>JASNGC010000003.1:0-600000 GCA_038659295.1 Enterocytospora artemiae
CTAACTAACTAACTAACTAACTAACTAACTAACTAACTAACTAACTAACTAACTAACTACATTGATCTATTATCACAGGTGTATGATATATTGATCTATTATCATATCATTTATCATAGGTGCAACTTCAATCCACTATCATATTAATTCCATTTGTTGTTCTGTTATCACATATATGTCCATACTCTTCTGCATTTCATTCTCTCTTAACTATTCCTTATTCCCTCAGACACCGTATTTCTCCCCCCTACTATAACCTCTCCATAACCACTACCCTTATCATCTTCTTATTCTTCCTATAAACTTTATTCCCTCTTAACTAACTAATAACATCATCATCAATTTATTATCTCATCATATTTCGTAATCCCTATCATTGATATGTTTTTATCAATTCTTACCAAACTATATTTATCCTTTTTAATAATTGCCTTTTATACCATACATACTATATATAATATATCAACTCCACATCACATTCCTCTACTTTAACTCTCTCTTATACTTGCTTCCATAACCTCAATACTACTAATCTACTCTCTCCTAACTAACTATACTCTTTACTCCTCTACCTCCCACCATCCCTATCTCTTCTACTAATCTACCCTCTAATCCCTATATATATTCCATTTCTTAAATCTCCATCCTCAATCATATACCTCATCATCCCTCCATATTCCCTACTTCCCACTAACTATACCCCCACCTTTTCAATCAATTTCGTGTCTTAACCTAGCTTCTTTTCTGATCTTTCATTCATCAATATTTCAAGTCATACACAACAACAACAACATCTTAATAATAATACGTCTTCCACCATTTATAATTTATTATATATTATATTCTTCACTCCACACCTAGATCATATCACCTACTTCTTTACTTCTCCAATTAATAATTTCATAATTCTTTCTATCTAACTAACTTCATCTCCATATAAGTATTCTGTACAGACCATCTCCTCTAACTTTATTTCCACCGATTCCATCTCGAAACGCCCATTCAATATCTTTCCTCATCTCCTACAACTAACTATTCATAACTTTAGTTCTCCTCTTCAATTCAATCCCCCACGGTGTACTAAGGTCTTTATTCCGAGGTCCTTTTATAGATTCCCTGCTGCTTCCACTATCTTTATATCTACCATGAGATTCTCTCTTTAATAAACTTTTGTTCCAACCACTATTTCGATTGTCTCCATTGTCCTGATATCTACAATTCAATCTTCTATCTGAGATCCTTTATTTTAATTTTTGAGTATTACTCTAAATACTTATACCTATATACATATACAATATATATTATATATATTATATAATTTTTTCGTACCATATATATATACATATACAATATAATATATATAATTTTTCACCATCTTAATGGTATCCTCCTGTACTTATCTTCTCCCATCAATAAATCCGTGATTCATTCCCTACCCAACCTTTTTGCCTATTCCTTTCTCTTCCTCTCACCTTAATCCCATTCTTTTCCGTCACTCCATCTCGAAAATCATTTCATGTCTTATTCCATCACCACCTTTCCTCATTTACTCTCTTCAACACCGTATTAAAATCCCCTCGCCATGTTCCCACTTCCAGAATTAATACCGAGATCCTTTGATCAAATTTTCAACTTCTCATATCCTTTACTTAACTCTTAACTATACATATTTATACTCTAATTTATTCAACAATAAACATATTTAATTTCCTGACTCTTTCCATTCCCCGATACTCCCATCAATAAATTGTCCTTGCTCTAACCTCACAATATATTCATTTCTGCAAAGTAGTTCATAATCTATATTTCCTAATAACGTATACATACACTATGTATAACATACATTATATATAACACATTCCATCATCTAGAATATCATATTCCTATTCTATGTACCTTCTTTACCTCTTCCACTAATAAATTATACTTATTCAACCGTTTCTTCCCAATTAACTCTTTTACCCTATATATAATATTCAATCCTTCATTCTCCAAATCCTTTCTCTCTATATCATTTTAATCCCACTGATCTTTTCATCCACACTCCATCTCAAAACCATCAGAATATCGCTCTTGTTCCCACCACCCAACTCAGTCATGTGGTCAACAATTCCATCATCCATCATGAATTGATCTTCCCACCAAACTTGATCACGTACATAATCACCATCACTTCGATCACGTACATCGTCATCCCATCATTTTCATAAAGGTAATCACCACCACACCAACCATGCTTCGAAACAGTTAGAATCAGAAGGTTTCTATTTTTATTCCTGGTTTTCTTGTACTCTTCAACCGTCCTTCTATACAACCTGACCTACCCAGCCCATTCCTCTGTTACCTCCGCATTTCGATGTTCATGGTTCTCGCCGTTGTACATCTTTGCTTCAGGATATACAAACGTCCAATCATCTCTTGTGACATTCATTGCTTTCAATAATATCCCTCATTAATAAAGCTTGCATCCTTCCACTATTTCGTATTCACATCTCCCTAACTTCACTGGTGATACCTACAATTAAATCTTATATCCGAGATCCTTTATTTCAAAATATTAACTTCTCTCAATCCTTAAAGATCTTTTATTTTAGGTTTTAACTATTACTCTAAATACAGATTTATAACTAAAAATTTCTTCATTCTATACCATCCTTTATACCATATATACCATTTTTATACCATATCATACTATTTCATCTCTCCATTCCATAACTTCTTTCTTTATACCATCCAACTAATCCCATTCTTCCTCCTTCCATACATTTCCTCAAACTGCACTTATAAATATCATAATTCTTTTTCCTCTGGCCGTCAATAACTAACCTTAATACTAAACTATTCATAACTATACTAAATTCTACTCTCCATTATGGCTAAGAACATTAATACACTTTCACTTATATTTAACTAACAATACTACTCTCCACTATTCTTCTCCCCAATTAAAAATACCTTACATTCCTCTTTCCACCCAACCAAACTCTCCATACTCTACCCTCAGTAATTACTTCTTCTATTTAATCTCTTTATTTCCCACCATAATAATAACCCATTATCCTTTCCTCACAATCCTTATCATTCATATATTTCTCAATATCAATTCTTACCAAACTATATTTTTTTATACTATACATAATATATATACGGTATAACTATATATTCTATATCATATATGCTATACATATCACATATACCTTTATACTACACATAATAAATCCCTGACTCCACTCCCCTTCATATATTTGCTTTTCCTTAACCTATAACACCACTCAATTAGCCTACCATCTCTCCTAATCCAAACAGGTCATCAATATATCTCCCCTTCTCCTCTGTACACTCCCACATCCGCAAGTCCCCTGTCTCTTCCATAAATCATATATCGTAGTCTCTAGTATTCGTCTCCAGCAAAACATCTTAAGTCCTTACCTACCACATACTCTCCATATGTATCCACTCTCTCCTGCAAACCTAATCTTGGTTTTTCTCCTTGTCCATTAGCCAATCTTCTTCAGTCCTCAATTTCCATCCTTCCTCTGACTCCCACTTCAATTTTCATACTAGTTCCCCTTCGTCAATCTTAGCCTCCTCTAACTATCCACTAAAGTATCCGTCTTCTATTCCTGACCTATCCCCAAAAACTGCATCTTCTCCCAAAACACCAATAAGTCTCATGACTGGTCTAGTATATGACTTTCATTTCTTAACTTACTCCTCCTGACCCTTCTAGTCAAGTTCTTCTTCTACCAACTATCATCTAATCATATCTCGTCCATCATATTCCTTGGTCTTTTATCTTTTCCGTTCCTCTCTATCTCGAATCTTCCCAATAACTTCTCAAATCTGTCTTACTTCTAGCTGCTCATAACTGAATTTTTCGTTTACGAATATTTCTTCATAGCTACTCATAACTGAATTTTTCGTTTACGAGTATTTCTTCATTATACTACATATCCTTTACACTATACATAATAGCATTTTCTTATCATATACTATATATAACATTTTCTTGTCACATACACTGGAATATTCTGCCTTTCCACTCTTTCCCCAGAATCTGAGTTCTTACTCAATGTATCTTCCGACATCCTTTTATACATTCCCTGCTTCATGCCATTTCATATCTTCATCTTCTGATATCTATCTCATCCCCTATCACTCTTACTATTATACTATCCACACCCTATTTATATCTGATAAAGCTTTTCTCCGGTCATATTAATCTTTTTGTCCAATCTCCATAGTCTGTACCACTTCGTGATCTCTACAACTAAATCGTCTATCTGAGAACCACTATTTCGATCCTTTGATTCAAAATATTGATTCCCTATAAATTCATTTTTAATCCTTAACCATATCTTATACACAACTCGATTTAATTTATTCTGTAGCATCAATTTTCCTGAAATATAAAAATATTTAAATTTCTTATTCTGACTCTTTCCATTTCTTCACTTAGTACTCTCCAATCAATAAATCTTTGATCTAACATCATCAATACACCATATTCATATCTTTTATCTGTACATCACATCTTCTTGATATATACTATATATAATATTTTATACCATATACACATATGATACCTATCACTTCATAATATTCATATATCATATTCCACTAGTCATCATAACCCTATCTAGTATGTTGCTTCTTTACTTCTCCAATTAATAATTTCATAATTCTTTCTATCTAACTAACTTCATCTCCATATAAGTATTCTGTACAGACCATCTCCTCTAACTTTATTTCCACCGATTCCATCTCGAAACGCCCATTCAATATCTTTCCTCATCTCCTACAACTAACTATTCATAACTTTAGTTCTCCTCTTCAATTCAATCCCCCACGGTGTACTAAGGTCTTTATTCCGAGGTCCTTTTATAGATTCCCTGCTGCTTCCACTATCTTTATATCTACCATGAGATTCTCTCTTTAATAAACTTTTGTTCCAACCACTATTTCGATTGTCTCCATTGTCCTGATATCTACAATTCAATCTTCTATCTGAGATCCTTTATTTTAATTTTTGAGTATTACTCTAAATACTTATACCTATATACATATACAATATATATTATATATATTATATAATTTTTTCGTACCATATATATATACATATACAATATAATATATATAATTTTTCACCATCTTAATGGTATCCTCCTGTACTTATCTTCTCCCATCAATAAATCCGTGATTCATTCCCTACCCAACCTTTTTGCCTATTCCTTTCTCTTCCTCTCGCCTTAATCCCATTCTTTTCCGTCGATACTCCTCGAAAGCACCATGAGTCCATCCCCATCATTCTTGTAGATACTCTACTAGTCACAAAAGTAAATCCCACCAAACCTAATCACGTACATAATAATGTCCGTCACTTCGACCACACTGATAATCATTCATCACAAAAGTAGTGTCTCTCACATCAGCCATCCCTCTCAACAAGATGAATCTGAACATTCCGTTTTTATTTCTGGTCTCGTCTGTCAGTCAACTGAATCTGCATGGGCCTTTACCTGGCTATCCATTCTCTCATCGTTTCTTCTGTGTTTTGACCTTTTCTTCATAGTTCTCGTCTTCCAGACATACTAACTGTTCTCCACCCATCTTATTTCTATCTTGCTCCATGAGATTATCCCACTAACTGAGCTTCCATCCTATCTCCATTCCGTATTAATATCTCCTTAGTTCGCAGTACCACTTCATGATCCCTACAATTAAATCATCTATCTCGAACCTTGATTCTTAACCATATCTTATACACTTGACTCCATTTATTCAGCGATCCCAATCTCTCCGGAGTATCAAACGTATCTCGACAAATTCTTATTCTGACCCTTTCCATTCCCCCGTGTACTCCCCATCGCAATAGATTCTCTTTGCTCTACTCTCTCCAATACACTATATTCATTACCTCATATCTTCTTAAATACTGCATTTCCATACCATATATTATATATAGCGCATATACTCCTTTCCATCAACTAGAACGTCATAACCCTGCTCTAGTTATCTTCTTTACTTCTCCCATTAATAAATTCATAATCCATCTGTTTATTTTTTACTAATTCTCCCCTATATATATAGTATTGTATAATATCCAAATAGCCTCTTCCTCTCATTTTAATCCAACTGGTCTTTCACACTTTCTTCATCTTCTCGAAAGGAATGATATTCCTGATCCCATCATCCGTCACAAAAAATGGCATTCTGTCAACCTGCTCTCCAAAAATCTGAAATGATGATTCCTAGCGGTTTCTTCTCTCCTACCCTTCAACCGAATCCCCCTGAGCTTTTGTACAAAGTATCTTGTTCATTCCTCGGTGCTTTTATATCTTCCTGGTTCCATCATTTCATATCTTATTGCATGTTCTCCACCTTCCACATCTTATTTATATCTGTTACGAGATTATCCCATTAATAAACTTCTCTTCAACACCGTATTAAAATCCCCTCACCATGTTCCCACTTCTGAATCCTATGGTTCCATCCCTCCCACTTCCAGAATTAATATCGAGATCCTTTGATCAAATTTTTAATTTCTCATATCCTTTACTTAACTCTTAACCATACATATCTATAATCTAATTTATTCAACAATAAACATATTTAATTTCCTGACTCTTTCCATTCCCCCGATACTCCCCCATCAATAAATTGTCCTTACCATAACATCACAATATATTCATTTCTCCAAATCCTTTCTCTCTATATCATTTTAATCCCACTGATCTTTTCATCCACACTCCATCTCAAAACCATCGGAATATCGCTCTTGTTCCCACCACCCAACTCAGTCATGTGGTCAACAATTCCATCATCCATCATTTCGTATTGACTCTCCCTAACTTCACTGGTGATATCTACAGTTAAATCTTCTACCTGAGATCATTTATTTTAGTTTTTAGGTATTACTCCAAATAAGGTATCCAAGTGAAAGTTTACTCATTTTATACATATATATAATATACAATATATACACATATATATAATATATAATTTTTTATACATATATAATATTTTTGTACCATACAACATCATCTCATATAAAATTATCCAAAACCCCCCATATTCCCATTTTAATATCTACTCACCCACTAATAAATCCATTACCTACCCTGCATTGTTTACTAATTAACCTTTTCGCCCATATATATATTATTCCATAGAATATAGACCCAAATGTTTTCTCTTCCTCTCATCTTAATCCCATTCGTCTTTTCTGTCGATACTCCATCTCGAAAGAACAACGAGTCCATCCCCATCATTGATCATGCAGATAATGACTGTTCCATCACGAAAGTGATCATTCCATCAAGCTCAATCACACAAATAATCACCGTCATGTCGACCATACTCCTCAACAACCAAAATCCAGAGATCCATATTTTCTTTTCGGGTTTATCTTCTTGGTTTGCCTTTTAATTCCTAGATCCGCAAAAGAAGAGCTTTTCATATCTTTATCTCTGGATATGCAGACGTAAACTCTCTCCGTCCGCTCTAGCACTCATCACCCTAGTGTATTACTTTGCACATGTTGTTTGTATTAACACCTCCATAGTCGTGGCCCACCACCGTCCTGATCTCTGCAATTAAATCTTCTGCCTGTGAATCAATATTTCGACCTTTTAATTCAAGATATTACTTCCCCAGTCCGTAACAGATTCTTAACCACCTTGGGTAAATTTATTTGATATGTCGATCTCCCTGAAATATAAATGTAATTTCCTGGCTCAATACTCCACAATATAACATACTATAAGTTTCATGTGTTTTACCTATACATCACATCTTCCAAATATACCCTGATGTGCGTCTGCATACTCCTACTCTGGTATGCACCTTTATTTCATCCATCAATGAACCCAGAGCTATTTTCCTCCCCATAACTAGACTACTTTTGCCAATTAGCTCTTTTCGGCCACACATATATTATTCAATGTTCCATTCCCCAAATGTTTTCTCTTCCTCTCATTTTAGTCCCACTGGTTTTTTGCGTAGACACTCCAAAGCATCGTGAGAGTGTCGATCCCATCATTGATCAAGATAGTCCTATTCGTCACGAATGTGTGGATCGCGTAGATAGTCCTATTCGTCACGAATGTGTTCATCACGTAGACAATCATCCCACCAAGCTTGATCGTGTAGATAATACCCAGCCCCATCACGTGGATCGTGATCCCATCATTGGCCACAAAAATAACGATTTCACCCAACTTAGCCATGTGGGTGATGACTGCATTAGCCGTGCAGATAGTGACTGTGCTGTCAACCACACTTCTCAGCAGTCAAAATCTGATGATTCTTCCATCACCTCCTTCCTCCTCATCTGGCTTCTTTTGTGTAAATCGGAAAGAGATCTACGCAATTCCATCTTTGGTCTCCTTGTCATTTCGATATTTTGCCTGCTAGCCTTCGCTGCCTTGTATCTTTGTCGCCAGATATACAGATGTGTGGTGCTCTATCCCGCCGCCTCCACTATTTTCACCATTATGGGCCTTACCGCATTTTGTTTATGCCTGCTGCTTCGATGAGATTATCCCATTAATAAAGTTTGGTACCACCTTTTAATCGATTATATCAATGATTTAAAATATCTGGTCTGGATATCGATCATTCCCACAATTAAAGAACCAATGAATACATAACACCATTAATAAATTCATTACCACACCAACATATCTTTATTCACTACAGCTATACACACCAGCATAGCACGTGCCCTACCCGATCTACCACACCAACATATACACACATTTATATATACTACCACACCAACATATACACACATTTTATATATACTACCACACCAACATATACACACATTATATATATACTAACCAACATATACTACATATATACACATTTTATATATACTACCACACCTACATATACTACATATACACAATTTTTATATATACTACCACACAAACATATAATACATATACACACATTTTATATATACTACAACACCAACATATACACACATTTATATATACTACCACACCAACATATACTATATATACACACATTTTATATATATTAACCAACATATACACACATTTATATATACTACCACACCAACATATATACACATTTTATATATACTACCATATACATATACTATATATACACACATTTTATATATACTAAAACACCAACATATACTACATATACATACATTTTATATATACTACCATACCAACATATACTACATATATACACATTTTATATATACTACCACACCAACATATACACACATTTTATATATACTACCACACCAACATATACACACATTTTATATATACTACCACACCAACATATACTACATATACACACATTTTATATATACTACCACACCAACATATACTACATACACACACATCCATGCATCCCACGACACATCACCTCACAAAATCCGTAATGATCCTGCGGCTGGTTCACCGACCGCAACCTTGTTACGACTTGTACCTTATCTAGCTATGACTATTCAGAACCGGGGCTCTTCATCTCCATAACCATCTGAGATAGTGACGGGCGGTGTGTACAAACTACAGGGACTCATTCACCATGACTTAATGAATCATCGTTACTAGGAATTCCTCGTTCATAGCTCATTTACAAGAGCTAATCCCTCGCACTCCAAAATCCATCTGCAAGAACATCGAGTATTGTATTGCGCGTGCCGCCCAGGGCATCTGAGGGCATCACTGATCTGTTATCGCCTTCTCCTTCCTGTGCCATTCTGCACCTGTCTCCAAAGATCTCACTGATTATAGCACTTAAGCTGAAAGTCATCCCATCAATTTCCAACGACCATGCACCACTCCTGCTGCGCTCACGTAGTCGATCTCTGCGCTGCTTGGTCCTGGTAAGTTTTCCCGCGTTGAGTCAAATTAAGCCGCACAATCCACTCCTGGTAGTGTAGTTCCGTCAATTTCACTTTAAGTTTCACCCTTGCGAGCGTACTATCCCCAGAGCCCGAAAACTATGATTTCTCCCAGCAAACACTCCCGTGTCCTGCTTGTCGGCATCGTTTACTGCTGGAACTACAGCGGTATCTAATCACTTTCGATCCTCCAGCCTTCGTCCTTGATCCCCAGACTCGTTCAAGTGCATCGCTTTCGCCTCCGTCAGTCCAGGCGGGGTCTTGGTCATTTCATCTCTCGCCCGCCTATACTATGCACTCTGCCCGTTCCGCCATCCTTAGCAAACCCTGCACCCTTGACCGGTGCCCTTCAATTGCATATACAACTACGGACTTTTTAACTGCAGCATCCACCATAGACACTCTTGGAGTCGGTATTACCGCGGCTGCTGGCACCAAACTTGCCCTCCAATACTCAAAGCACTTGTTTACTGTGCCCTCTAATCTACGTCTCATAACTGCCTCCTCACCAAAGAGTGGGCAATTTTCGCGCCTGCTGCCGTCCTTGGACGTGGGAGCCATCTCTCAGGCTCCCTCTCCGGAATCAAACCCTCATTTCCCGTCACCCGTCATCGTCTTGGTAGTCCTTTACACTACCAACTAACTGATAGGGTTGCGTCTTATTCTTGCCTCTTAGCCACAGCTTGCCGTGGTTATCTGTACCATCAAGAGCAAATCATCGCAACATTACTGAGCCGTTCGCCATTTCTATTAAGCATGCATGGCTAAATCTCAGAGACTAGCATCTACGTCAGGCAGAATCAACCTGGTGTCCTGTCATCTACCCCGTGGCCTATCCCAATCCTGCAAATCCGTGGCAATCCATTGCCCACATCACACTCTTGCCTCTATCCACAGACCCACACGCATTTCCGCCTCGCCAAAATGCCTGTGCACACGGGTTTCCCCACGCTCGTACCCCCTGCCGCGCATGTCCATTGCTGGGCCATGTGTCGCGAGGCGCACAGAATGTCGCACAATGTCATAGCATGGTACAATGTCATGCTAATGCACATATCAGCCTGCACAATATCATGCCAATGCACATACCACAATATCCTGCACACACCACCACACAATATCATGCACAACATCACTACCCACAACGACCCGCTTCCCCACAAAAAGGCGCAGGCCTGCCTGAAACACTCGTAATGTATACTCGCTTCGCACAGCAGCCCCCTTACGTGCGTCGTCTCCGCACCCCCGTGTCCCCAAGTCCCCATTCTGGCTTAGAGGCTTTCAGCCATTACAGGCTGGATGTAGCTGCGCCCCCGCCTTAACAGACGAGCGCCCGACCAGTGATCCAGACCAGAACTTCCTCTCGTACTACTCTGGCCTGCTCTCAGACACCTGCAGTAGGGTAAAACTAACCTGTCTCACGACGGTCTAAACCCAGCTCACGTTCCCTGTTGGTGGGTGAACAATCCAACACTAGGTGATTTCTGCTTCACCATGCTAGGAAGAGCCGACATCGAAGAATCAAAAAGCGGCGTCGATACGATCTCTCGGCCGCCACAAGCCAGTTATCCCTGTGGTAACTTTTCCGTCACTTCTGCACCTAACCGTTGCAAAAGATCTCTAGGCCCCTGTTTCCAGTCATCAATACGTGCGTCTGCACCTATGTCAAGCTCGCTTTTGCCCTTATGCTCCACGAGTGGTTTCCATCCCCTCTAAGCGAACCTTTGGACGTCTGCGTTACTTTGTAGCAGTCGTGCCGCCCCAGCCAAACTCCCCATCAGGCAACCAACCGTCTAGTCACGGGCGCCAGTGGTCTCACACAGTAACCCACCTCGCTACGACACCCAGACTAGCCAATCTGCCTCACTAGAGTCAAGCTCAACAGGGTCTTCTTTCCCCGCTGCATATCCCAAGCCCGTTCCCTTGGCTGTAGGTTCGCAAAGCAGTAGGTAGGGACAGTGGGAATCTCGTTGCTCCATTCATGCGCGTCACTAATTAGATGACGAGGCATTTGGCTACCTTAAGAGAGTCATAGTTACTCCCGCCGTTTACAAGTGCGTACCTAAAATTACTTCCTTAACGTCCCAAGCACTGGGCAGAATTCACTTTGCATCCACACAAAGCTATGTTTTTATTAAACAGTCAGATTCCCCTTGTAAGCCCAGTTCTAGCATGCTAGAGCCAATAATTATCCCTAGGTTTTTCATCCATTTTGCCGATTTCCCTTACCTACCTTTCCTTGTGAATCGGGCTCCTAACCCCTGAGCCCTGATGCGGTTCGGTACGGCTGGCGGCCCTCTTTTTCCACGGGCAAGTCCGTCTGCGTCTCCGTATGACTCTCGGCACACCTCCGCGCGGTACAGCAAATTCTCACTCCGCGCTCCCTTGCCGTCATCCCTGTTTCGCAACCTCGGCCGCCACCATGCAAATTTCTATGCATCTCCCTTTCGCTTAGGTCCGCATCACCTCCTTCTATCCAAAGGACGAACCCGTCTCAACATTCACTTCGTAAAGATGCTACTACTTCCAAGATCTGCTCCTAATGTCGTTCCATCCGCGGTCGCCCGCGCACTTCCCCACAACAATAGTGCCCGCCTACTACTCACAGAGTCGAGGGCCTCACACCGCTGATCAGCGCCATCCATTTTATGCCGTCGCAAATTCGGTAGGTACGTTGCAACACGTTTCTTAGCGGATGCCAACCTCCATGGCCACCGCCCTACTGTCTGGATTTGCCTACCGCATTTATGGGTTCTCTGCTCAGCCTTTGGCTGTTTATCCCTCTGTCAGGTTCATCACTTCTTGCAGACCAAGCTTACCTCGGTCTGCCCACTGATGCGTCCTAGGCCCCAGCGCTAGTACACACTTATTACGCTGCCACAGCTTCGGAGTTTGTTGAAATTTTCCACATCCTCTCTACACCATGTCCCTAGTTTCCCGCATCGCTGTCCTGAGAGACATTTCGGCTGGAACCAGCTACCAGGTAGTTCGATTGGTCTTTCGCCCCTTTCAGTAGCTCATGTCATCGAGTTGAACATCAGAATGACTCAGATCCTCCATCAGAATTTTTCCTGACTTCAATCAAACCGCTGAAAGTTCACTACCTTTCGGGTATTACCCTCCCAACTATCAAATCGCTTCCGGGCCCGCACTTCACATGCTTCTCCTCGCTGGGAATGTAATCTCCTTGGTCCGTGTTTCAATACGGGTCCGAGTCTCTCGGCTTACCTCCTTGTACTTTCACTATTTCACTCCCTTACCGGGACTTTTTCACACTTCGCTCGCGCTACTTCTCCGCTATCGGTCACCGACTATATTTAGACTTGGATGCTGTTACCACCCCTTCACACTGCACTACCAAGCAGCACTACTCTCTCCCTCTCCGCGCTCCAAGGACTATCACCCCCTCCGGTCGGCCTTTCCATGCCCGTCTCTCTGCGCTCTGCTACAACGGGGAGCACGCCCCCTTACAATCGGGTCTTCTCCATGTTCAATCGCCTCTACTACTGGAATCTCCGTTGATTTCTTCTCCTATCCTTAATAATATGCTTAAGTTCAGGATGTTGTCCTGCACAACGTGCACAATTAGAATCTTATTGTCGTGTCCTTCACGTTCGTCATCGCTATCGGTACCTATCGATCCCGTACAAGGAATAACGCAATTGTATCATGTATCAATCGTCATGCACTTGCGCACACCACAACAAACAATACCAATATCTCACATGCAGGGGCTTCCCCCACACGTCCCTACCCACCCTCCCCAACGTGCGCTAAATTAACCCATATACTGCATAACACACACACAATACTACATGTATACAACATACACACAACACACACAATCCTAGTACAGAATATCCTATTAGTATTTCGCATTCAATACGTTCTGCTCTTTCTTAACTCCTCAATCATTTGAGCACTTCATTATAATGGCTACATCAAATATATTTTCTCACTTATGAGCCATATTCAAAAATTAATCATCTTCATACTATCAGTTAAATCATCTTCATACTATCCGTTAAATCATCTTCATACTATCCGTTAAATCATCTTCATACTATCCGTTAAATCATCTTCATACTATCCGTTAAATCATCTTCACATTATCCGTTAAATCATCTTCATACTATCCGTTAAATCATCTTCACATTATCCGTTAAATCATCTTCATACTATCCGTTAAA
Organism: Enterocytospora artemiae; assembly: GCA_038659295.1. Classification (NCBI taxonomy): domain Eukaryota; kingdom Fungi; phylum Microsporidia; genus Enterocytospora; species Enterocytospora artemiae. The sequence continues at coordinate 14,083 of JASNGC010000003.1, forward strand.
TCATCTTCATATTATCCGTTAAATTTCTATCCTTCAACGTTCTCTGTAACCCCACTGTGCCACTTCAAATTCCAAACTATTCAAGTCTGCCTTACCAAGTAAATCAACTACAGGTGATACCTCCTTATTCCTAGCAATTCAAATCCTCACCTTTAATGTCCATATGGTACATATTTTAATATTTCACCAGCCATGTCATTATTACTAAACCCTGCTAAATCAACTAATTCCAATCTATATACCTCTTTAGATACCTCTTTGGACACCTCTTCTCCCCAATACTCTTCCAAACCACTACTTTTAGTTTACACTCTACAAACACATCAAATATACTATACCATATATATAATGCATTCTTTGGTACAAATTGTGAGAACATCTTCTGTGTCCTTCCATCTCTTAACTCTGCTGTGCCTAGTATTGCTTTGTAATTTCATTTGAGTATTCTACTTTTTTTTACCATCACTATGTTCAAACAAGTATCCCAGTACTTCTATTTTCTCTTCGTTGTTGTTGATCATTCTATTGTACACATTTGTGAAGAAACCGTCGGGTATGGTAAGGTTAAATCTCTCATCACAGAGCATCAGATACTTCATGGTCAATGCAATAGGATGTGGTGGTGCTGCATTCTCATATCCACTGAATGTAAGTTTAGTATCCGAGACAGAGTGCATTGCAGAATTTCCACTACTAATTTTTAGCTCCATCTTGACCTCTCCCAGCTCTCCCGGGTTAATTGTATTTCCAAAGGTAAGTGGTGTATCCCCAATCTCTTCTGTCGTCCTTTGTAAATCCTCTAATTGATTTGATTCCACATTTAACTTCACAATTACGATGTTTTAGCCTATCAATCAATTCCCTAAACTTATTTAATATTCCTCCAAAACCCCTCTAAGCTTGTATCTGCTGGAGATACTTCCGTAGCCATTACAATCACATTCATCATACTTATCATTCCTCATCTCACCTCATTCTTTACCAACCCTTCTTATACACACTCATCACCTTCTTATATACACTCATCACCTTCTTATACCCACTCATCACCTTCTTATACACACTCATCACCTTCTTATACACACTCATCACCTTCTTATACACACTCATCTATCAAATATTCCCCTTCATCCCTAGGCGTATACCCTCCTAAACCTCGTACTACCCTAGACCATTCCTTTCTTCTGTCTGCCGTCATTGTGAATTCTCTATTCCAACATTTCTACAGAATTTCTTCAACGGTAAACTTTCTTCCAATCCCAGGTGTTCTAATGAATAGTGCTGTCCTTCCATATCCCAGAATAAGCAGTTGAAAAGATGAAGTAGTGTTATTTCTGCACAATCCGTGAATTTTTTGGTTTCATCAAATGTATTATCTTTTCTTATGTATATTGGAACTGGTGTATTCACTCTGGAATATGGAAATATGTTAATAATCCTATAAAATTCACTGAATGTTTCTGTGAAATGATCACTCATACCATATTCGTCTATTTCGTATGATTTATCCTCAATTTTCTCTAATATTTTATCGAGATACAATCCCAACTCTTCCTCGGAATCTAGTACTTTGACCATAAACCCATGGATCAAAAGAAGCTTAAGTTCTTTCTCCTTCTCCCTTAACATCACTAATATATCTTTCCAAGATATTGATAAGGTATTAGACATAATATAACAACTACATCAATATGTATATTGTTTATAAGTACCCCTTTTTCCCTAACTCTACCAATAATATTACCCCTGGGCATAGTGATCATTTAATTGCAAAATTTGAAATATTTCGGTTCCGTATTGCGGTTTAACCACTAATATATAGATTATTAATACCATCTGGGTTTATTTATAACCTTGAGATGATAAATTTCACTTTCCGAGTTGATCTTGGGATTAGTTAGTTAAAACATCCGAAACATCTACACCAACAGTTGGAGATGACACTATGAATAAATTGGTGGTAAGTTAATAGATATGCCTAACATTTTAATAAATCTTTCATATTTTAAAGATCATAATTCATTATTTAATTCTGGCTAATCCTCGTAGATAATCAACAAATGGATGTTTAAGGAATAGTAGAAGATACTGTTCCATTATTAACGAATTAGAAACTGTTTATAATAAATAATTAAATTTCGGTTTATCCTATCAGAATACAAGGTCAAAACAAGTCATTTCTAAATAGAATTTATTCCAACCTTCGATAGAAAATCACTAAAATAAATCTCTTCAATAGATCCAACTATTGATCTTTGGGATATTCTTAACTTGTTATCAAACTTCAAATCTTCAATTATACTGGCTGGGTTGTTAGCAAATGCTGAGACTGCAACTACTCCCTGTGAGTATGAATACACAACTCCAGGGACATTCTCTGAGGAAAGAATACTTCCAACAGTGGTCACTGCTTTTAAAATATCTTTTTTATCTATCGGACAACTAAACTTAACCTCAAACTTTATGGGCTGTATATTTGGGTTGGTCATTGATACTTTATTCTCTACCTGCTTAGAAAAAATAATGGCTCTTAGATTTTCAACCATTTCTTGTGTTTCTGATGCCATAAGTTTAATTCTTTTCTTAATTAGTACTTTGTTTCCTGCTTCTATTTTCTTTCGATCAAACACGGATACTAGACAATCAATTGTCACCACTTCACCCTTTTCTAACTCTCTCAGAAGCCTCTTCCCATTTTCTTCACATTCTTTTGCCCTGTCATGGCTTACCATTGTTATTCTTCTGACTCCTGCACTGACTGCCGTTTCCATGAGTATTTTGATCTGCTTGATTTCAGAGGTATTTCTTACATGTGTTCCCCCACAAAGATCTTTAATTACAACTGCTCCATTAAACATCCTGATAACCCTTACCAGTTCTGGATAGTCTACATTCTTCATATGGGTGATTGTTCCATCTAGTTCGTCCCTTTTAACATTCAAAACTTCAACTGACGCATTTGATCTCACAAAATCATTCATATTGGTTTCCAACTGCATGAGAACTTCATCAGAAAGTTTGTTGGATGCGAAGTCATATGTTGTTTTAAATTCATCTAGGTAAGATCCTCTTTGTTCTGCATCCGGAACAAAGTCCCTTATGAAAAATCCCAGAATATGGCAAGCTGAATGGTTGGCCCTGAGCTTTTCTCTTCTAGCTTCATCAAACTGCAAAGTACACTCAGAAGATGTGCTTCCGCTCAGATATCCCGCATGCAGCACATGTCCACGAACTTTTTTACAATCAATAACATCAAAATATCCTACCTTCTTTCCGTTAGAAAAAAACGTAATCAAGCCTTTGTCTCCTACCTGACCTCCTGACTCTGAATAGAAGCACGTTCTGTCAAAAATCAAGTATCCCTTCTTATTCTCATCTAGTGTATCAACAAGCTCATTATTCAACACAATCCCCTGTAAGTGCGCACTGATTCCATTCTTATCGTACTTATGACTGTCATCTGTCTTCTCAAAGTTGAAGTTGATTGTAATTGGTGACTCTTTCTTGATCCGGCTCTTCTCTTTGGCATCCTCAACCAATTTGTCAAAGTTATCCATTGAAACCTCAATACCTTTCTCCTCTGCCATCAAATTTGTCAAATCTCTTGGAAATCCATAAGTGTCGTATAGTAAAAAAACATCCTCTGAATCCAGTCTTTTCTTGGCTTCTACAATCTTTTCAAACTGCTGCAACCCCCTTTTGAGTGTCTTTTTAAACATCATCTCCTCGATCTCTATCCCACTCGGGTCTATCTTCATTCCCATGAATTCTGCTGCTACCTGTACTATCTGAGAGAATACACTGTTCTCGATCTTTAATACGTCATCTGCATATCTGACTGCCCTTCTTAAGATTCTTCTTAATACATATCCAACCCCCTCATTAGAAAATCCGACCCCATAGTGAATACAAACTGCCAATGTACGGGCATGGTCTGACAACACTCTAAAAGCTATATCTGTTGGGGTGTACAAGTCGGTGTATTTATAGCTACACTTTGTTTCGATAAAACGGATGATTTCCTGAAAAGAGTCGATCAAGTAATTCGATTTTACACCCATTAGTATGGATAAGAGTCTCTCAAGGCCAATACCCGTATCTATCTTCTTTTCCACCATCGGAATCAGTCCCTTGGGCGTTCGTTCATACTCCATAAATACTATGTTCCATATTTCAAGAACATTGGGATCATCACAGTTTACCAATTTACTGGCATCTCTATCTCCAATTCTATCGTAGTGGATCTCGGTGCACGGTCCGCATGGTCCATACTCTCCCATTTCCCAGAAGTTGTCCTTAACACCCGCCTCGATAATTCTTTCTGCAGGTATGTACTTCATCCAGATAGAGCGACTGTCTGGATCCAGTTCATCATACACCGTGACATACAAGTTTTCCTTATTGAGCTTTAGCTCATCAACCAGAAACTCATATGCATATCTGATAGCCTCTTCCTTGAAATAATCTCCAAAAGACCAATTCCCCAGCATCTCAAAACATGTGTGGTGGTAGTTGTCCTTGCCAACATCTTCCAGATCGTTGTGCTTTCCACCTGCTCTAATACAATATTGACTTGTATTGACTCTTTTGTGCTTTGGCTTCTCTCCTAGAAAGATATTCTTGAACTGAACCATCCCACTGTTCGTAAATAGTAATGATGGATCGTTGTCTGGCACCACCGAGGATGATGGCAGTGTAACGTGGTCCTTGTTTTCAAAAAACTCGTGGAACTTCTTTTTTAATTTCTCAGTTGTCCACATGGGGTCAAAATATTCTGTTGGATAATAAGAAAGTTTTTATCCTGAAAATCAATTATATAGATTATAACTTGATAGATAGGTATAGGACGCCCTGATTAATGCTATTAACGAAATACTTATTCATATGTTAAGTGTTTGATTTTTAACCATCAGAATTTATTTTTAGTTCAAGCTCACCTATATACTACTCAAAAGCTCTACTTTGCCCATTTAAGCCCTGCTGGGATCTTAAATGAACTTTTAAAAAATTATATTCTATAGATATTTATTCTATTATTCCAGCCGTCTTTATAATGTTTTTACAGATAGGATGATCGTATTCAATTACGAAATTTGTAATGGTTTCATCGACGAAAGATTTGTAATTCTTAAATAATATTTCAATTACCTTTAGATGGCATAGAAATATTGGAGATTGTATGATTTGGTGGATGTAAGACTTTATAGGAACCATGCCTAGGCTGATTTTGGAAGATTTCAATAGTAAGTTATAGAGGAAAATAGAGGTATTTTTGTCGGGATTAGATAGAATAGAAATGATTAAATTATCCATCTCTGGTATTTTGGAATGTGTAAGAGCTTTAGAAATTATCCTCACTTCATTCTTGTTATAATCCCTAACTGATAAAATTTCTATAGGATCCTTCTCAATTAAGTTAATAAGCAATTTGTAGTTATTTTTACTGAGTAATTTTTTCTTAGCCATTTGCACTCTTAATTGTGAAAGTGAACTATTGTTTATTTTCTCTTTCTGAATTTTAACCAAGATATTTTTTGCGATTGACATTTTGGGGCTAATTAAAAAAATTATATATTTGGGAGAGTACCATACAGATATTAACTTCATTATCCTTGGCATGTTTTTTGTTTTAAAGATTTTCTGTCCACAGCATACCTTCTGCTTCGAAAGTTACAAATTTTTTTCAATTTTTTAGCCCCAATGGCAAAAGCAGCAGTAACGGAAGAGAAGCAGCAGGATACAAGTAAGCAAGCCCAAGATGCTCAAGAAGAAACATTTATTGCACAAGTTTTAAGTTTGCATGGGAAGGTTGGCTCTGGAGGTAGTGTTGTTCAAGCAAAAGTACTCTTACGACACAATAATCGAACGCTTATCAGGTCGATTTATGGCCCTGTGCGGGTTGGTGACTTGCTTCAGTTGAGGGAGTGTGTTAGAGAAAGCAGAAGGTTAAGATAATAAAAATGAGTTTTTTCATAAGGTATGTCTGATTATTTATATTTTCTTTTTAATTTATCAGTTTGGGATTAAGACAAGAATGATAAGATTAGTGAGTGGGGCGTAATGTGTTTTAAATGCAGACTCTAATAAATATAATTTGTGATGAAGGCATGGTATTATGTACTGTAAGACTATCAACTATTTTTTAGAGCTAATAGTTATTTATACAGAAATAAAAATTGGGAGTTGGCATATTATAGAGAAGTTTTTGAATGTGATTTATCAAGATATATTTGCATTCACCTCCAAATTAAAAACTATCAGTTAGAATTTCTAATACAATGATTAATAATGAACACAAATAGTATATAATTCATTGACAAAATCTGAAGCAAACTATTAGAATAATTTGTATATTAGTTACGGATATTTGGATCGAATTAAAAAGGTTATCATACAATCTAAAACAAATAGATAGCCAACAATTGTTAAAAGTTTTAAGGATCATTGTTTAATTAATTTCATAAACTCCACCTTATCTTTGTAGGTTAACTTTAGTTTCTGAAGTCCTACGGATTTTGAAATATCACTACCTGATTCTACAAAAACCTCAACTGTATTCCTTGAACCTAGAAATCGAATTAGCCATTTAAGATAATTACCATACATATAAATACATTCAGGAGAATATTTTAGCCCGATGGAAAAATCTGCCTTGCTTTTATAATTCAAAACACCCAGATTATTAGTGTTTGTGCCTTCTGGAAATATTACTGATTTAGAATCAACTTTCAAGGCAGAACTTATAATTTTACTATCGAAAACAGTCACAGAATTTGAAAATATTCTCTTACATGGTTTTATTTTCGACTTACTGGATATATGAATAAGCATTCCAAGTGTATTAAATCCCAATAAATATAAAATCCATAGTGGAAGTTTTAGAAATGCAGTAATAACTGTTCTCCAAGTTATTTTTGAATATTTCGGAGCCAAAAAAGGGTTTATCCCAGTAAATGGATCATTAAATCTGGAATACCTTTCCATGGGCTTGTGTTTTAAAAGAAAATTGTTCCGGGAAATAGAATCCATAGAAAAATGTTCAAGATGGAGAGCTGAAAGATGCTAATTGTTGTATTATCTGTTCAGATACAATTCTCTCTTTAATTTAAAAACATTATCTCAGCATGATATTGAATTCCAAAATTCCAATTACTTTTTCCAATATTTGACATCTGTAATGTTTTCTTTTGGATTTCATTATAAATAATATTATTAATTTTATAAATAAACTATTGCATTTTTAGCCCTTAAATGAGTAGTATCCGTCAAATGATTTTAAACAATAAGCATCTAATAGCCCTATCAAAGCAAACTCAAATTCCGGTGGACTATATTGCTATTGCGATTATCGTGCTAGCTGTGGCCTTGTTTGATTGCTTGCCATATGGATCGGGATTTAATAATTTGCTTTGTTTGATAATTCCTCTCCAGGAATCGATTATATCACTGAAATCAGTAGTTCCAAATCCCATAGACATGAAGAAAAGTTTGTTAATTTTAGCAACCTTCTCAATTTTATCAATATGTGAAGAGATTTTAAGACGGATTATTCCTCTGTTTTCCTATGTCAAGGTATTTCTAATGATTGGAGTGTCTCTGCGTCAGGATTTACAACGTATGATACAGGAAAATATTATCGGAAATATTCCAGATAAATGGCTGTGCTGTTCCAACTCTGTTGAGTCAGCTATTGAAAAAACTACAAAGATGGCAGAGAAAGTTGGAAGCAAGGTTAATGAACAGAAAAACAAGATTATTTCAAATTCGAAAAAAGAGGATTAAAGTAGACATTTGAATATGTTTGTTTGGTGTTTTTTACAGTATGTTTGAAATGAGGCATCCCCTATATTTTAAAATGCTATAGTAATATTGCTTAAACATAAATGTCCAGTTTAAGATAAGTAAATTGAACAAGACTCTCAGATTCTAATTTATTTAACCTTTATGAACTATTCATTTAACAGTTCTGTGTTCATTTCATTATTTACCTTTAGTCGGCCTATCTCTTCGTTGAGAGAATTAATTTCGTCTGATAATTCAGCTTTAATATTTTCCTGGGCCTTTATCAGCTCGTTTTGGATAACTAAAAAGTCAAAATATCTTGGTTCTGGATTAGTGATGCGTTTAGACTCTTTCTTGTCTTTGACTGTGTAATACTTTATATTGCTAGTAGCTCTTAAAACCTTGAGTAAATCATTTGTTTCAAAAAATTTTGATATATAGGATGCTTCTTTCACTATCTCAATGTAGGACATATTGGTTGCAAAAACCATATCGGTAAGAAGTTTGAAGAGTTGAAACTCCGAGTTAAGAACTTTAGAAAACAGCTCATTAAAGTTAATCTCGGTCGGGGTTTTTTGGGGCTTATTATTCTTGTCCATATTAAAAGTTCGATTGAATACCTCTGTGTAATCTTTAGCAGATTTGTCTATCCGTGTATTTAAAAGATCTGCTTCTGAACTATCAAGCTCAGTAAAGTTCTTATCTGCAACATCACTACTTTTATTTGCAGATGAATTTTCATTTTTTTCGCAATTCTCATTAATAGGATTAACAACATCAGATTCTGTCTGAACTCTTTGGTTTGAATCCATGTTGTTTAATGTGTTTTCATCAGCTAACGAGATAAACACACCTTCAAGATCAAAGTTCTTGTATAGATGATTAATGATAGTGTAAACCGAATCAGTTGTCGAATTTTCCATTTTAAGAAATGAAAATATTAATTTTAGGGTACATTCATTAACTTTAAAATCTTTTCCCAGTTTTTTATAAATATCAAATATGGTTCCCTCATCATAAAATTGAAACTTTGAGCATAACTTAAATATTTTATCAACCAAGAATCTATCCGATTCTATCTGATCCAATACATCTTTATCAATTTCCAACCCCGTATTATCTGTGATCTCACTATTCTTTGAAGAATCTTCTTTTATCGGCTTATCCAGGTTTAGATCGTTGAAATCTATTTTGATATCCTTTTCTGAATTGATCTGTTGTTTACAATTTTTCAAGTAATTTGTATACTCTCCAGGTTCTAAATAGAGCATCCTCCCCACGCATTTTATGTACACTGCAATTCTTAGTCTTTCAGGCAAATGAATTATGTTTCTGAAGAGTTCTTCTTGATTTATCTTATTTTCTGCCAAAAAAATGGCCCAATATTTATAGATATCGCAAGTTTTGGTGCACGCATCGGTGCAATGTTTTTTCGTGCATAGGACTTTTTTGTGTGTACGGAGTGGATAACCTGATTCGCTTTCAGATATAGAAGATTTTTCTACTCTATTTCTGCTAAAGAATCCCATTGAGCTGAAATGTGAATTCTAGTTTATTTCGTTTTGCCCCTTAAAGTTCATGGTTGATCAAAACTTTATAAAGATATTGGTAAACAGTACAAAAATATTTAATTTGTCAGGTTAAGGAATGTGAAACATTATATATTACTCATTCAACCACTTTGTAACAAACAGAAAAATTAACCATTATTCAGGATATATCCTCATACTAGACTATAGTCTTATTATATATATCCACTTTGGTTTGGAAAAATTTAACATTATTTTAACGGGTACTACAATCTTTTTTAATGATCCTTTTATTTAAATTTCAACTTTATATAATAAATTGCTTGACATGAGCCTTTAATATCTTAAATAGTTTAAAAATTAAAAGTTTCATGCATATATTTGCAAATAAGTCTTCACTCACCCACATATCATTGAATGTTATATGTAGTGATAATTTGTCATTGAAACTCAAAAAATCAATAGATGCTAGAATGGTATGTTTAATCATACATTAATAAGTCTTTATGGAGTTAATTAAGATATGCTGATATATCAACACTATAAAAAGGGTAATAACAACCATGAAAAATAGAATGTTATCTAGCTGTATCAATAGAGAAGATAAATTGTTTGTAATCGGGCTGTAAGGATTTGACTTAAATCTTATTGGAATTTTTTAGATAAAGTTAATAATTATTTATTATTGAGTCAATAATGTATAAGCCACTAGGATGGGATAGAATGGAATCTACGAAAATTATGATAGAGTCATGGAATTGACAGATAATATGCAAATGTGAACACGCATCCCCACCATATGCAAAAACTTACAACTAAAATATAAATAATTTCTGTAGGGATGAAGTCAGAGCAGTAATGGATAATTAAAAGTATAACTGTGAAAACAATAATCGTGAGAAGTATCCACTGGTATAGTGTTAACCCCTTTAGTAATAGCATCCTCGACATATCCGAGATAAGTGAAGGATATCTATGCCCAGATTCAGCATCAAAACTAGCTCTGATTAGTTTGCTTTTTAAGATTGTATCTTCATGGTAACTTCTATCAAGTATTGGAACGGCTATAGGGGAATTGCCATCCTTACAGGCTAGCAGGCATTCGGGTGAAATTATTCCTTCCGTTTTGAAAACATATGCACAATAAATTGAATCTTCATTTAAACTCGGAAGACTCTTTGTATTATAAGTCTTATCATTAGAAAAATCCTGATCTAATGATGGCGTTGGAATTGGAACACCTATTGGTGAATAATCGTCTGCTGCTCTGATTTGTAGTTCAGATCCATCTCCGCAAGCAAACTCGTATCCAGGCAGAATCTTCCCACTTTGAATATGGGTATCATCAATATCATCAGATATTGGAACAATCTTTGGATAAAGCCAATTCTTACAAACTGCTCGACATCCAGGTTAAATTATCCCTTCTGTATTGAAATCATATGCACAACTAATTGATTCTTTACTCGAGTATCCAGATAAATCCCGATTCAATAATCATTATTCGACACGATTTTTGGTACATATTCATCTGGACAAACGAACATATAACTGGATGGAAGTTTATTATCATTATCGATATAGTCATAGGTTTTATATGTATCATCATCAACAGGTATTGTTGCACGATTAGGTACATACATAGTTAAATCACTATTTTCCACAAGATAAAAATTACACACCGCAATCATATATGTTGCCAACATATTTGTGGGTTGGTTGTTTTCATTTTAAATAATCGAAATCACACATTCGGATATTGATTTTGCAGATTGTAGAAAGTTTTCATCAAAGTATAAAATACTGGAATATTGAATGTTGTTTCCCTTAATTGTTCAGGTTTCTGAATACCAATAAATTTAAGTATGAAATCAACGAATTGAAAAATCATCTGTAAATTTTGGATTAATCATAAATATCCCATATGACAAATTAATACTATAATGATAAAGACAGACTGTTTATACTGTATAAGAATGTTTCGACAAAACAACTCATATAGCTATTTAACTAGACAGGTCAAGTATTTAATAGTCTCTTTGTATCATATATGTGTAAATTTCTATTAATTTCAGATTATATTAAGGCGATTTAAATGTGGTCAGAATTATAATCATTTTAAAATATCAAGCAGGTATGAGTTAAGATGAGCAGAATTATCTGTAGCATCGTGAAGGATAACAAATCATATATAGTATTAAATTATTTGTAGATAAGAAATATGATGCTTGAAATCTCTTCCACATTTCCTTATGATTTGTGTAGAATTTTGGATGGTATTAGCTAGATATATAATGTTTTAAGTAGTTGTTAAACCATGGGAAGAACTCTTGGATAGAAATGGAATAGAGATATTGGAAAAATAAATTGTATGATTCCTCTCGTAACACAACAGATTCATGCATACTTTACATTTAAGAGCAATGTTAACATGACTATACTAGCATGTACCATAATGAATGAAATATAAACTATAGGTTGTGACAACTATCAGGCCATATCGGTAGAAGATATGATTTTTCGCTGTTGAATCTTAAAGAATTAACTCTTCGCGCCTTATTGAAAATCTTTTAAATAAAAATTGGTGTAGTATTTATTAAACTCATACACTCTAAACTCACAATATCATAATATGGCCCTAATTCTAATATTAAATCACCCACCGATACTTATACAGAGTCTGGACTAGTTCATAATAACCATCGCACACCCTTCATTTGTATTCATACAGAAAATCTACTACCTATTTCCAAGATAAGTTTTTGTAACTAATATTTGTTAGTCATTCACAAAAATCAGGTATGATGATATAGAAATCCGTACCTGAATTTATTGAAAATATTTATCTTATGGAAAGGTTTATAATCATCATTAGTGAAACGTCTTGAAAGTATCTCATCCTTAAATATGAATATAAGTGAAATAAGACAAGCAGCTATGAATGATGATACTATAGCAAGAATTTCAGATAACAACAATAAAAAACACAAGTCTGTAGCGAAATTAGTAAGGCAGATATAATTGCATAAAGGAGATCAATTACTCTCTAACTTTTTGAATGTTTATTTCCTCTCAATAACTTTATAACCACTGCCAAAATAAAAATAATTACACCGGACGTAAACGTAAACCTAAAATCAATGGCTTCAGTGAACTTCTCAGAAAATGAATGAGATTCATCACCTAGCAAAATAACAGAACTGGAGGTTGTGACGGGTATCGTTATGCCTGGGATATATTTACAGAATAATGGTAATTTACTATCATGACTCAATTTCACAGGTTCACAATCCAATGTGGCACCACCCTTATGAATTTCTGTGCAGTGTAGCCCATTATCGAGAGATATTTTACTATCACAGTGAAATAATCTCCTATTATCAATATCTTGACGTGGATCAACAAAACAGGTGTCGCAGGAGAGGATAACATCACCACTGGGAGATGGTTCAACGGAACAGTAAAAGGGGCGACGACTAGAAAATGGTTCTTTACCACTACAAAATAACATTTTAACATACTTCAAAAAATTACAGGAAGATATTGTAGCATCAGGATTGGTGTGAGGTGTTTCTGGGATATTCCCAGTTATCGATTGGAAAATACACACTAAAAGCATGGATAAGGTTTCAATTCCATATCTGTATTTAACATCTTCCACATATGGCAAATTCTAAAATCAATTTTCTAATTTAACAACAATATATTCCAGTAAAATTCCAATATCACACATCATTGGGTACTAAAGCACATATTCAACGATATCAATTTAATTTCACTGAATAATAGTTGAGATTTTTGCAATATACTTAATGAGGTATATGCACAACACTAAATTACAGGAACTGAGTCTAATCGATTGTAGACTAGCATGAGATACCAAGTTCTGCTTTCTTTTATTACTTTAAATGAAATAGATACAGGGCTGATGAATGTAATTGTGATAGTTGAGGTAATACCTTCAACGAATGCAAGTATAAGGGAATTTTTCATTCCTCCGTATGAATTCCGGACTCCATCTCTGATCTTCCTACCCTCCCTTGCCAATAGAAACTCATCTTTACGTCTCAACATAACCAGTGAGTCGTTTCTCATGAGTTTGAGTAATTTTTTCAACTGTTGTATCTCGGATCACTTTATTAAAAAGTAATTCTAGTAGTAAAGTCAAAGGCCACTCCAAGAAATATTGATACAACTGATTACTCCACAGAATATAAGGATTATGTTGCTTCTATGAGTGGACCAAGAATAAATGATCAGGATTTGGACAGGCTGTATAGCATTATAAAGGATTAATTTACCGTAGTAAAAATAACCACACTCAATTCTGTATTTTAATAACAATTCATTTTAATACAATAAAATGCACATTCATTATTAAATATCATTGATTGATATTCCGATGCGTTTACTTTATATTTACCCTATTGTAATTAATAGCTAGTATTATTACCAGTATATTATAAAGAGGCAATAAGTCTATCGTTAGTCATGATGCATAGCTGTTTTAGAACTCTAATTGTCCTTCTTCCTAGAGAATATGCTTCATTCAGAATTATTCCAAGAATAGTTTAAACTCTCAATATTTAGCCCCGCTATTGATTTCATAAACATTTCTGTTCCCTTCAATCTAAGTTTTTTTCCACTAATATTCAATTTCTCTATTGATTTCATTTCTTTTATGGTTTTAAACAATTTTTCGAAATGGGATGAATTATATCTTCCAATACTATTAATACTAATGTCAAGAGACTCAAGATCCTGACAATTTTCCAATGCTCTGGTAGATAGGTTTATTCCAATATAGGATGATATAGGCATTTCTAATAAAGTGTTTTAATGGAATATTGATGAGACTTTACATGAATTTGCATTACGTGAAACCTATGAAGAGATGGGTTTTTGTTGTTCACTGATATCTCTCAACATGGAAAATAGGGCTACTCCATCAGGTAATGCACACTCATGTAAGGTCTCGAGGAAACTGAATGCCAGTACAGAACCTTTTATGATTTATCTGCATAAAGTTGGGGATTCAGTATCTAATCATAAGATTGTCTTTTGGTATGTGACTCAAATGGATGAGTGTACACCAAGAAGAGATAATACCCAAATGCCAAATGAGAATTTTGAAGCTAGGTTAGTTTCACTTGATGAAGCTTATGATCTTTTGAGTTTTGAGGAAGATAGGTTGCTTGTACAGAAAGTTTTTGAGTTGTTTGAGAATATTTACAAAGATAATTAACCATTGTTGTATATAACATGACTATATAAGGTTAATATACACTACTACAATCTTCAAATGTGAGATATTCTGATTTATAAGAAATTATGATTAAGTAATAGGTTATGATAATCATTAAATTATATAGATGAAAAGAGTTAACACATCTATTTCATTGTTAAATTGCAAATAGCCCACCCACTCATATTCATTGAAAACTATTTAAATTAGTAATTATTTATTAAATTCTTAAATTTCCTCTTCGTGACATACTACTCTTTTAATTGTAACACGTTCAGAATTTTGTCGTATTGTTGACTCATATCCAACATTAACGAGTGAATTTAATATACAAAGGCATGGGATGTATGTAACCAACACAACAGACAAGTTTTCCAAGAAGATTACAAATGGTTCATTACTTGGTGTTAAAAAAGGCAGATTATCTGTGATACAACTTTTGTAAAGTCCAAACATACCAGATTTTACGCCAGCGAAGAACACCAGAATGACGAGAGCGAGTGAAGTCAAGCTGAAGAGATTGATAGTGTCAGAATAGCAGTAATGAATACAGATAATCAAAACAACAACAGCCACGAAAACCATCCAGTGCTCTAGTTTCCACTCTTCCCTTAAGCAGTTGGGTAGCATATCCCAAAAAGACAAGGCATGAATACTTAAATCTGAATTAATCTGCTGACCACCCAAGATACTGCTCTTATTGGCATTATGGTCATAGCTAGATATTGGAATGGCTTTTGGTTTACTGAGGTCCTCACAAGCTGCTTCACAATCAGGTCGAATTTCACCACTATTATTAAAAACATCTTCACAACGAATTGAATCTGTATCTGGGGGATCTGTCAAACCATTTCTTCTTAAACTAATTCTGTCCCTGATTTGCTGCACTGTGCTTCCATCTCTACAAACCCCCACATATTTTGGTCGAAGCCCTCCACTTTTAACAATATAATCATTAAAACCATCAACAGACATCTGAACAATCTTTGCATCATCATCCACCAACCCACAAACTGGTTTGCAGTTAGGCAAAATTTTCTGCTCTTTATTGAAGAAATTTCTACATTCATCAGACTCCAAACTTGGAAAGGTAACTAAAAGATTATCATTTCTTGCCTTGATTTTTGCCACAAATTCATCATCACAGATTGGAACTTTACCAGGCGGAAGTCCTCCGGCTTCAACAGGACCCTCGCCAGATATTGGAACGGCTTTTGGATTATCATATTCCTCACAAACTGCTTTACATTCAGATAAAATTACCCTTTCTTTATTGAAATAGTCTCTACATTTAACCGAATCATTACTTTGAATTGGTTTGTTTCTTTGGGACTGATCATTTATCGACCTAATGTCAGCTACAAGTCCATTTCCACATACAGGCATTTCATCAGGTAGAACTCCTCCACTAGTAACCTGAAAACCGGCCGGTATCGAGATTGATTTGTATTTCACAATGTCATCATGATTGCAAACCGCTCTGCACCCCTTTAAAACATCATTTTCTTTATTAAAAGCGGCTATACAATCAGCCGAACCCTTACTTAATTTTGTGCCAATATTTAATGGAGAATCATTTTCTGCCATGATTCTTGCTACAAACCCACTGCGTTTACAGAATGGTATATGGTAAAACTCACTCTCAATAGAAACAAAACCATCATTTATCTCTGGATCAGTCTCCGAAAGAACTTCTTTTATAGCTGTTGGACTCATATCATCAACAAAAGCATAACTTTTATCAGTTACATGATCAGCTCCTGGAAAATCGGTGATTGTTGCATTATCATATTCTGTAAGACCATTACTTCCGTCAGTTGTAGGGTAAATCTCAGAAAGATCTGCTTTTATAACTGGTGACTCATTATCTTCTATATGATCAACTTCTTTAAAAGTTGGCAATCCCACATCTGGTAAATTATTATATTTCTCTGTAATTGTTGAATTATCATCCTCAGCAAGACAAAAATTGCATATAACAATCAGATACTCTGCTAGCATGTTTATTGGGGCTAATTCCTCTTTTATAAAATTAAAACCACAAATTTTGGTGTTGATCCATACAAGGAAATTGAAACTTTTCACCAAAGCATAAAATACTAGGATATTGAGTGGTATTTCTCTAGTTATTCGGTTGTATGAACATCCATGTCTTTAAATGGAAAATCAATGAATTAAAAAGCCATTTTTGAAGAAACTTGGAATTGTTAGTAATGATACTTTAAATCAATCATAAATATGTTGTAAGGATATTAAAAGTTTACAAAAATACTGTGATGAAAGGTAAAATGACCAGTACATATTATTTGTGGTGGTGAAGAACAAAAACTACAGTACCATGTGTTCCCGAGTGATCTCTCAACTAAGTACTTGCAATGGCTCGCACAGGCTTGACTTCCGAGTTCTGAAGGGATCGGGTATTTTACTGAGGATATGACCGTAGCTGAACTGGGTCAAATCACAGTACATGTGCTTACCAATGCACAACACAAAGTATTCTCTATATAAATGGCCCAAACTCCATTGAGTGGAATTTAAAGACAAATACGAATGGCTAGTTTGGTATAAACAAAACAGTAATCACCTATCGTATTGGCTAAGTATTCACAAGGATTAGCTAGAATCAAAAAATAAAACATGATTTTTGAAGAAGAAAGGTTTATTGAGATGTTAGACATGTGTGATTGTTAACTCACTACCACCATTTTGTTCACAGTGCCATTTTTAATTAATAATTTACGCATTGGTGTAGTTGTTATGTTTAATACCAATAATTCATCAATGTCTTAGAAAGTAATATTAAGGGAAAGGGAGTAATGATATGGGGCAATAGCACCAATACCCATGAGATACAGTTATCAACTGTTCTACAGCTTGTTGTTCTTGGGTCAAGTACTTTCAAGAATATCGATAGATCAGATAGCAGAGATATTTGATACAGAAGAATATAGAAATATTGAAGAAACAATTCTCAATCCAATATTTGGATTTATTTATTTGATGAATTGTGGACCCAACTTACGAAGATACAATCCAGAAATTAAAGTTACATATAAAGATGGTAGAAGAAACTTTGGAAGAGATAAAAGTAGTAATAGTATTACAAATCTTATGATATATTTATTTCCATCTCCAACAGGCATATTATGTCCTTTTAGGAATATGAAGAGTAATTTTGCACATTATTACTTTGGAACTGGTAATAAGGATAAAAGTGAAAGTAGACGTAAGAGTATAAGAATGATGGCTGATGTATTCGTCAGTATTTTTACAGAAGATAAAGCAAACGTAGCCAAGTTAACAAAAAAATCAGAGGGAGGCGAAGGAAGCGAAATTAGACGTACTGTTAACCGAATAATAAACAATTTCAAGATAGAATCGAAATCGGAATTGTTCAAAGACAAGGACAAAGAACTCAAACTCCTCCTGATCCATGGATTTATGATTGAAGTATTAGATTTCAAAGAAGATCTAGAGTTATATCTCAATACAATATTAAGGAAAATTAAAGAAAAATCATGTAAAATAGATGAGTATAATATGGGTGATGATTTCACAAAAATATTTGGTAAGTTTTATAGGATTATTAACATATTTCCATATTCCAGGGTGAATAAACCAGTTTCGAATGCTTCAGTTCCAGTATACACAAGAAGTAGTGATACATTTGGAACTAAAATATTCTCGGACTGTGCTGAGATGGCACTGCTTCATCTCTTTAACTGTTTGTTTTGGGATGTCGACAGAAAACACTATTCACTAGAACACCTGGGATTGGATGAAGAATCACCATTGGTACAATTCTACGAAACAGTTGGAAATGAACAATTCACAATCACAAGTAATACAAGAAAGGAATGGTCTCGGGTGGTACAGGACTTGGGAAGTTCTACATCTACTAAAAGAAGTAAATATTCAATAGGTAAGATTGTATATGGAATTGCAAGAAATGAAGTGAAATCAGGACTGATAAATATGATGAATGTGATTGTGATGGTAGCAGTAGTACCTTCAAGAAATAAGGATATAAGGGAATTTTTGAAAGACACTAGTATTAATCTAGGTAATATAAAAAAGAAATTTAAGGAGTTGATTGATAAGTTAAAACATCCTAATTGTAAAGTTGAATGTGAATTCAAATCAATTGAAGAGTTTGTATGGAATAATAGGACAGATATCAGTGGGAATATAATGTTTATATTTGAAAATACAATTAACTTAGATGAAGTCAAAATGGAGTTAAAAATCGGTAGTGGACATTCTGCAATGTACTTTATCTCAGATACAATTCCGGAAGTAAAATTATCAGAATTAGTTGATAAACTTACATTCAGTGGATATGAGGATGTAGCAATACCACTTCCTATCTCATTGACCATGAAATACTTGATGCTCTGTGATAAGAGATTTAACCTTACCATACCCGATGATTTCTTCACAAATGTGTACAATAGAATGATCAACAACAACGAAGAAAAAATAGAGGTACTGGGATACTTGTTTGAACATAGTGATGGTAAAAAAAAGTAGAATACTCAGATAAAATTACAAAGCAATACTAGGCACAGCAGAGTTAACAGATGGAGGGACACAGAAGATGTTCTCACAATTTGTACCAAAGAATGCATTATATATATGGTATAGTATGTTTGATGTGTTTGTAGAAACATGCAAATCAAAATCCAGTGCTTTGAAAGGGTATTGGGGAAAAGAGATCTCTAAAGAAATATCTGAATTTAATTCGATTGACCTGAGACAATTTAGTTATAATGATATACTTGATGAAATGATAAAATATGTACCCTGTGAGACATTAAAAGTGTTGAAGATTTCAATTAATATAAAGAAATGGGTATCATTTGCAATTAATTTACTTAAGAATGTTAAGAAGTTGAATCACTTGGAATTATCTGTAAGTAGCGATTTAAATGAAACAAGTTTAGGTCACATTATAGAGTCATTGAAGAACATTCCGCTGGAACATCTTAAACTAAGATTTTCTCTGTTATCTGATGGCAGGAAAAACTTATTTATTCAAGCACTGGAGAACAACCAGAATCTTAAATCTCTTGACATTAGTAATTGTCAAATTGTAAAGTGTAATCCATTCTATTTGCCACAAATATTCAAAGCCATAGGAGAAATGAAATCACTGAAGGAATTGAAAATTAATTGTAATATACTTGGATTGGAGGAAACAGAAATGTTTGCGAAATCAATAGCAGGGCTAAATATTGAGAGTTTAAACTATTCTCGGAATGAAAGTGATGCAGCATCATCGGTCTTTTCAGAATTATTATTGAAGATGCCAAAGTTAAAAGCACTCTATTTGGGTGGAAACGATCTAAATCAAAGTGACATGCAGTCTATATGTGGGGAGGATAGTACACTAGGGGTTTATAAGGGAATAGAATATTTATATTTAAATTATAATAATCTATCTTACGAGTCGGCGGAGGAAATGGAAAATATGTTGATTTGGCTTCCAGACCTAAAAAGTATAGATTTATCATATAACAATATGAATATGAGGATTACGGAGTTCTTCGATGTGATTGATAGGCATGAAAAAATAACAGGAGTGAAGATTGGAGTTAATAGTTTTAAACAATCAGGAGACGAATGTGAAAACATCTCCGGCGAGTTGAGAATAGAGTCACTTGATATCTCGGGATGTATATTTGATGAAGAAAGTGTTCAGGGGATTGGTAGAGTATTAAGAAGAATGCCCAAGCTGAAAGTATTGAATGCAGACACTTATTATACAACAAATGCCATCACCTCTATTTTGGACGGAATTAAAGGTCTAAAGGAATTGACTAATATAAACTTACAAGGAAGTGGATTGAAGTTGGAAAATTTAGCAATAATGACAGAAATTATTATGAATAGCAAGCTAATTGAAAGATTATATCTATCGTATAATGCCCTGGGGGAGAGTAACATAGAACCAGAAAAAAGAACCGAAGAGATCAAAAAGTTTGCTGCAGCGCTTGAGTCATTGGAACGTCTGGAGGAGTTAGATATGAGCAGCACCAAGTTTACTGGATCAGATTGGAGTGTAATAATTGGGTCAATAGTGAAGATTATTTCTTTGAAGAAGTTAATACTTTCGTATAAAGATTTTAAGTTTATGAACTGGGAAACCAGGAAGATAATGAGTGAATTTAAAGACAATGGAGTATGTGTTGATATTACAAGATGGTGATAGAGTGTTTGAAAATATTGGTCATAAGAGGTATAAATAAATAGAATATACTTCCCAATTCAACAGAAACTTAATAAATACAATGATATTTTTGAGTGTTGTCGAGTAATTAGCTGTTTGTCTTATTAATGCATGTAGGTCTCCGATCATTTCCAGAATAAAACACATATCACAAGAGAAATTCTATCTGAAAATAATCTTGTGTTCTGATGAAATCAGTCAAAGTTTGATTATTTATTGTAAGCACCCTCTAATTCGTCAATAATCTGTCTGTATCCAATAAAAACATCCCTCAAACTGATGTTTTTACCTTCAGATGTCAGGGTGGTGAGTAAAGTTTGATTGATCGAGACCATCATGTCATCTGGTAACTTAATACTTGCGGGTATTCTTAATGGATATATAACTTCATCATTAGTATCAACGCACACTGTAGTATTTTCCAGGACAGAAAGATAATTGGCATTGGATGTATTGCCAATATCATCTATTGGTTGTTGGGACAGGATATCCAATACTTCACTTTCTACAGACTCTACAATTGGCTGAGATAAAATATCCAGTTCTTCTGTAGTAGTCAATTTCATATCATCTCTAACACCCAAATTCAGCACATTATCGTCTAATTTATCAGTAATTGTGCTGTGAATTTCTACATTGTTTCCGAGTGGATTGTTCATTAGATTGTGATTTTTATTATTTGGATCGGTGGTATTTGTATCTCCCATGAAAAGGATATTTAAATATTCTTGAAATAATGAAAAAACTTGGTATTAGAACTACTATATTTGCACTTTTATCACTCAATTGAAAATACTATACAAAAAAGAAGGTGTAAGTGTGTAACATAATGGGCTAGGAACAATTTTTAATTTAATAAAATCGACCATTTTACCAATTTGACTCTATATTGTATTTTTATAAAATTTTTACCGCTATGAATGTCGAGAATAGAATTGTGCTTTACGTTCCACCTACGGGAGAAGAATTGAAAAGACAGATGATAATCAAGAATTCACGAAATTTGTATAACAAGTATACAAAAGAAGAGTTGAATGACTGGCTAAAGGTGGATTTATATGAAGCCATTGACTTAGAAAATTTTAAAGGCCAGGATATTCCGGAATATATGATTGATTACTGTGTGAAGCGAAAACTACCAATTTATCATCCTGTCAAATGTCAAGGAAGACAAGAAGCATTTTTAATAATAAAAAAAGCTCAGGAAGTATTAAAAGTTCATTCAAAAAGAAAAGTTTACGATTCCACTTTTCTAGATGAATCTATTCCGGAAGACAAAGATTACTCTGCAGATGAATTTTTTCGTACTTTTTCGGAGGTATTCGCACGAAATGGTATTTTTAGTGAGATTCAACCTGTACCAGAATTGACGGGGGATGTTGAGACATTTTACAACTTTTGGAGGAATTTTAGGAGCAATCGAATATTTGATAATCCGGAAGATATTTTCAACCAGAGTGGCTCAAACAGAAGATATAACATGGCAAAAAACAAAGAAATGAATTTAAAGAAAAAAGCACAAGATATGCATAGAATTCAAGAATTAGTAAAACTAGCACTAAAAAGGGATCCAAGGATTAAACGTAGAAAGCCAGTGGAATCTGAATGGAAAGAAGAGGAAATAAAAAGTCTAAAACGGCTTAATACTCTTCTGTCGAAAAGTAAGACAAAGATTAATGATATTACAAAAAAGATGAATGATTTATTTGTTACCAAAAGAACTGCTTCGGAAATAAAGTCTAAGTTAGAAACAATTTCTAAAAAGTAGCTCATTATCAATAAATTTTTGCTTCAGGAATGATTATTTTGGTTAAAATTATTATTTGCTAGCTACTTCGCTTGTGTTATAAACCTATAAGTTATTCTAAAAAATTGGCATTTTAGTTCTACTTATTCATTTAATTATTCTTATTTGTATGATTGTTAGTAACTCCAATATCATTTAAATATAATTATTGCAGTTCTTTATTTCCAAATTCTGCATGACAATGGAAATATGGAGGTTTAATTGAGTGTTTTAAGTATTTAGGGTGTTCTGTACATGTCAGAATCTAGTGCATTACAAATTATCTCCTTAAAATTATTAATAACCCTATGAACAACACCCCTATAATGGATGAGGGCCGAATTAAATACATAAAGAAATCTGATATAATGAGTATTCCTAAAATAAAGATGAATCCAATAGCCAGTATTTTGGTGAAGAAATATTCTGTTGATTCGAAAATTTTTTTAGATGATCTCTTAAATGACCTAACTAAATTTATGAATTCAAACAATTTGGATGAAAAACTTCGGTTTATTTTTGACATCTACGATGTAGACTCTGATGGGATGATATCAAGCAATGAACTTTTTGAGTTATTAAAGCAATTAAATTCTAATGAGATGGAAAATTGGAAATTACAAAATATAGTGGACAAAACGTTTGCAGAAATTGAGGAATATACGACACAAATAAATTTTGAACAATTCAAGCTGATCATCAAAAAAAGGAGCCAGCACCTGAGGAAAATATTCGACTGTGTTGAGTAGATGCTTCCCTGTCACATCAATAAAAAACCTCTTTTATAAGTAAGAAAAGATTTGAAAGCAATGGATGGGGTTTCCGGGGATTGAACCCGGGACCTACAGAGCTTCAGTCTGGTGCTCTCCCACTGAGCTAAAACCCCATGCACTCTGGGGTTATGAACATCAAAAATGGTTCCTAAACTTTTACAGGTTCGTTAAGCCATGCAATGATTTATTTGTTCAGTTTACTGAAATAAATTACGTTTTTTAATTCTCTTGATTTATGATCCCTTATGAAATTTATCCAAATGTCGAGTCTCTTACAAACAAATTCGCTTTTTAAGAAATTGGCTGAAATGGAACCTGGAAAGGAGGTGGAAATATCTGCATATTCTTGCAAATCAACTAAATTTGATAAAAAAAATATTAAATTACCGAAGCCTTTGAGATTTTTTATTTCTATACTTGAAATGGAATTCATTGATTCAGACTTTTCTACAATAACAATGAAGGACTTTAAGGCAGTTTCTTTAAATATGGTTTTATCGGATATTTCATACATGATATTTCTTCTTTCCAAGAATTCAACAGATGCGTGCGAGTATATTGAATACTTTAAAAACCTTCTTGAATGGTGTGTAAAAACAAAAAATTCTGTTATCTATAAATATGGAATTCAAAACTCTACAATATATCTAGTTTACGACAGAATACAAAGAAAAATAATTTTAATTAAAATGAAACAGGATGGCGAAATAAATGTAGAATAAAGATTGTAAAAAGCATTGTCTAGATAATAGTATAAATTGAAAGTCCTTTTTTTAAAATAAAGAATAACTTTCTGGGAATTAGAGTGAGTCTGAACCTCTCCTAACTGGTAATAATACTGTGGTTTTTCTATTAGACATATTAGTCCCAAAAAAGAAGAGTTTATTGAACAATAAGGTGACAAATACATATGAAGTATTAGTATCCTTGAAGTGATGATTCACTTCAACCCATAGAACTGTTTTCTAATTTCTTCCAACTCCATTCTAACCTTTCGAATAGCTGCTGAATTTGTTTCTGGATTTTGTTGGTTTTCAATGCGTAGGATGATTCTCTCCATTCTATCTTGAATTTCTTTTCTCTTATAACTGTTATGCATCGTTTTTGCAAGAATTTTGGAAAGCTCTAGCTGCATAATTGGGTTACAGTATCTGAAAATGTTTAATTTTAGGAATCGTTGGTAAGCTGAAAATAAAAAACTCAAGATTAGAAGGCAACTTTTAAAAGCTAATTATTGTAAGAACTTATAAATTTTCCAAAATACACCTTGAAAAATAAAATTGAGCCAAATTTATTCATCAGCTGTCACCACAGCATCCTTCAGATTCTTGAATGAGCTAACTTCGACCAATGAAACCTTCAGGCATCTCTGCTCAGGATTCGACAGGCAATTCGCCCTCTCAACACGCACTCTAATCCGACCAATGACTCCAAAATTACCACGGCTCCAAATCTTTTTGTTGAGATCTTCTGAAATATAAACCGGAATACTAGTCTTCCATTGCTTTGCAATAAATTTTTTTAAATTGCGGACAACACCAGAAGCCTTCCTGTTTCTCCTGCAAGAAAGCGCAAGACGACGAGCATTAATTGTTATTTCTGTGACTTTATTATCTGAAAGGGAATCCATATGGGCTGAAAATTTTTGTGAAAAAAACCGAAGCTTCTATATACTTGTGATTAAAATAACAAAACTTGGATTCTGTAATGTACAGTTATGTTAATACCAAAGAATTAGATTTTTTTCTTACGCTATCATCGTGTATACTTTATTGGTTGGAGGAATGTTGGCGATGGTTTGTCTAAAAAATTTGTTGATCACCCTTGGATATTTCATTCTCTTTAAAGCTCTATATAGTTTTTTAAAATTACTTCATATAATAAAATCAATGGTTCAGAAGAGGCCCTTTTAATCAATATGTATTATTCATGTCTATTAATGGTAACTCCAAAATAGAAGTGTATACAACTTTGACCCTGTGGAGAAATACATCTGGAATATTTTATAAAGTAAATATTTATTGGTTTATGTTTTTATGGCAATTGTTGCATTGGGACTAATTATGGTTTTACCTATGTTCTTAATATCTCCTATCTAGGTTTATAATATTGTGGGATATTGTACACCATTCTCATTTGGTATTGAAGTAGCATATTATAGATAAATTGTTATATAAGCTAAATATATATATTCCACAATCATTTTAATCTCTAAGTTTTATTCCTATACTAATTTTGCCAATCTATATAAGCTCCAACATTTATTACAGTCGCAAACCATAAACCGTATTTGTTTTCAACAATAACTTACCATTTATGTCATCAATTCTCAAAACAAGTCTCAACTTTTCAAAAATCGTTCTTGGAACTACACTAATGTATTTGCCTGGTATATTCAGTAGAAATGGATATACTGCCACTACAATAATTGTTGTGCTTTTGGGAGGTGTGTTTAGTACAATTACACAATATCTTTTATTTGAAGTTTATTACAGAAGAAGAATAGAAAAAAGCAACAAATCCATGGATTCTATCAGCAATGACAATACATTGGATAACGATATGTTTGAACAGGAATCCATTGCAAATTCAGATACAGGCTCAAACTTCATAGGAGATTTTGAATGTTTATCATTTGAATTATTTGGTAAGCTTGTATATGCTTATACATACGTTGGCATTTTCTTAATCTCTTTAATATGTATTCTTTATTATATAGAAATGATATTAAAAATGCTGGATATTTGCAAAGTTTCTAACAAAAAAGTCGTTCTAATGATGTTATTAATATGTGTAAATTTATTTTTCAATAAGTTTAATCAGCTTGAGTTTGCCAACTATATCGGATTATGTGTAGTATTCATCTTGGCATGCACAACATTCATGGAGTGTTTGAAGAATTCTCAGAACGTGATTCACCAATTCGTAAAAAATGACAATATTCTTTCTGACATTAGTCTTATTGCATTATCCTTTTGCTCTCATTACTGTATAGTCTTACCTAATTGGTCGTCGGGCTCAAAACATGGTTTAAAAGGGAATTATAATAGAATCCTCAACATTATCACACTGTCGATTTCCTGCTTTATTAGTATTTTTACATATATTTTCATTGGATACACAGGATATAAAGCTTATCCTAATTGTGGGTTGATATGGATAGAGTCTATTTCTGATTCACATAAGCAGGCCCTTGCGGTAATTTTCATTGCAATTACATTACTGGGATTTCCACTGTGTTTTATCGATTTAAGAGTTCGATTTGAAAAAATATGTGGAGTTTTTATAAATTTTTTTGCGCTGAAGCGGAGATTATCGAATTTAAAAAGTTCTAATGAAGCCGACCAAAATTGTGATGAACAAGGAGCAAATAGTGACACAAACAGTGTGATAGAAAAAATTCAAATAGCTGAAATTAGTGAAAATGTGATAACATCCAGAAAAAACTTGGTAGATCAAAAACCTGCAAATAACTCATTAGACAGTAATGCTGTGGCATACAAGCATAATATAGAATCTCTACTTGCTTCATCCACCCATAGACATTCCATACTTCCTACTGCTACATTCTTAGTATCACTTTTGGTATTTATTTCAGAAGTGATTATGTTGACTACAATAGTAATCGTTGTCCACCATTATTTGATATTTTCGAGATTCATATCACCGTTAATTTCATTTGTGTGTAGCACAATCATGTTTTGTATTCCCTCGGCCATGTATTTGAAGGTATTTGGATTAAAAAAATTTGAATCATTCTTAAGTTTCATTTCCATGGTTTTTGGAGGATTGTTGTGCTACAAAGCAGTAAAGGACTTGATTCAATGAAACAAATATGGCAAATAGTGTTTTATTTTAACAAAATTATAGCTTCTCATAAGCAAAATCGCTCATTTCCCATTCCTTATCTCTCTTAATAAATTCTCCAGTGCATGAATAGTTTTTTTCCACAAAATCCTTACTCCATATTCCTCCAGGGGTTAATTCTAAATATATTGTGATTTCAAAAGAAATTACAATTGTTTTCCTAAGATTTCTCATTAGAATTTGTTCAACTTTAATATTTCTTAAATCCGCAATCTTGGAAAATATTAGGAAATCTTTGTTTGACCCATGTGATGCATCTAATGCCTTACTATACTCCTTAAGCTCCTCTATCATTAGATTTCTCCACTTTTTTAAATTTTCTACTTTGCAATCCTCATAATTAAAACAACTAGCAAGCGTTTTGGGCAATACAGTATCTTCTATATGCTTCAGCTTAAAGTAGTCTGTAATTTGTTTGTTTCCTATGAATGGACTATTTTTTGAAAATATCTTGATCGGACTAAAATTTACAAAAAACTTATTGAAAATACTCTGTGTTTTTTGAATGACTTTTTCACCAAAAGACACAGTTTTATTATCAGCTAGATCGTCTTCATTTAGATTATATTCTCGGTCAAAGTATGTTTTTTTGTATATTCTGCTACAACTAAGTCCCTCTAAGTTTAAGTCAAAAATCGAGCCTAACCTCTTACGAATTTCATTAACTTTTGAACCGATTCGATCGACCTCCATCTTCAATTGTGGCTTTTTATATATTTCATCTTTAACATTTTTAAAAAATTGCTGAGTGAAGCTGTTTATCTTTGGTAGCACTTTAAATGGGATTGAAAAAATAGAAAATAGGAAATCATCATTAGCTATCAGTGTGACACCAATCTTATGCTTCAAAAGCTCAGATATGTAGAGAGGAATTCTTATGCTATCATTATTATAAAACCATCAACATATATTCCCTATTATTGTACAAGTACTTAATCTAGATCTAAACTAGAAATGGTAAGTTTTTAGAGATCATCCAAAATAATGAACAACAAAACTTAAAAGAGTCTAATAAAAATGGAAAGAATAATAAAATATGGATGTATGCAATACTTTTTCAATACATTGTCGAATGGCTTCCACTTACTATACATACTTTAAGAACATATAACAAGATAATAATAACAAAGATAGTATGCAATATACAGCTCCAAATACCTTTTGACTACAATAATAAAAAATTCAATTTTAAAATTCTTCTAAACCTACTCTTATTTAATCCTTCCATCCATGATTAATTCAGATGAGATTTCTTTCATACGAAATTCCATTCCAAATCGAATGGATTTGCGCACTTTAAACGATTCCAGACCCATTTTCATTGTGGATGCCAGGAACATCCAAGCAGAAGCATCGGTTTCTGTGACTAATCTTGAAACAGAGATAGAAATATCATTAAAAATTCGAAGAACTAATGAAGAAGATAGCCATGCTATACTTGATGATACAGACAATAACCTTGGAATAGAACTTAGTCAAAGTGTTTATGAGCATGTGCCAAACATTCTAAATATCCTGCAGGGTATTATTTCAAGTACTTCACATACCAATTTTATGAACATATACATAGAGCTTCTAGTTATTCAAAACTCTGGAAATATTTTTGATCTGTTTTTTAGGGGACTCCAAACTATTTTTGGGAAAATTCCATTTCTTAAGAATTATCAATTTGGGGAAGTAAAATCCTTTGGAATTTTGGGTGGATTCTTGTTAACTGATCCAAATGTTCTAGAAGAAAATGCATCCGATGGACTGTTGAGAATTATAAATGTTAAAAATGATTGTCAAGTTATCTACGAAGCTCGTCAAGGTGATCTTAAATTAGAAGAAATTTATGAAATAACTAAGAAATATACACTAGCTTGACCAGGGCAAGGATCTCCTTGAAATTTACAATAAATAATGTTATTACGACAAAATCCTTCGTATATATTTTTATGAACATGAATTATATATGTTTGCATATAGAGATTTTATACAAAATACGAGATTTATTAAACAATTTGTCGTGCGGTTTCAACTGCTCATCATTAAATCATCCAAAGCTTTTTTCATCATCTCCTCCACAAAATCTACCACTTCCTTATCTATAATTAGGCTTAACCCATTCATTTCACAGTATATTTTAATGAATAATTTTAAATCTTCTTTGTTCAACATTTCCTGATATTGCAAGTATGATGGACAATTTTTGACCTCAAAGAAGAAATCTATTGCATTGTTATGTGCTGAATATTTGTTTCTAAATGGATCCTGCTGCTCCATGGCCTTAATATGAACAATCTCTCTCGTAAAGGATTCATCCAACAACTGGTCAAGGATAAGTATTTTTCCACAGTTATTCGAACAGCCATTTCTTATGTAACTGTTTTTCAATATTTTAATAATCACTTGATTGTAGGCATCTTGCTTTATTCGTACATTCTCAAGCTTCGATTTCACATCTTCTATCGAAATATCCCCTTTGAAGTTAGAAGAAATAATTTCTTCCACTGTTAAATCATCCATGAAGTGGGGTTTCAGTAAAAATATTTATTAAAAATACTATGCTAAATAGTATACAGGAAAAAAAATCTAAATAAATGAGAATTATTAAAAATAATAAAGTAGCTTTTCAAAGATAGTGATTTGATGAGGATTTAATAGGTATCTAAGTATTTATTTAAATGGGAAATAACGCTCTTAACTCTTATCGATAAACAAAATTTTGCAAGTTAATTAATACAAATGATTTATTTTATATCATCATAGATGCATGCTGCTGTTTAATCATCATACAACATATATTATAATCAACTTCCGACGCTTAATGATTGTGATTGTTCAACCAATTGTCTTATTCCATGAACATCTTTACTTAACTTTGTAAAATCATCACCATTCCCTTTATTTTCTTCTGCTGAATTTGTCTTATTATTATCCTTTGTGCATTTATCAGTCAAGTACCTTATTGCAGTTTCTATACAATCCAAGAGATTATTTATTAAAGTTAATTGTGATTTAGTCATTGAAATACTTTGGCCACTTATTCTGTCTTCAATATTGAGGTACTGTTGGTATTTATTATCTAGTTCTGGATTAATAACCTTGAGTTTTTCAAAAATTTCCTTATTATTACCAATTAAATTATCAAACGCAGCTACAATTGTAGCTCCTTTATCTTCAGATTCAATATTAAGTGTTATAACTATGTGAAATAAATGTAGATTGAAACAGCTTATTCTCATGAATAAAGGGATTTTGTAATCCAACTTTTAGAGTTAAAGGATATATTAAATAAAAAATCATTCGATACTTTCAAAAATGGGGGTTTTTCACCCATAACAATTAAGGAGTCAGATTACACATTCTTAATACCAGTGGCTATCTGTAACCTGTTTTATATGGTATTCGGCTGTAGCAATATTTTTCACTATCCATAGATGGGCAGAGTATTTGCTGTTTCTTTTGTTGCCAAAATAAAATTCCATTCACCATACCGTGTAATTCATTTTCCAAGCTGATGAATTGTCGGAATAAACACTTTCAACTAGTGACTCTTTGTTAAATCCCATTTTTGTGTAAAGTGCTTGTGCACCCTTATTAGATACAGAAACCAATAATGAAACATTCTTACATTTTAAAACGTTAGCACGATGTATCACTAGTTTAACCAACCTTGTCCCAATATGCTTGCGTCTAAAGCTTGCATCAACACACAAAACGTTGATGATGATTGTGGAATCTTTTTTAAGAAATTGACACTTTACAAATCCAATAACCTTGCTACATTCTCCATAAGCTACTTTACAAATAAATGAAGCTCTGTTGCTCAGAAAAAGATCCAACAGTTCATTCTCCATTATTCCAGTATCATCGAAATATCTTTGTTCCAAAATAAATGCATCAACACAGTCGTTTGGTGTCATTTCCTTAAAAATAAAATCCGAAACTTCACCGGGTTTATCACTGAGTTCTAAAGGCTTTAGATCAACACTCTTCTGATTACTTATAGGAACCATTTGGGGTGATTGCTGTTACACTGGACAAAAGCCTAATCATCCTCCAAAAGCTGTGAACTGTTCGACAATTGCTCTATCGAATATATATATGCTTGTTATTTTGTGGTTATAAATTTAAAGGAACATGAGATGTGAATATATTTTGTTCAAATTTTGAAAGTCCTTCTTAACATAAAAATTGTTTTTTATTCTTATTCCTTTAAATGGTGGCTTTGGAAAAAAAATTCAAAATATCAAAAGTACAAGAGTCAGAGCAGCTTAATGATGAAAAGTACTCCGATGAATTAAAAGAATATGGCAACATAGAAGACTCTTCTTTTATTTCTATGGATAAAGGACATGAATCTCTAAATTCTCTACAAGAAGAATCTACTACAATTATAAGCACAACTTGTAAATCAAATGCTGAGGATGTATATGTGAATGATATCCAAACATTAGGAAATGAAATAAAAGCTACTGTTAAGAACGACTGTATACTAAATGAACCAATATCGACAATGCCAAAAATATGTCCCGCTCTTAGGAACCATTTGGTTTCTATTGACATTGATGAATGTCGAGTTTATAAGGAGCTAGGAAGTTACGATTTAGGACAGTTCAACAGAAAGAACTTTCAAATAATCAGTAACGGTGAAAAAATAGAAAAACTTAAAGATAAAATAAGTAATTTGAGGGGTAGCCTGAATTCGAGTACCGAAAAGCAGAAAATACAAAAAAACATTACAATTAACAAGTATCAAGTTAGGATAAGCAAGCTAAGAGAAATTGAAAAAAATCTTTTGAATAGGGTGACAAGTATTTTACATGGGAATTCCAAAATTTTAACAAATTTTGAAGAACCAGCTACACACAATAACTTTAGGAGGTGTATTACCAGTCCAGATTCAGCAAAAGCACTAGAATTCTCCAATTGCAATTTTACTACTGCTCTAGACAATCAAATTGGTTCTTCCATAGTTAGCTCAAACATCTTTTCTGATATTAAGCAAGAGGATACTACAACACCAGATAAAACTAAAAAAGGTGAGAACTCCAGGAGAGGAATAGGAACAAAGTCAGCTTCTATTGCCACAAACGAGAGTATGGCTACAAATAACACTTACCGAGATAGGAAGTTCAAAAATCCATTTGTAGAAATCCAGAAATCCGGAAAAAGTTTTAGAGATATCTATGCAAGGTTGAAAAATGGTGAAGACATGGATGGTAGCTTTATTAAATCTAAAAATTCTTCAATTTATTTTCAAGGTGAAAAACATTTACTTGATAGAATTTGTCCTTCAGATACGTTTCGGTATGATACTTTTACGTGCAAAAAGCTTGAAAAGAATATAAACAGCATAGATCATTGTAGTGATTACACATTTATAGGGCTGAAAGACTCTAGTGATCCACAAAACTTATTCAACTTCCATCCATCGGAGTCCATTCTACTCATACTGGATCTTGAGTTGAATGAGGTTGGTAGACTGGAGTTTGCTTACGGTCCAATTGTTCAATTAAGTGTTTCGTTGAATTCAAGCAATATTTTTGAGATAATTTCACTATTTAAAAATGGAAGGCTAGCAATTTTTGAATTTGATTTGCTGGCTGGAATGCAAAACTTCCGAGTACTAAATGAATTAGTTCAGGTTATTAAATTTGCTACTTTAAAAAACCCATCGAGTTTGAAAGCCCTTGTTTATACTGATGGCTATAGAATTTATACTGGTGATGGTCTGAAATCTAAACAGTTTCAGTACCCGGTTGTGGACTTGACTACGGCTTTTTATCTCGACAGGTATTTCTACTTTATTCTAAATCGAAACGGACGATTGGTTTCTGTCGATTCGGATCTGTTAGACTTTAAGGATGTTAAGACGTCCTATGGAATTACAAAAATTATGTACAACAATGATCATGGAGTATTGTATTATTTCAATCAAAATGAAATGAAGCATTCAAAAATTTATATATTCGAAAATGAAAGAGATGTCAAGAAAAAAGCAATGAGGTATTTTCTAAGTTTTTATGATGGAACTATACAGGGATTTAGAGATTATTATGGAAAGTTAAAACAATTGACTTTGCTTCAACTTGTACAAACTGAATTTGGAACAATTCTTTGCACGGAATTAGACGAATTTGAACTGTTCAAGAATGAAAAGATACACATTAGTGGGATTGTATCATCAAACAACTACTTGTTTATAGGTGTTGAAAATGGATTAATGATAAAATTGAATGTTTTGTGGTAAAGAAAACCATTTATCGTAAAAACCCTCAAAGCCGAATAAAATATGATACAAAATAGTATCCCACTGTTGATTACGGCTTTCCAATAACTTTCTTGAACAAGTAGTTTTCCACTAATCTACGCTACTTACTACTATCCTTTGGATGATAACGAGTAATAAATAATCGTTTTAACGATGGTTAAACCCTATACATATTATATTTATTGTTCCATTGCTGATTTTACGGTGATGTATTCTTCT
Organism: Enterocytospora artemiae; assembly: GCA_038659295.1. Taxonomy (NCBI): domain Eukaryota; kingdom Fungi; phylum Microsporidia; genus Enterocytospora; species Enterocytospora artemiae. The sequence continues at coordinate 47,772 of JASNGC010000003.1, forward strand.
GATTTTTCTACAAATTTATTTCAATGTTTTGGTAAACTTTTCGCCCATTCATTTTGGTAATCATGACTTTTTGAAGAAGAGAAAATCGTATAAGGAGTCTTGAATAGTCTTTATTGCTTATGGAAAGTGGTTTTTAAACAGCATCAAAAAGTGAAATCGGCTGTATAGTCCAAATTTCATATTGTATTAGTTAGAAGACTTAAGTAAGTTAATTTTTAAACGACATTATTATGCTTTTATTGTAGTGGCCTCCATATGTGTTTAACTGGATAAAGTAGTTGCTTTATCTTAGGTTTTGAGTTGGTTTTCATTGCAAGACAAGTTTCTTGAAGTTTTATTTCTGAAGAGTTTTACTTACTCATCAAAATCTATCCAATTTGTTAAATTGGATTATTAATTTTCGTTTTAAATTAATAGTTTTTTAACTACAAACTTGTCAAAATCTTCAAAAAAAGCTTAATATACCTATAGGCAGAAATGAAACTACAATTGATCGATATGGTTTGATTCGCCATACCTTTGTCATTGATTCGCCGTCTTCTTAGCTTTACATTTTCTTGTTGATTATTCTAACTAAATTTCAAGATATTCAAACTCCTCAAAAATATTTCCAAATAAATTAAGTACCCTGTATGGGAATTTCTGGAGCTGGGATGTCTGCCTTCATTGGAAAGCTTAATAACATTCTTGAAGATCCTCACTCATTTCAATTCATTCGCTGGGCTCCTGCTGGGAATAGTTTCATAATTATTGACCCGACGGAGTTTAGTACACATGTTCTACCTTATCACTTTAAACATACAAACCTGAGCTCGTTTGTGAGACAGTTAAACAAATATGATTTTCATAAAATTAAGAGTGATGAAGATATAAAAAGCTTATATGGAGAAAATGTTTGGGAATTTGGTAATGACCATTTTATTGCGGGTAGAATGGATCTTATGGCAAAGATAACAAGAAAAAGATCAGTTGGAGATATAAAAAGATCTCCAAAAATCCAATCCCAAAATACTTCAAACAATATCAATTCAGAATCAGAAGACACATACTTTGAAGACGATCAACATTCTACGATGTTTAATAATTATTTAATAAATTCTATGGCTGCTTTGACGAGACAGATGGAAATGGTGCATAGGGAATTGATCTGTCTTAGGGAAATCGTGAGAGAACTAATGCCGAATAGAAAAAAAATAGCCGAGTTTTCAGGAATCAGAATTCTAGTAGCAGAGGAAAATGCTGGAAGTTCCGATTTTGCAAATATTTTTTTAAGAAACGCAGGTTTTGAGGTATCCACAGTTGAGGGTACCGGTGAATTTTCCAAGTTTTATCAATGTGATCTTTTTGATGCTATCTTGGTCAGTGGAGAAATTCCAGATGTTCAAAATGTCATTTCAACCATCAGATCTATTGATAGAAAAATTCCAATTGTTTTAAGTACAGAGTCACATACTTCATCGGATTCTCTGTTCAAAACATTCATAGGAATTAACGGCGTAATTTATAAACCATTCGATTCGATAGATCTTATTGAAACTATTGGAAAGGTAGTAAAGGTTTCGAAAGGAGTTAATGACTCTAGATTTAGCAATGTATCTAGTAGTAAGAATATAAATTAATATTAACTTTGGCATAAAACTATACTTTTTATGTTTTGATGATGATTGTGCTATTTCGCAGTATCATTTGGGTAAGTTTCATCAATTTATTGATTTTTCAGTTTTCATTTACTATGCACCATCATTAAACGTAATGATGCATTTTCAATTAGTTACCACCCAACTTTATCACTCCCTTCTCTTTTCTTTTGGCTTCAGAAAACTCAACTGCATATAAAATAACTACATTTTCTACAAAGCCAGACAATCTTTTTTCCAATTTGCTTGTCTTCAATTGCTCTGTAATTTTGATTGTATACTTAGGATCTTTATTACGATCAATAAATTGTTTAAATACCTTGTCGTAGTTTGATAAGCTCTTAATTGTTTCTTTTGCACCTGGTCCAGTAAAAATGACAACTGCAGAAGGCACACCAATATATCTCTCTAGGCTATACATATCTTCTTCAGTGATACTCCTATCATTTTGAATATAAAATATATAGACCCGATTTCTATAGTAAGTAAGATATATTAACAAGAGAATTTCCAGACACAAAAGAGCATAGCAGGTATATTTAGCCATTTGCTTATCCTTGATAACTAAGCAAACGATTGGTAATATTACAACTAATATAGTGATAATTAACATTTTTCTATTTAACATTACACTACAATCAAACAAATACTCAGTTGTAGCCAAAAACATTAAAAAGAGTAAGATGGAAAGTCCTAGAAATGTAATTGTTGTTGATCTGCGGGATGAACCTGACGATGGTTTTGTAGAGCCAGTAGCTGTCTTGTCTGCAGCTTTTTCAGATGTATTTTGACCACTTTTATTTTCAACTTTTCCACTTTCTTCCGCCATTTCTGCCTTCTTTACTACCATTTTATTTCCCTAATCTTCTCAAACTGTTTCAGAAATAAATGATCTCTAAATTTTAACAAAATTGTTTCAATAAAATAAGTATTATCCACTATGGGTCCAGCTGAGATGTCAAATTTTTTATAAAACAAAATATACAATTTTTTAACTTTCAGTTCTTCAAACTAATAATATTTGTGGATAGAATTTAATCTATAGTTTTACCTGTGTTACGAAAGTTTTATTTAAGCCTTAGTAGTGGTCTTCTCCTCAGGAGTTTTCAAGGTTACCATTTTTACATCCTCCTTAGACGGTGTTGTTGATATGTATGCTACATAACCATTGACGTACTTGGAGTATCCACTACCTGTTCCATTTGACTCCTTAATTGCAGCCTCTAATTCTTTTACTTTCTCGGATGAATCTGCAGAGTTTTTAACAAACTCTTTGATTTTCTCCAAACCGTCAATATTAGCTTTATCGGTTTTAGCTTCCGGTCCATAAAGAATCATTACACCAGCTCTAGGAATGTACGACTCAAAAAGCTCACAAGAGCTTTTATTTGATACAGTAAAACCAGATTCAAATGATAGCCTCACTACTTGATTTCTGTAGAAATATAGATAGAAATCTGCCAAAATCGATGCTGCTGCAAATAACGCTGCAATCATTCCCGGCTTGGATGATTCTGGCATAAATATACATCCAAGTGGTGCGAATATCAGAACACTTGCCACAATCACTGCAATCATGTTCAGGAAAATGTACGAATCTGTAAACCATGTTATCACAACCAGCAGTAGAAAAGACACAGCCAATCCGATTGTGATTTTGATTTCAACTCTATTCTTCAAGTCAGACATATCCCCTTAAGCATTCTCGAATTTATAGTTTTTTCCAAAATTATTAACCAATTAAAAATCAAAGCCTAGGAGTATAGATTAAAAATATGGACAAAAATGGAAACTTGATCTAAATAATTAAATAAAGGGGATCTCTTATCAAAAATTGGTTAATGGAGGATTTGATTTTGTAAGTTAGAAATTTACTGATTTCTTGATATTAAATTTAGTAATAATATATCTTAGTTGAAGTAATTAATTTTTGCATCAAACGCATGACTTTTGTTATTAGATATACTGTTTATATCTCTTGACAGTCCAAAATTAGCCTTTTCTCTGTTTAAAATCCAGTTTTCTAAGAAAATACCCCGACAATCTCATTTTTTTATCTGAATTTGTGAGTTTATGAAATTCTGTTTCATCAATTAAGCCATTGCTGCCGTTTGAGTGATTATCCATCGGTGGTATTCCGTAATGATTTTTAACAGCATCTGGCAAATTATTGAAGGTACCGATGTTGTCACAGATTACTACTGCAGAATAGCAAAATAACTGGCTGATATCGTCTCTTCCTGAGAAGTATATAACTCGATTTCTTCTATCATACAAGAAATATATCGATATTAGTGTACATATCAATGAGGAATAAGAAATAACCTTTCTAGAAGTATCTCTTAGATCAAAAAATACCATGGAAATGGGCAGTATCATGAAAATTATTGTAGTGACAACCAACATTCGATTTAAGAAAAAAGACTGATCTGTCAAATACATGCAATATACGTATAAGAGACTGAAAGCGGAGATGGAAGTCACAAAACTAAAAATTTCTTCACTAATAAAAGTACCAACAATGGTTTTGGTAAATTGCTTAGGACTCATTTGTTTTGAAAGGGTGTTCAAAAGGGATTTTAAAAGCAAATACTAGGATTTTTGAAGAATCTTGTTTTGCAAAGCCCAGAAGATCATATTGACAATATTTATTGTGTGTTTTGGTTTTAGTAATAAAATGGTTTGGGAAAACAGAATTTAATTTTTATGCATATCAACTTCAAGATGAGCCCAATTTACTCCTATTTTCTCTCGTAAATCATATATTTCTTGTTTTATTTTTTCTTTGATGATTTTATAATCCCGATGGCTCATCACTGCGTCCTTGTGGAAGCAAAAAAGAGTTAAAAGTATTCTAGCATTTAGGATTGCATCCTTACTCATTAATGTAGTTTCAATAAGGGTATGAATCCCTGCAGTATCTAAAACACACAAGTAAGATCCTAATTCGGTCATATCAAGATCCTCAAGATGTGCAATTAGTAATTTTTTATTTTCTAACTTGGTATGAGCATCATCAAGTAACCTAATAAATGTATCATATTTTTTCATTGACCTATTCTTATCAAAATATTCTGCATTGAATATTTCAGCACCATCATCGCTATCAGCACCAGCCATGAACTCTGCTTCGTTCATCCTATATAGACTTAATCCCTGGTTACAGCTTAGAATTAAATATTCTCCGGAAATTTTTATTATTCCATCCGAACTAGTTGGAAATTTTTTAAGAAGTTTGGTTCCATTGTAATATGTCATAGAGTTTCCACTTGTTGAAAAAAACAGGTCCTGTTGTGCATATGTATCATCAAAAGCATCTCTGTGAACACGTTCCACATTCATACTATCACCCACAAAAGTCTTCCTACATTCTCCAAAATCTAATCCCCAAATCTTAATTAACTTATCTGCTCCACAACTAATAAGCTTTTCATTAAAGATTTCAAACGATCTGACTGGTAATGAATGGCCATAGAGAGTTAATCTTAATTCCAGGGAAGGATAATTATAGACGTATATTTTACTGTCAATTGCAGAGAAAGAAAATGAATTCTCATGAAATTTACAAAAAACAGGCGGATCATCCACTGAAAGTGAATTGATAATGGAAAAATCATCCACAGATCTATAAAAAACTATCTGATCATCCTTACAAACTGCCAACGAACGATCGTGAGAATTTGCAGAAATGTGCCTGACTGCACCTATATTTAGTTTTTTAACTAATTCGCATGAATTTGTGTAATATACCGATAAACCTTCGTTAGAGGCGATTATTATAGTACTTTCAACGATTATAAAGCTGTTATTACTATTTTGTTTATTATTAATGAAATTAATCTGTTGAATATTATGATCAATAATATTCCAAACGATCAGTTTGGATTTGGATAATGAATATATGATGTTTTCAAGGACAATCAAATCAATAATGGAAGAGTCATGAAAATTCAAAATGCTTTGATTATCGGAAATACCAAACGTGTTATTTTTCGATACATAGACATATGGAACACATTCCAGCTCTCTAATATGATCGGCATAAATATCAACTCTGCTCCAGTCAGAGCCTGTTTCCAATCGATTTATAATGGTAAGCCCAAATGATTCTTTCTTTGTGATCTTCAACTCGGTGATTTTCTTTTCACAGTGAATAATTATTCTATTCCCTCTCCTTATAATATTCCTTGGCTTTTTAAACACTTCATATTGCTTAATCTCGTTCGTACTCAAATTCACAAAAAGCGATTGTCCCGATTTCAAAAGAACAAACATTTCAAAACCCTGAATAAATGCATCCACAATAAATTCTTCAAAAACAATCATATTTGATAGTTTAGAAAATTCAAAATGAATTGGATTGTTATCAGTTCTATTTAGAACCTTTATAGTTCTATCATTACAAACACAGTAAACTCTATCCTGATCAAGTTTAGTACTTATAAGTGAAGCCTCAACTTTGTAAAATTGAGCTGTTTGTAGAACAAAGTCATAAATGCATGAAGATCCATCAGCAGATGAGGTTACAATAAATAAATCATATGAATTGCTGGCTTCGGTCGAGTTTCTAAGCTGCTGAATAACGGATCCAACGGGCTTATGTACACAAGAACTATTGCTAACTTCTTTATTGGGTACAACGGAACTCATTATGGAAATCGAAGTTACTCTTTTATTGTGCAACTTTAATACCTCTCTGGTCATTTTTAATGGAGAGACCATCACACCTTCATTATCTAACTCGCTGGATGAATAAATCTCCACAGCTCCATCTTCATATCCAATTGCAACCAAGTTCATATGTACTGAAAATATACTGATCCCACACTTTAATGTTCCATAAACACAGATCAATTCCTGGGCCTTTGTGTTATAGCAATGAAGACGACTGAAGACCGAGATAAAGGTATATTGACCAAATTGAAGCATCCTGCTATTCTTAGTATAAACAAGTCCAAACGTATTTACAAATGTAAAATCCGGAACAAAATCGAGTGGAATTGATTCCCTCTCAAAATTTGGGGACATGCTTGGGGTTACAAATATTTGAAGAAAATTTTATCATTTTACCGCCGCAAATAAAATAATTTCAACATCATCAAATGTGATCGAGAGATGTGCATGCTTTCATTCATATCTTCATCTTCTTTGCCGAAATGTTGATGGCATAGCCTATATCTTTGCAGACCAACTTATTTTCTCATCAATTAAAAAAGACTTTTTTGGAATACTCTCCATTCCGATAAAATTTTCTGGTAAATGCATGATAGATAGAAATTTTAATTTAAACAAAGTTGAAGTATTGAAAAGTAAAAACCATCTATCGATACTTCAAACATATTAGAGAATCTCCATTCTCTATTTATAGTAAAAGTTTATTACACCCTGCATATATGGAACAAACTATCATTAATTTAATCTTACAATTCGTCTGATCCTGATTCTGAAAAATGCTTATCATCTAGTGAGTTCAAATTTTCAATATTCTGATCAACGTACCCTGCAATCTCATTCGATCCCAGACAAGTTTTGATAAATGCCTCCTGGCGTTGTAGAACAGGCTTTAATTTAGTAGTCGCATATGTGTAGACATGTCCGGTTTCATTCGCGATAACCAAAAGTATTTCTGACCCCGTCAGCACACTTAATTCAAAGGCCTTCTTCATGATACCCTTCTTTCGTTTCGAAAATGTCACTCCCCTCTTTGGCTTATTCCTAATATATTCCAGTTTAATTTTCTTTTTGCCAGAAATTCGATCGATACCTGCTCCACTATCCCCATCATAGTTGATGGAGTCAAATTGATGCATGCCTTTTTGGTTCATATATTGATGAGGCTCTTTCTGCAGTCTTGAATCCATGTTAAATCTGCCTGGCGCAGCATAATAACTATTGTGAGACTGGTCGTCATTAGAGTAATAGCTGTTGTTTCGCACAGTGGACATGGGATCCTGATTATTGCCATCTCCAAACGAATGCATAATATTCCCCAATTGGCTAATATTCTTTGAAGAGCTATCCAGTTTTTTTTCATCATAGAAAAATCCCTCTGTGTAAATATTGTCTGTATAATTTGCTGGGCTTTGATTTGGGTCGAATTGGTCGTTATTTGAAAAATATTTATCACTATGCTGCTGACTGGAAAATCTTTGCTGTTTGCTTTCTTGTAAATAATGGAGATCATTTGAATAGAATTCTGGCTTGGCATAGCCGCTTCCGGTAAAGTATGACTTCACTCCAGAATTTATTTGTGAGCCATTAGGATAGTTATTTTTAGATACTTCTGAAGCTGATTTGTTAAAATTATCAATTCTATGATTTGCAGGACTATTTGGAACTGGAGTTGTGTTACCCATTCCAACTGAATTTCCTCTGTCCTTGGAACTAACTATATGTGCCTGGGGGTTGGAAAAAACCTCTCTTCCTTCGTCTAAATACTTATTTTCTGCATTTATTTTTTTATTCGTCCTGTCCAAAGCTGATGCCATAGATTTAGAACCTACCTCCTTCTCTGCAGAACCAGATATTCGCTTATCATCCCGATTATTTGAATTCATGGGGCATGAATTTGCTAGACAATTTATTGTACATGTAAAATAACTTGATAAATAAAAAAATCAATATTCCAAATTTGGTAGTAACAAAAAGTATTACATAATAAGCATTGCATAAAGAAGAGTTTTTAAATGTATAGTTACTTAGGAAATAAGTAGTTCCACAACGGAACAAATAGAAAAAAATCATTGGTTATCACAATGTTGGCTGTTACAGATCTGAAACGTTAAAATTTTATTATCAATACTTTATTAATGTTTTAATAAAAAGTTAGGGAATATTGTTAAACAATGAGAATTATACGGTAATGAATTTGAGTATATGGTATTATCACAAATTACAGTCGTAGTGATGGTAGAATTGTGATATTTTGATCTTGTTGCTTTGAGTTATAAGATTTTTCGCATTATCAAATTATTTATTACGAAATCCGCTTGCAATGATTCTGGCATTAAGTTTATTTGATGAGTTTAGCCTTTAAAATATTATTTTATGGATAATCAATCACAAAAGACAAATACGGCAGGACTGTGTATCTGATACATCCGGAATTCATAAATGACGATATAGGTAATTTCTACAAGTTTTTTTTTATTTTTAATTCTAACCCCCTGAATGCAAATTTTAAATTGTTCAGTAAAACAAAGGAGAAGATTTGGTATGGCAGTACTCATAGCATGTGTAGGAATATTGCTTTATATTTTGGTTACCAATGTTATTGGCCTATATTCTAATAAGAATAGGGAATCTCAAAAATACAATTTTGAAAGCCAAAATATAATATTGAGTTCTGTGGACAAGAATGAGTATAAATTCAAAACACTTAGCAATGGGTTGAGACTATGCTTAGTTAGTAACCCAGAATTCCGAGAGTGTTCGATTTCTGTATCAGTACCTGTGGGTTCGTACCAGGATCCCAAAGATTTTAATGGATTAGCTCATTTTCTTGAGCATTGCATTATTTTCTTAGGTTCAGAGAAGTATGCATCAGAAAATGCATTGCAGGATTTTGTGTCTAAACATAACGGAGGATACAATGGTATGACATTCGACGAGACGACAGTATATTATTGTTTTGCTAGTGCGCCAGAATTAATTAATTTGAATGATATTTTTGCAAACTGCTTTATATGCCCTCTCTTCAAAGAAGAATTCTTGGAAAATCAAATAGATGCTGTTAATTCTGAGTACTTAAATTCAAGAAGCTCTCCATTTTGGTGTTATTATTCTTTGTTGCAAGAATTTATGAAAGCTGGAATAACAGAATCCAAGTTTTTGCTTGGTACCAAAGAAACACTTTCTCACGACAATATTTTGGGTCGTGTCAAGGAGTTTTGGGAGGAAGAATACTCCTCCAATGAAATGGTTGTTGTTATTATTGGAAATAATACGATGGAAGAACTTGAATCGATTGCAGAGATTTATAACAATGTCCCATTAAAAAAAAATAGTAAGTTCCCACATTCTAAACCAATTTCAAACAGAATTAACTCTACGAACATCGTTGAAAAAGAAATTTTTGATGAGAAGTTTTATCAAAGGTTAATTCTAATGAAGTCAGTCGATAATATTTCCAGTTTAAGGATTTCTTTAACACTACCTACTATTTATACTCATTTTAGAAAAAATCCTATGGGATTTATTCACTCTCAGTTATGTGACAAAGGTTATGGTTCATTATTGTATAACCTTAAGAAGTATAAACTTGCAACTAATCTAGGTATGATTTGGGACAATGCAGTCGAGAGTACCATACTGATCATAGAAATAAATTTAACAGAAGATGGGGTTACGAAATATTTGGAAGTGATTCAGTTGCTAATGGAACATCTGGGGAATTTGGATATATCAGAAAAGGAATACACCCGAAAAAAGAAATTGTCATATGAAGAGTTCAAAATATCTCCAAATATGCATCCTGCAGAATTGTCTCACTTTTTATCTAAGAAAATGCTCTGGAAACCAAATGAATATTTATTTTTTTCAGAATACTCATATGAGGAATATGATTCTGAATTGTTGGAGGATCTAATGAGCAAAATTCAGAATTACAAAAGATGGATTGTTGTTCTATCTGTTCCTGATGGGGAGTTTGATAAAGAGGAGAAATTCTACTCAGTTAAATATTCAATTGGGGAAAGAATTGATTTTGAATCCATCAAATTTAATATTTCTCAGAAAGAAAAGCCTGAACTCATTGCCTATGATGATGAATTTCCTTCAGAACCACAGGTCATTTCCCTGGAAGAAGCTAAAAATTTACCAAATGTCATACTCCACGATGGAAGGCTGTTCAAAACCGAATCTTTTAAACATGGAAATATATTATACCTATTTGACGATATTTTTAATATCCCTAAATCAATTATTACAGTTGTTTTAAACTCAGAAAAATTGATTGAAAAAATTAATGAAGTCACAATTTTTATGAGCTGTGCTCTGGATTATTTTGTTGCAAAATATGGTAGAAATATGGAGAATTATAAGATTGAGGTATCATGTGATGTCACTTTAAATGGAGTGGCCGTGAAATTTTCAGGAGTTAGTGCGAAAATTGTAGATTTAGCAATATTATTTTTCAAGGAAATCAAAAATACAGAGCTTGATTTTTATGACCTGAAAATCCAGGAATATATTAATGCATACAATCTGAGTATTACTGGAAGTCCTTATCAGTGCCTTACCAGAGTCCTTCTTGAAGGAATATCATTAGAATCATTAAGAAGTGAAAATCGCCTAGAAGTTGTGAAAAAACTGAAGGTTGAAGATTTACAATTCTTAGAAAACTATTTTACAGATATCATTGCTGTTGGAAACATTCATTACTCTGAAGTAAAGAGACTGTTTGATGAGGTTGCAGATAAATCGTGTACTGAAAAACCAAAAATAGACATTTATAATTTTGAAAGACATGAATTCAACTTTAAAACATTTGACGAGAAAAATAATGCAATATTTGTGGGATATCAAATAGGAGTGAATGTCATTGATTTTGCTCTTGCACAATTAATATATACCATTGCAGAAGAACCATTCTTCCACAAATTAAGAACAATCGAGAACCTTGGATATATCGTTTACAGTAATTTCAGATGTATTAATAATTTGCCATGGCTTTATTTCGTTGTTCAGAGTGAATCTTCTAGTGAATCCTTGCAGATTAGAGTTTTGAAATTTGTGGAAGAGTTAAAGCAACAAATCAGAGAAATGGATGATGAGCAATTTAAGATGGCTCAAGAAAGCTCTATTGACTGCTTCCGGGGATCCATGCTTAATTTGTATGCTCTAAATAGCCTTGTGTGGAATAGGTACTATATATATAAATTTGATGTGGACTTTGTGGATAGAATTTCAGATCAAATTGAAAGAACATCTAAGGAGGACTTGCTTACGAGCAATATCTTATCCAATGAATATGTCGTATATTCATACTTTTAATAAACTAATTAAAGATTATTTAATATTTTTTATGGGATGAGGAATGATTTATCAAGGGTATTATTCTTTGAAGTCATGTTCTGATATATATGTTTGAAACAGCAATCTGCGTTTCTAATTGTACCATATTACGTTTCAGGTACTATAAAAATTTTGAGCAACTTTTTAACAAATAATATTGAAAGCTTCTTCTTTATTGGTGAGTGTCTGATTGAGTATTATTATAATGAAAAACAAACCTTTGGCAGAAACCACATTTAAAAATACATTCAAAAGCAGACAATAATCACATTTATTGATTTTATTCATTTAATTCCATGTAAAAATCCTTCTTGGTCCTCTTAATCTCTTTAAATGCCTCCAAAGCATTATCTATATCAACCTCATAATTTTCGTTCTGATTATCAGTTCTACTTGAACTGTCTGGAATAATTGATTTACATTGTATAATATCGTTTTGAGGTTGCGTATTAAGTCTTCTATAGTCCTGTGTATTTTTTTCAGAATATTCATCATTAAGCTCTTGTTGAAAATGAATTTTCTTTGATTCCATTTCTAATTCTTCTAATCTAATAAATGGAAACCTAACGTACTTTTTCTGTAGGAATATCTTAAACTTTATTTCATTATTTGCAGAATCATCAGCAATATTATTGTTGTAGTGATTAGCAATGTCGTTTATAAGGCTTTCCCACCTCTCAAAGTTTGCAATACTAATAATTTCTAACTTTTTATTCCGCAGATATATTTCTAGCTCCATAGGTATGTTGACTTTATCTGAGATGCCAGATATACCATTCTTTTGTATGTTTACCTCATGCTTTAAATACAGTAAGTTGTCAGTATTATTTTCTGCCAATTCTTCATTAGTTTTCTTCTCTGCCAAATCTTTACCTGATACATTTACGGTAATTTTACTCTGAGATGAGTTATTTGCCATTTTTAAAATATCAACTGCATTAACCCGTAATGATGGCGAGTTATTTGTGTACTGAACAGTTGAGGGCGAATTGATATGATCAGTTGCCTGGTCAGTACTGGTGATCGTAGGATTGTATAAGTGACTTATCTGTTTAAATTTATCCGTATACCTATTTGATTGACTAAAATGTAAACTGTCAGGGATATTTTTAGTATTGTGTTGTAAAAACTGATTGCTAGTCTGTGCGTTCAGGTTCTTATCTAAGTTTAAGTGACGATTTACACTATTGGCAGCATCATTAGCCGCATTGGATATTTCACTCCTTGGAAACTCGGTTAAGTCATTACTCAAATTCTTGGTTTTTCTAATCATTTCCAATCTTTTCTTGATATCAGCTAAAGAATGTGTCTTTTGGACATCTCCAATGAGCGGGGACTCGTGTCTGGACATTTTGCGCATATCTCCATTGACAGATGACGGTGAATCTTTCCAATTTACCTGATGGCCATTATCATTAAAAGAATTAGTCCTATTTGTTTCAATATTTTTGTACATTTCCTTTTCCTTTATTTCATTGTACACATTTGCAGTATTATAAGATCGATATTTGTCTGTGAAATCCTTGTATATCCGTTGATCGGTGCCATTCGCATTACCTTTTGGAGTGGAATTAAAAACACCACTCCTACTCTCTATCACTGCAGAGTTGTTAATTGAATTTGAACGACTTCTGATATTGGGATTTATTCTGCCGGAACTGTTTTCATTAAATGCTTCAGTAGCTGATGATCCCGTTTGGTATGGGAAATTATCATTCGTTTGGCTCAATCTTGTGGATCTTATCTGCCCAGAGATGTTGGGGCTCCTTTGCGTGGAATTGTTGGATACAATCTCTTGCTTTGGAGACTTATAAAATCCATTACTAACGTTCTGAACTTCCTTACTCATAAATCTGGGGTAATAAGAATTTGTAGTATTATTTTGAGCAGAATTGGATTGAATAACCTTACTAGATGTTTGATTGTAGTGTGCCTGTTTTGGTGAGGCCATATAACTCCGATTGTAGGCCTTCCTTTCATTATTATACAAGCTGCTTTGATTTTGGATGTTATTGATATTTGATGATGTCGAATTATTTGTGTTCGACTGTTTGCTAGGTGCATTACCAAAGCTATTAGAGTCTGAGTATGACTGCCCTACACCAGTGCCGATGTTGCCATTATTTATACCATATTTATTTGCTTCTGTTACCTGCCTTATCCTGTGTAGCTTCTCTGATATTCCTAATAAATAATCGGACCTGTTTCTGCTGATCGAATATATATGCTGTTCAGATGATAAAACAGCATCTTTTATTTGAGCCATAGCTATATTGCAAAATGAGGGACTATCTTTTAAGGCTTCAATCAGCTCAATTATCATTCTCTTTCTGAATTCTGGTGTTATATCCATGAGGGTTATCCAAACAAATAGGAAAAACAAGAAAGGTTAGACCATTAGAAATCATTTTGGCAAATATTAAGCTTAAATAACGAAACTGAAACCTGAAGGTTCAAATAAAAAGTGTGACAAGTTGATTAACTCATTATATCAAAAATCAATGTTGTACTGTATGCTACATTTATTAAGTGTTATATGGATGTTCCAAATACCTCACTAGTAAAGTATCGATGATGTTGAGCTTGCGGTTTTTATGTGGAGGATATAAAAATTTCACATTTTTTGCCAGGGAAATTTCCATGGATAAGAGTAAGAAGCAGTTTGTATAATGATGGAATTCAAAGATAAATCAATGCTAATATATTGTACAGAGTGGCGGCTTGATATCCAATCTTACTATAGAATCACATAAATAGCCTATCATAAAAGAGAAAGTGATAATGGTTGCTTGATATACCATTTGACCACTCTATATTCAAATATTATTACTTCATAAGGCTTACTCTTTATTATCAAGTCATATAATTAACCTCTAAAACATTCTATTGTTTGAGCTTTTACAGTTTGCAAACATTTATTCATCATCACTAACAGTGGTTAGTTTGATTGTGAATACTCTTTTTCAATCATGGTGAGTTGGAATAATACCCCAAATATTTCCATATTTTTCATCGTTTTCATTGCGGCCTTAGAGTCTGCTTCTCTTCTGTAGATTAAAAATATCCTATTTTGAAGATATTTGATTTTACAGGAACCAAAACGCCTAAAAACATCCAGAAGATACTCTTGAGTATAGGTTCTGGATGTTGATCTAATTTCCTTAAAATAATGCCCCAAGAGATGATTTGAATCTTGTACATCCAATAAATTATGGTTCCTATATTTTTTACGTCGGATAAACATCTTTAACTCCAGAAATATCTTTGGCTCTATTTTATTTACTGTTAATTTCCGATCAAATAGAGTAGTTTGGTTCAGCTTTAGCATAGAATAGCTTCTATCAGTTTCTGTGCGATAATCTACAAAAGCAACGTTTTTATCGTATTTCAAACCCAAAATAGGAGTAAATTGAATTATTAGTTCGTAAAGACACTCTTTTGTTGTTGCACGTGAAATATTACATATAAAGTTGGAAAACTTACCACCCATTGTGGATTCTGAAATATCGAATCCATAAAATATATTGTAGAAAAAACAAAGACTCTGTATGGACGGACAGCATCTCTACATAGCTCAGTGGTAGAGCATCTGACTGTAGAAATAGTGGTTATCAGAGGGCCGCTGGTTCGACTCCGGCTGTGGAGATCTTTTTAATGAAAATTCTCCTTTTAACAACTTTTTTATTTTTCAAAGAAACTATCTAAAGAGCTTGGGTTGTCCTTTAAATTTAAGTCTTCTATTTTTTCGGTAATTTCCTTTTCAAATTCTTTTACCTTCACGTTTAAGTTATAGTATTCCATTTGTCTGATATATTCTACGGCTGCTTCACATGTTAAGAGATAGTATTTGTCTTCGTTTGACCAGTCTTTTGAAACTAAGCAATCACATGCTACATTTATATTGAAACCATGGGTACAGCTTATATTGCAGCTTCCTCCAAAATCCCTCCTAAAAACCTTCATAAATCTTATATGCATGTAGATGTCCTTGACTTTTGATTTTATAAAGCAGTAAACCAGTGCATTCATCAGCTCATCACATGGAGATGCCTTTCCAATTCTTTCATACAAATTACCTATGGCTTTCATTAAATAAAATATCTTCACCGAAGGCACATCACTCTTTTCTATTTCTTTAAATTCTTTAATGTGATAATCCCAATTCGAAATTGAAATGCTGAAAATTTCCAGATGCTCAGGCCTAATCCACTGATAGAGTATAATCTTGTCATTTACGAGTTTGTTCGATGAGTCATTATTTATTTTGAATTTGTTAAAAACATTGTACATCACAAGCTTTTCGATAAATAGCATCCCAGACTCACATGGGATGTTGTATTTTGTTTTAATAAAGTTATAAAATTCATTGATTGAGGTGGAATTTCCAGAGATCACATCTATTTGGTTGACAAACGAATCTATTGTTGAATATAAGGATGTATTTTTTAATACAATTAGTGAAATTGTGCATTTGTTCCTGCAGTTTTGTTTCATAAAAAAGGTGTCTCGCCTGAAGTTATTTTCAAAATATGTGATGTTGTTTCAGATCGAAAAATAGATGCGCCTTACGGGAATTGAACCCGTGTCTGCAGGATGGCAACCCACCATTATACCACTAAACCAAAGGCGCTCAGAACATTGTTTTTAGATTGTAATAACAGATCTAATCAATGCTAACGAGAAGAGATTTCCTACTTGAATACATAGTGCTTTACAGTTTTTATTGCATTAGTAGCATATTCCCTGGGACGTTTATCCGTGTCAAATAGAAATCTACAAAACTATCCTATAGAAATTTTAACAAACAACTAACTAAAATGCCATTTAGGTTGACTCCAGGATACGAGAAATAATATCTCTAAATTAATCAGTTTATTCCATATTAAATATCAAGTGGTCTGTACACAGTCCTAACAGGTCCGAAATCCAAATATCCTCGGATCCGTCTATGTCATCCAAGAAAAAATTCACATCCCAGTGTGCGTTATATTCTTTAAGCTTCCTTTCAATAATACTTTCTAATCGGACGGAAATGTTTTGAGACAGGAATGAATAATCAATATGCCATTCATGTTCAATTCTCGAGTTAAACTTATAGGCGGTAACACATTTTTGAGAAATTAACCCGAGTCGTTGCAAATTTAATATAGACAACTTAGACCTGTTTAGACCTATTAGTGAGTAGATGGTTATATCTCCATCACTCACATACTCATTGTTTGCAATCATATTGAAGAGTCTTTTAGTGGCCATATCATTTAGTAGAGAGTTTACCTTGAAAACCTTCAAGGCCTTAGTTGAGTAATTTACCACATATTCTTTGCCCGATGAAGCACCAACTTTTATGAATCCTCCATTCACGAGATATTTAATATACTCATCAATATTTTGTTTTTCATTCAATATCATACCTCCGTCCTCAATTAAGATCTTTGTACCATTCAAGTTTTCAATAATCCCATCCCTATTAACATTTGTTTTCGACTCTCCTCTGTAAAACTTATATTCTGTCCTCAAGATAGACTTATATATATCGCCAGCCGCAATATTGTATTTGTAACAAATAAATTTGTAAATCTCATCCTCCAGTATTTTTACATCTATAGAATCAAAATTTATTATAATTAGTTTGTTAGACGGTTTTGAAATTTTTCTCGATCGAATGTCATCATTAATCAACAAATTGTCTGACAGAAGTGCTTCTATAGCTTTCGACTCTTCAGATTCGTCGATACTGACATGGTACATGTATGTTCCATTGAGCAAAATAGTTTTAAAAATTTCCAGAACAGACGAGCTGTAGTTTATGGAAACAAAATTGACGTAAATAGGAAAATACAGGCGTCTTTGAATCATCTTCTTATCAATTACATACTTAATTTTTTGATCAAATTCAAAATATCTTACAATTCTTCTTTGAATAAGTATGGCTAATCCGTCTCTGATATGGTCAGTTGCTAAGTTTGTTGATGCTTTAATCGCAGACAAATCACACATGTTGTTGGTTAATAAAAACTTTCCGATCTCTAAACAAATAGTTCCATAATCCTTTAGGATTTCCTCACAGAGAGACATTTTTAGGGAAAAATTTATTTATAAAGGTAATGAATGATAATTCCTATTGCACAAAATAATCGGCCTCTTTAATTATACATTTTACAGTACACTCTGGCTACACATGCATATGATATGGCCTGGAAGATTTATAATGAACACTTGACATTTTGTATTTCTAAAAAATTATCCAATTTTCAATCAAAATTTTCAAATTTTTTGCGCCCATATGGACAATAAAAAAAATGATAGAAAACACGATAGAAGGGCAGACAGAGAAGATGTTTGGATTCCACGCACCAGGCTGGGTAAGCTGGTAAAGAATGGGAATATAACCTCAATAGATGAAATTTTTGCAAACTCTCTCAGAATTCAAGAGGCAGAGATAGTGGATCATCTTTTAGGTAAGGCTAATCTTAGAGAAGAACTGCTTGCAGTAAAATCAGTTCAGAAGCAGTCCAAGGCAGGTCAGAAGACTTCCATGAAAGTTGTTGCCGTTGTTGGAAACTGCAATGGGTATATTGGAATCGGAACACATTCTGCAAGAGAACTAAGTACATCCATCAGGGGAGCAGTGAATCAGGCTAAGATTAATATTATTCCAATTAGAATGGGCCAGTGGGAAGGGTTTGGCAACAATAAGCATACCATCGCTACAAAGGCATCGGGTAAGTGTGGCTCAGTTGTTGTAAAGGTTGTACCCGCACCAATTGGTACAGGAATTGATTTTTCTGACATTCACAGAAAGATTTTTGAGTTGGCTGGGATTCAGGATATTTTTGTCAAATCATTTGGTTGTACAAGAACTACCGAGAATTTGGGAAAGGCAACAATTGCGGCCCTTGAAAAGTCTAGTAACATGTTTATTCCTGAACAATGGGCAGACTCTGAAAAGAAGATTAATCCACTCATAGAATTTGGTGATGTGTTGTTTCAATTGGAAAAGAACCCACTTTTATAATCCAATAAAGTAGAATTCAGGAAGATTGTTTTGTGTCCCTCATGGAAAATTTTGTATTCTCCTTGTCCCAATCAGACAATATAACGTTAGCATTTGTTGCCAGTTGATTCAGACTTTATAATTTTAAAGGCAAGATGTTTTTGTAAAATATTTTATAAAATCTTCCTAGAATTTGTTTGCCCATAGATGATTGATTCCAGTGAAGAGGAAATCATTCATCGTTCGAGGAATAAGAAGCCAAGCATTGAGGAGTACTCATCTGCGAGTGATGAGGAATACTCGACCGAATTCGATCCTTTTTTTGTTGAGGTATTTGGGACTGGAAAGGAATACAATTATATTTACGATGAAGATAGTATGAAGGCTAATTCGTTTGATACTTTAGACGAAAATGTAGTTGCTGAGATGGATGAGACCTATGACGAGATGGATTGTTATGAGTATGTAAAAAATAATTCAATTACGGGTGAGAAGATAGACAGAGAATTAGTTTCACTTATATTTGAAGGAAAGCCGATTGAATATATAGTATTTCACTGTGAATTTTGCACTATGAAGATGGCATATTATATAAAAAGCCTTGTAGATGAGTACTTTGAATATACTTCCTTGCTGAGTAAAAAAAGTGCTTCTGGACTATTCGACAGTATCATTCCTGACTCCTTACTGTCATTACAAGGATATAAGAGATGTGAAGGAAACATAAACATTGAGGGTATACTGAGTATTGATCAGTTTGTTGCAAATCTAATTTCTCGAGAAAAAATCAATCAGCCAAGACACGATATTGATTATGAACACATGTCAGAAACAGTATACAAGCAAATAACAAACCAAATCAGTAGAAATTCTGTGTTCATTGATCGATCAGTTAAGATATTCGAACGATATATAGTTTTTAATGAATTATATGGTTTGATATATCCTGAAACTGAGGAGTATACAAGACAGATGTTAGAAAAATTAGATTTAGCACTGAATGGGAATATGGACAAGGATATCAGAGGGTTAGTAACAGATAACTTGATTAAATTTTTTACTGATTTAGGAAATTCTAGCCAGGATGTCTATAGAACCAATATTGTTATAGAAGCATTTAAAAACGTTGATAGGTACTCTATCATTAGATCAGTTGTCGAAAAATTTAATCAGATTGGTATGATAGCCTGTAGAAATGGGCTGCAATATTTTTCAGACATGCTGATTAGTTTTCATGGTAGAGCTGGTTCGTATGCAGGAATTTACTTGGATTCAAAATATTCGAAAGTTATAATAATTAATGAAATGGGGGAGATGATTAATAAGAGGGTGTTCTTACATTCTGAAATTGCAAAAATTAATGAATTTGTGGGTAATATTTCCAACGTGGTTTTAACTAGTACGACGGCTAGAGTGAGATATTTTATTCAGGATCTTCACGTATCGGCATTGTATGTTCCACGGCCGCTTCTAGGAGAATTGAGGTCTCGTGATGAGTTCGCAGAAGCATATGCAGCTGCGTGTATTGTACAGGCTCCCATTCTTTACTTTAGTAAACTTCACTATCAATTATATGATCCAAAGGGTGCAATTCTTAATGATGGCTCAAGCTTGAATAGCTATCCCCCGAGATTCCATACTGCAGATGGAGTTCTAAAGTCGGCAATTCTCATAGCAGCAGCAACAAACAAGCTTGATTGGAAATATACGCTTTCTCACAAGTCAGGATATTGCTTTTTCAACATTTTGAAAATTAATTTAACTGATAAATATTCTGATTTAGACCATATTGAGGAACTGAGTGACTTAGAATCTATTTTTGATGAGGCTCAGGTTAACTGCATATACACCTATTTCAGCCTACAGTCTAGTAAAAGAGAACTAGACAGGACGAGTCTTCATCCTAAAAATTATACAGGAGCAGCCATTCTTTGTAAAACAGCCATTGGTTTGTTTGAAAAGAATGCGGATTTTTCAGGCAACCATTTAGAAGATGAGAATATGGTGGTTTCTAAGGTAATGAAGGACTCATCTATTTTAAAAAAATTAGATGTTGCAAACAATCTCCCAGGCTGTATTTCTACAAAAAATATTGTAAATATGTTATCTAATTGTACTTTGTATTTTCAAGGAGCACCTGATAAAATGATTTTTGAAGATGTTGTCAAATCTTTGCCAATTTTTGAACAAACTGGCAAATTAGTTTCTGGGGTGGTAACAAAAACTGGTGCTGGTTTTTATATTGTTGAATGTAACGGGGTTTGTGTATATGTTAAGAAGTTGAATGAAGTTGACTTAAATCAGATAGTGGATGTAAAAATACTGTATCCAAACTACTCATTTTTGTCTTATTCTGGGGAAATCATTTTAAAGCCAGTGGCCAGCCATTCCTTCTTAAAGCACAAATTATTCCAAAACATTAGTGATTCTGAGATGGTTTCTAAAAAAATCACTGTTGCTGTCAGACCAAGTTCAAAACTCAACAATTGTATCGTTTCTATTAGAATTTTGGATTCAATTATTGTGTCCTTCAGACTTATTGAAAGCAATGAAGCAAAGGACTTTGGATGTACCTATTCTTTGGTTGAAAAGGGAGTCTCTGTTTCTTCTTACTCATCTATAGATGACTTTCTAAATACCTTTGTCAAAAATTATTTTAGTATGGTTCGAGATATTTTCAATTTTAAATACTTTTTTAAATCTTCAGAAAGTGCTACCAAGCATGCAAACGAGACATCACAGTTTATTAAATACGCAGTGATACTTTCTGAAAAGCATCCAGGATATCTGGAACTGCTAATTGCTGAGTCTAAGATATTCGTAAAAATTTACAGTGGCTGCTTAATCTATAAAAATAAGAAATATAGTAGTATCGATGAATTCATAGCCTTTGCTAAGAGAGAATACCCCAGGCTATAAACCTGTTGGATGAATAAATTTATAAAGCTGATTCATTGTCTTAATCTAAGGTGTTGGTTTAGAATTGATTTCTGCATCTTCAGGAATAAATCGAAAAAATAGTTTTTGGAATCAATTGATTTATTCTAAAATAGTTGATAGGAGTGTATATCTGTTGATTTTTGTACATACTTATGGCCATCATCTAAGAATTTACGCATGTCAAATGCATCGTCATTTGGAGAGCTGTAGTACTCTAAAACAGAACGAAATTTGCCATAGCCTAGTCTTTGATAAAACTTAACGGCTTTTTCGTTACTTGAGCGAACGAACAGCTTCAGTACTGCGGCCTTATAATTTAGAGCATTCTCTTCAAATAAAAGCATTAGATTTGTCCCCAAATGCATCATTCTAGAAAATGGTGCTATACTAATGGCTGAAATATGGAGAGCGGGTCTTGAAACTCCCTTAATATGCAAATTGGTGGTCTTTGGGCGATATTCTACATCCAAAGAATTTACTATGTGGTATTCACTATTATTAATGCTCAAATCAGATTTATCTGACTGATGCTTCAATAAACTCATTTCACTCAAATCACACATTTCAACTCTGCCAAAAATGTACCCAACAATGGACATTTTATTTTCTAATAAACTGCTGTAGTTATTGGCTTTTTCAACATTATAAGCTGAACGAACTCCGATGAAATTTGTAGAATATTTTTGTAAATAGCCTAGGTAATAATCTAAAGTAAAGTTTTCCGAAGTTTTATCCAAATTCGCCAAGTCTAAGCAGAAAATATCTTCTGGTAAAAATGGTTCATAAAAAAACATCGGCTAAAAAACTGTAAAATGTTGAAAGAACACTAACACTATTATTATTCTGTAAATCAACGGAATACCAAACAATTAGAAATTGACCCAAAACCACAAATGCCTCATTCTAGACTAACTTATAATCCAACAATGGTAAGAATGATAGCTTATTGACTATAGGAGTAAAATATTAACTGTAAATCCCAATCAGTTTTGTATATAGGAATATTTTCAAAATTAATAGAGTTCATTACTATTTCATACCTAGACACATGGTTATAATGATGTTAGAGAGGCATCTAACCCTCAAAGATTGATCAACCTTATTCTGGCAGGCTAATGACTTAATTGCTCAAACCTGAAAGTTACAAAAATGATTCAATGCCTATTTAATTAAAAGAAAACGAATTCACTCCTTTTGACAAAGTCAAGGTCTACTTTGTGGCCTACCAAGTCCCTAATATTATTTATGCCATATTTAATCATTGTAGGTCTTTCCAAACTCAATCCCCACCCAAGTACTGTTAAATTGTCTGGATATCCCATAGGACCCAGTACTTCTGGTCTAAAAATTCCGGAATTTCCAATTTCAATCCATTTTTTAAGACCTGGATGAAACCCAAATACCTCCATTGATGGCTCTGTGTATGGATTAAACGCAGGCTTAAATTTAATATCGTTGAGACCCAGCTTTGTGAAAAACTTCTTTAAAATCCCCATCAAATGACCAATTCCAAGATCAAATCCTACAATAAGGCCCTCTACTTGGTGAAACTCAGCCAAGTGAGTGGCATCAACAGTTTCATTTCTAAAAACCTTGTCTATATTGAATAGCTTAATTGGTTTAAATTCTGAGCATGCTAGGTTATCCAAATCCTGGAAATTTGTACATTTGTCACCTTTATTAGTATATGATGAGGCCATAGCCTTTAAATACCTAGATGAAATAGCTGTATTATGTGTTCGCAGAATATTCTTCTTTGCCTCATCAATGCTCCATTTCGAGTTGTATCCAGTAGATCCCATTCCTCCTTTGGAATGTATACACTTTACTCTTTCTAAGTAATCCATATCAAAGTTGTTTGATGCTTCAGGTCTGGACAAAAAGAAGGTGTCATGTGCATCCCTAGAAGGATGATTCTGCGGCTGAAAAAGTGAATCAAAATTCCAGAAACTAGACTCTACATACTTATCTGTAGCCATTTCACTAAAACCCAACTCTAAGAAAATATGCTTGAATTCGTCCTTAATTTTCATCAGAGGATGCAGAGACCCTGAATTGGGATTATTGCCATATGAGTCAAAATTGTAAATCTTAAACTTCTGATCGACAAAATTATTGATCAGATCAACCGTTAGCTCCGCTTCAAGTCTCTCATGACTATCGAACTTATCTCCCCTTGTAATCACATAAAGATTTGTTTTACAATTTGTCACTAGATTTCTCTTCATAAGAATGTTGAAGGATTTGTCCCCTACAATGTTGAAGTTCTTTAACTTTTTAAGCGTTTCAGCAACTTCATCTCTAGGCTCTGAAATATTTCTGAACACCCTGTCCCCTTCTTTCCTTATCCATTTGTTTTTGAATGCATGCTTCTGGCCAAGTTTATCTACCTCCGAATTAAGATCCTCCAAATTCAATCCATCTTCTGGTATTTTCCTAAATAAATTAAATTCATAACTGCCATTCCTGACAATTTCTTCTCCTTCACTAGTTAGTTCCTGAGTAATTTGCTCTTTTATCTCAAAATCAACTTGACCCTTGCTTTTCAAAGCCATTAGCACACCATGTAGCTGCTTTTTAGGTATAGTTAGATCTGTTGATGAAATTGAATCCTTCTGTCTCAGTAAATTTATTACTTCCTCAGAATATTCGTACATTTAAGGGCCAAAATTTTTAAAAATTATTAGCAGCCCACAAAATTAAAGTGTCTCTGGTCAAAAATACTGTTAGAACATAAGCCTAAGGTTAGTTTACTAATACCTTGTATTATCAAAATTTTGTTTTCTTAAAAATTGGAGTTTTCCTAACAGTATGAGAGTTTTGGGAAGACATCTTTTAAGCAACATGAGTCTGAGAGAATTGATTAGGTTGCAGATCATTTGCCTTTAATTGTTCGATTTGAATTTTAACAATTTTCTTATTATTTTCCCCTCATGGGGAATAACAATGGTAAACCAACAAATCTTTCTGATAGTACTACAATTAATTTGAAAAGAAGGAAGAGGGTGAAGGAATCGAAAAACAAAACCAATCTTCCCTTGATAATGCCTACGTTAAAATGCCTACTACGACAGTTAAAGTTGCAGAAAATTAAGACTTTTATGTCACTGGAGGAGGATTTGTTGAATGTTATTGAGGTTAATCCACAGGAGAAAGATGCCAACAAGAATATGGTCAATGCCTTGCGTGGTAGCCCTCTTGCCGTCGGGACTTTAGAAGAATTTGTGGATGACAATCATGCGATTGTGACATCACCGAATGGTTTTGAATATTATTCTTCAATTATGAGCTTTGTTGATAAAGATCTCCTAGAACCTGGATGTACAGTATTGCTTCACAATAAGAATCATACCGTAGTTGGTGTTTTGGAGGGTGAATCGGATCCATTGGTTTCGGTGATGAAACTAGAAAAAGCCCCGACAGAAACTTATGCAGATATTGGCGGACTAGAGAGTCAGATCCAAGAAATCAAAGAGAGTGTTGAACTACCCCTCACAAATCCTGAATTGTACTTAGAAATGGGAATAAAGCCTCCCAAAGGAGTAATTCTGTATGGACTGCCAGGAACAGGAAAAACACTGCTTGCTAAGGCAGTAGCTAACCAGACATCTGCTACATTTCTAAGAATTGTTGGATCAGAGTTGATTCAGAAATATTTGGGAGATGGGCCCAAGTTAGTTAGAGAAATATTCAAAGTAGCAGATGCCCATGCACCTTCGATAGTGTTTATTGATGAAATCGATGCTATTGGTAGGAAGAGATATGATACAGACTCCAGTGGTTCTAAGGAGATTCAAAGGACAATGCTGGAGCTTTTGAACCAATTGGATGGGTTTGATACCAGGGATGATATCAAGGTGATTATGGCTACAAATAGAATTGAGTCCCTAGATCCCGCCCTCATTCGGCCTGGAAGAATTGACAGAAAGATAGAGTTTGGAATGCCCGATGCATCTACAAAGAGAAGCATATTTAAAATTCACACTTCAAAGATGATCCTGGATAGATCAGTAGATATTGAAGCATTGATTACATCTAAGGCGGATCTAAATGGGTCAGACATTAAGGCAATTTGCACTGAAGCAGGGATGAGTGCATTGAGAGAAAGAAGAAAGTATGTGACCATGGAAGATTTCTCAAAAGCAAAAGACAAAATATTTTTCTCAAAGCAGACTAATATGCCAACCGGATTCTATTCATAAAATAAAAAAATTCCTGGAAATAGTAAATTTATTCCTTAAATATTTTTGCTGGGTTGAAACTTCACTTTTCCTATAAAGTTTCAAAGTTTGGTAAATATATGGCAATATTTATTCTGTCACATCATACATATAATATCAATTAGCATCATCCATAGGTACAATCCGTATCAAATTGTGATGCAGAGAACAGATTCATTAGCATTATATTGATTGAAAATAGAAGATGGGTAGATGCTCTGGAAGAGCTTACATTTCAATATAAACTCAAATTATTTCTGCCCCCTTGCAAAATGAGAGGACATACCATAATATGATATACCGTTGACGGTGCAAAATGCGTCTAACCAGGATCGAACTGGCGGCCTTTTGCGTGTAAAGCAAACGTGATAACCACTACACCATAGACACATGCCCACTACATAACACACATGTTATATTGCAGCATGTGACTTTTCATTGCTCATTACAAAAAATAAAAATAATGGTGTATTTGTGTAAATAATAAGTTTGATAATATCAATGTTGCAGGCATACGTAAAAACATTCTGTTCATTATCCTTAATACTTTGATGATTTGTGAGTATGTTAATAGATATTTTGTATATTCATTAACTGATAGAGCACCTTTATACTTTTTTCACTAGAAATATTTTGTGAATTATCAAATGATACCTATAATAACAAACATTCATATCTTTAAGGGGAATATAACTTGCTATTTACTTTAAACAATATTTATTTTTCTCTTGTTTGTTGTTTTTCTGAAACACTTCTATAAATTTTCAATGTAATATTAGAGAAATGATTTTGTTCTTTCTGTTAATTTATTCGATTGATAAATCTGGTTTTATTCAGCTTACAAAAAAGAAACAGGGCGTGCTGTTAGAAAGGCCAAATAGAAGTGAATCCATTGATAGAAAGACAAAAGTAAATACATCAGAAAAGAGAGGATTATCCAGGATAGAAAATCAAATCAGCAGTAGTAATAATTTCTCTAAGAATAATTCATCAAATCTAGTTGAACCAAGTAATTCTGATAATAGCACAAAACAGAATAATCTATGCAACTTCGTTGCTCAGTATGAAACGAACAAAAATCTCGATGAAACTCAGAAACAAGCATACAACAAACTGTTAAATACTCACTACAGACAAATACTTCTTTGCAAAAACAGCGTGACTCACCCAAAAGTTCAATTGATAAATAATTCATCAGACAACTATATAACAAGCATGAAAAATACTGCACCGGCAGAGATTCAGGAAGATTCTTCAAAAGTGGTTGTGGAACCAATTTCACACTTTCCTATCAAACCAGTCGATATAATGGAACCAAGAATTGAGAATAAGGTGGTTAATGTTCTCACATCATCCAATAAGACCGCCGACAACTGTACGGAAGGCTCCAGAAGCATGCCTCTTAAAGTTGATGTAAATAATCATCAAGCTTCTTTTCAACCATATGTAAGAATAGTTCCAAATCAAATTATTACTCCTTTGGTTCAGACTATACCCGTATTAACAACCACAGTGTATCAAAATATTTTACAACCAACTTACATCAGAAAGGAACCAAAATTCGACTATAGTGATGAAACTATACACATTTGCAGTCATGAACATCCATATAATTGCCCGGAGCATACAGCCAGCACAAAAAATGAAGGATTGAGTAATGAAGATATTTCAGAAATTAAGAAAGAAATTCTGAAATTAGTCCCGGAAGGTAATGGAAAACAAACTCAAATGAGGAACAAGCAAAAAATCGTAATTGTGGATGATTTAAGGGACGATAAATGCGATGATAGTAATGACTCAGAAATTGATAAAGAGAAGGTAAGAACTATCAAAACAATCACTCAACTAGAATCTACAAAAACTATTGTTCGAACAGTGTCAAAAAATGAAGAGACTGCTATTGGAAGTCCTAACCTGATTAATAATCAGGGAATTATTAATACAAAACCAGGGCCACAGATTACCTATGGCTATTCTACTCCTCTATCTAGTTCCTTTTTACAGCAGCCAAGTATTAAAGTAAAGTTAATAGACAACCAGCCAAGAACCATAACAGTAACTATGAAGGAAACTCCTACAACCACAGTAGGTACCGAAACTTTCAATGAGATGCCAAGAACAGTTTCAATTATGCAGAATCATCAAATGGATATTCCAAGGAATTCAAATGAAAAAATGATTCTAAAGGAGCTAAAGAGACTACAAAAGGATTTGAAATGCAGTTCTAATGAGGGCTTAAATGAAATTAAAAAAATGTTGCTTGAAATATTAAGATGGAACCAGGTCAAGGGTGATGGACACAGAGAAACTTATTTAGAGGATGCTTCTGCAGTTGAAGAAAATGGCATAATGGAAGAGGAATATAAAATGGCCTTAGAAAAGGACAATCCGAACAACGATAAAGTGAAACCAGATAAAGCTAAAACTAAATTGGCTACAGCTATTTCTATGGGTCAACCATTACCTAATTTAAATAGAACTAATATGTCCCTTGCACATTCCAAATCACTTAGAAAAGCTCGGGGCACCAGCAAAGGGCAAAGGCTTAATAAAACTAATCCAGCAGATGATCAAGAGTGTAGTCAATTGATTGATAAAGGCAGTAAAATAATGAACACCAGGCAGAGAAAACATATTTCCAAGGATGTTATAAAAGAAAACAAAGATAACATGAATGTTCCTAAAAATGATGTTTTGAGCAAAAAACAAGCTGGAAGTAATGTTAGTCCATTTAGAGAAATATTGGACGAAATAGCCAGCTATTCCAGAACAAAAGTAAATTTGTTGAATCAAAATAATTCTAATTTGTTGGGTCAGGATGGCCAGACGAATGGGAATGTATCAGCCAGTACCGCTGATAAGAAGATTCCTAATACCAGTACTGATACGAGTATCAATACAGATAATATTGAAAACAAATTCCTTATGGAATTGTTAAGATTCATTAATTCTGATAAACGAACGGAAGAAGATATTCTAAAAATACTCACATTTATCAGACT
The DNA here is from genome assembly GCA_038659295.1 of Enterocytospora artemiae. NCBI lineage: Eukaryota > Fungi > Microsporidia > Enterocytospora > Enterocytospora artemiae. The sequence goes on from JASNGC010000003.1 coordinate 76,579, forward strand.
AATAAAAAACAGGAATAACAGTATAACTGCTACAACAAACGAAAGATATAAAGATTATCAGTCTTCTGAGGCCTTGAAGTATGAGACTGTATCTCAAAACTTGAAAGACAAAGATATTACTTATTTATCAATAAAGCATGAGCCTTATCATTCCATATCAAGTAATATTATATCGTCAAAAAATCCAGCGATATTAACAAAGACAGATATGTTGGACAATTTCCCATACATAACAACTATAGTAGTAGACTCTATTTCCTCCTCAACATTTCCTGCCGACAGTATTTCGACTTTTACAGTTAGAAATACAGTAACTGTTACCACCACTATTACTCGAATGCCAGATGAAGAGATAGGTTCAAAGGGTAAAAATACAAAGACCATCAGTAAGGACATTACTACAACAAACCCATACACTTTAAATATTCCTCCAAGACCCCACTCCATCCCTTCTGAAAAATCAGTCTTAGAGAAAATTAAATCACTTTTGGGAATTGAAGATACAAAAAAATACTCTGAAGAGGAAATAAAACAGCTGGAAGAAAATATAGAAATAAAGGATAGGGAAATAAGAAAACTAAAGGATATGGCAAAGAAAGATTTGGAAATGGCAGAAAAAAAAGAAATACAAAAAGAGAAAAATGTTGATATTTTGAAAGACAAATTTAAAAGCATGAGCGAGTCAGAGAACATTCATGAAGCTGCTGAATGCATCAATGTTGTTGTGAAGCCAAAAGAAGTAAAGATGAGGTCAAAAGTATCCAATAATGGAGAGAATCAATCAGCAGGTTGGGATAAAAAGGATTACAGATCGGACTCATACGAAGAGAAATTTCAAAGATCTAATTTTGGAAAATTAGGGACACTGAAAGAAGAGCCAGAGAGTTCTTTGCAAAGCAAAATAAAAAATCAAATTTCTTTGGATAAAGATGACACAATTCACATCAACTCTGATTTTTCAAAGATTCCAGTGATTACAATCATTAAGACAATTTACTCAAAAGGAAATGCATCTGGTGTGGATGATGAAAGTAGGAACACCAAAACATCAAATACTACCAATTCTGCTAGTCTACCCTCAACAATCCCAAGGCCCAAATCAGTCTTCTATGCCAAAAGCGACGATAGAGTAGCAATTTTAAACGGGTCGGAGGCAACCAAAACCATTACAATAAAGCCCAATACAGTAATTAATTGCAAAAAAGATGAATTGGAAAATAGTATTTCTAGTGCTTCATCAGATAATGGGGATATAAAAGATACTACGGATGTGGATTTTCCAAAGAAGCCAGAAAAAGCGATTAAGAAACCAACAAAGGAGATTAAATCTGCTGAAATTAAACTATCTGATATTTCAGGAGATAAACCCAGAGATATAAAGATATCGATACCATTGGGGCAGTTAAAGGAAGTTATAGATGAAATAAAGGAAGGAGAGAAATAAAGATTTTTTGAGTGAATAAATACAATTGAAAACACACAGTTTCCTCAAATGCTATTTACTTGTTAAGTAACAATTACTTATATTTATTGTTTTTTAAAAAATTTGCCCTCGAATGATGGCAATGAAGAGTGAGTCCATAAGAGTAGATTTATCTCTATTTGATGAAGCAACAAAAAAGTTTGAAAATTTCAACAATATCGAGATTAACAACGAAAAGGCCTCAACTACAATAAACGATTTGGCAAAGATATACTTTACCATCCACAACATTCTTGCTGCTAAGGTCGATGGACTATTGGTGGACTTGACCTATAAAATTCATCAGAGCTGCAAAATTCAACTTTTCAATTTTGACAATGATGAAGGCAAGAAGGTATTCTGGCATTCGTCTGCGCATATTCTGGGAAATGCGTTGGTCAATCTGTACAACTGTAAGCTGGTCAAGGGACCGGCTACCCAGGAAGGATTCTTTTACGATATTGATGTAGATAAGCCAATTACGGAAGCTATGTTTAAGGATATTGAAAAAGAAATGAACAGACTTGTGAGAAAGTCAACAAGATTTGTGAGGGAAATTATGAGTAAGGAGGACTTGTTGAGCTATTATAAGGATAATGAATATAAGAAATATTTCATAGAGAAATCGGTTGAGGATGAGGCTACGGTGTACGTAAATAGACGTGGTGATAAGATGAAGACTTCGTCAGTCGATGCAAGGATTAATGAAGATGTTGTGAATTCTGTTTCTAACATTTCTTTAGAGCCAGAGTTTCTGGATCTATGTAGAGGCCCACACATTAACAATACTAGCATGGTAAAGGCCATTAAAATTGTAAAGTCGAGTAGCTGCTATTTCCTAGACGACTGTAAAAACAACAGTTTGCAGAGAATTTACGGCATTTCATTTCCATCAAAGGATAGACTAAAAGAATATAATGAGCGTATTATGAGAGCAAAGGAAATGGACCATAGAAAGATAGGGAAGGAAATGGATATGTTCTTCTTCCATGAATACTCGCCAGGATCTTGTTTTTGGCTGCCAGCGGGTGCTCATGTTTATAACAAATTGATGGAATTTTTAAGAAGTGAATATCGAAAAAGAGGATTCCAAGAGGTTATTAGTCCCAATATGTATTCTATTGAGCTATGGAAAGAGTCTGGCCATTATGAAAATTATAAGGAAAATATTTATATGATTGAAAATGAGGAGTTTGGACTCAAACCAATGAATTGTCCTGGACATTGTGTAATGTTTAAAAACTCGGAACATTCTTTCAAGGAATTGCCCCTTAGGTTTGCTGATTTTGGAGTATTACATAGAAATGAATGCAGTGGATCGCTTACAGGATTGACCAGGGTTAGAAGATTTCAGCAGGATGATGCCCATATATTTTGTATGAGGAATCAAATTGAGTCGGAAATCATCAATTGTCTGGATTTTTTGAATTCAGTGTATAAGCTGTTTGATTTTAAGTATGACTTGCTTTTAAGCACTCGACCTGAAAAATTTATGGGGGCTATTGAAGAATGGGATCAGGCTGAAGAATCCTTAAAAAGAGCCATTGTTGATAGTGGTAAGGCATTTGTTCTGAATGAGGGCGATGGAGCGTTCTATGGTCCCAAAATAGACATTATATTGTATGATGCCCTAAATCGTAAGACCCAATGTGCTACTATCCAATTGGATTTCCAGCTCCCACAGAGATTCAACCTCAAATTTAAAGCAACAGATGGAACGTATCAGACGCCTGTGATGATTCATAGAGCTATTTGTGGAAGTATGGAACGTATGATTGCCATTATTGTCGAGAATTATGGTAAAAAGCTTCCATTTTGGTTGTCCCCACGTCAGATTGCTCTCGTATCTATTTATGCGGAGGACTATGCGGCAAATCTGAAACTAAGACTTTCTGAATTTGAGGTGAAGGTTTATGATGATAAGGGTGACACATTGAGTAAGAAGGTTAGGAAGGCAGAGGTTGATGGATATCGAATAATCTGTGTGCTTGGAAGAAAAGAGGCTGAAAATGAAGAGGTTAATGTTAGATTAAACTGTGGAGCTACTACTAGCTATAGGGTTGATGAGTTTGTCAGGATAGTGAGGGAACTTGCTGATAAGAAGATGGAGTTTGAAGAGATTAATGGCAATAAATAATCCTATGTTGGTTCAATTGTATTTTTGTAAGCAGTATTGCGTTTTCTTAAACATAACAAAATGGGTTGTGCGATAATGTGATCAAAATACTTCTCTTTTTGGCAAGATATGTTATCCTTCAGTATTGATGAATGTATAGAAATTTTTTGACAATCCAATGATGACTTATAGGCCAAAACCTCCTATTAAAAATCATAAAATAGGTATGATATCGAATGAAAGATACATTTTGTTAGTGGTAAAACTAAATTAATAATTTATAAAGGTATTTTTAAACAAGCAATTTACTTCAGATCTCTTCTATATACCTTTCTAACTTCCTTACACGGTTCAGAACATTCCTTGTCTACACAGACACAAACATCGACAATATCATCTTCTCTCAATGGATATGTATTATACAAAATTATCTGATCAAATGATTTAAGTTCTGGAATTTTTTTCTGTAAAAATGTTTTAATATCCATAGCCTGTTTTGCGGCAATATCTGCAATTATTTGTTTTATCGAATCAATACCTTTTGCTTCATCCTTTGGAGAAATAGTTTTGTCGATGAAAAATCCTGAAACGCTCATTCTTGAATTGGAAATTAAATCGGTGAAAGATGAAAACTCCTTACCCTCGAAATTGCCCGTTTTATCTATCAATTTGCCATCCTTCACATTGAATTCTAATTTTCCCCAAAAGTCGGTATATATATCATTTTCATTTCTGTAAACTGATATTCCCGAAATTGGTGGTAGCTTCTTGGTGATGTCCCCTTGATTATTAACAATATAGGTAAATAATGCCATGGTTGTGGGGATTAACTTGATCTTATCAAGACTATTGGAATGGTTTGTAGGCTCCATCAAATTACTTTTAGAATTGGATATGTTGTGAGTTACAGAAGACAAAGTGGTTATATTGTATCCTGAGTCACTATAGCTTTTTTTTGTGGTCATTTTATGGTCATTTGACTTATAAATATTCCTATCCTTTTTGAAAGCCCTCTTCAAAATTTCTAAGGGTCCCTCAGGCAAGTTTGGATTAACTGATTTTTTCTTAAAGTTGGGGTAATCAAGATATTGACTCGGAATATCAGGAGTTTCGATTTTTGAATCTAGTTGATGATCTTTATTGTTTTGTTTTATAAAACGTTGGTCATCTATATAATTTTGCTCATTAAAGTATGTTCCGTCTGGATATGGTTTGATAAAATGGCTCTTGTATTTTATTATTATTGGAATTTTAGGTTCAACAATTGATTTTGCTAATTTATGACCAATTTCAGTAACAACCCCTGGTTTTAGGTCATCTTCACCCATATGGTCTGTTCTAAGTATTTCAACCATAACCATTTCGTTTTTTGAAAAAATACCAGCCAATAGAACAAAAATTAGTTCCATGGTTTGAAATGTTATGTAACCTATTTAAAGTAAAGGATTACAAATATGAAACATATGAAATACAAAATCTGAAAAAATTAAAAACAAATAACACCTGACAAGACATATGAGTGGTTATTTGCCGGAGACGGCTGGCTCTATTATTTTATTTATCAAACATACATCAACAATGCTCTTGAAAATATAATATTTGTTTGAAGTTGTAAATCAGGAGCAAATAAGTTATTAAAATAATCTAGATATTCATCATCTTAACGTTTATACCCTTACTTTTCTTTAAATGTATAAAAAGCTTTGTAGGTAAAATTCGCAGAGACCTGTTGAAGATAAAGGGAAGATTTTGTGCAATACTATGGAAAACTGTAGTATATTTTCAAGTATCATTTTTCTAAACTCATTTATTATGATGGGGCAATATAACCACTCAGATTATAAACCTGCTTTTTCATCGATTCCTCTTTGGGAAATGTAATTTTAGCTTCCACATACATGCTATTGGCCTTCTCTGAGGACGGATTGGGGATATTTTTAAAAACGCTCAAAATATCACCAAATGATGTGGCATCTTTTTGATCCCTAGAACTATCATTGTTTTTTTCAGGTTTTTTAGATTTATCCTCATTCTTTTTCTCTTTGGCATTCTTATCATCAATCCTGTCTATCTTTTTGGCTGATGTTTCCTTATTCTTATGGTTCCCTTTACTATCCTTCTTTTCAGATGAAGGCATTTGTATTTTTATAAACGGAAAGTCTTTAGTTGTTTGAACAGTCTTATCTGATTTAGATCTATTGGCTGGTTTCTGTGAACTAACCGTTTTACCACTATTTTTTTCGTTCATTCTTTTCTCCTCAGCCTTCTTCTTTCGCTCTCTCTCCTCAGCCTTGATCTTTTCCTTTTCTTCATCTGTCTTCGCATCACTCAATTTCTTCTCATACTTTTCCTTGGCTTCCTCCTCCTTCTTTTTCTCTTTTTCCTTTAACTCTTTCTCCTCAGCCTTCTTCTTTCGCTCTCTCTCCTCAGCCTTGATCTTTTCCTTTTCTTCATCTGTCTTCGCATCACTCAATTTCTTCTCATACTTTTCCTTGGCTTCCTCCTCCTTCTTTTTATCTTTTTCCTTTAACTCTTTCTCCTCAGCCTTCTTCTTTCGCTCTCTCTCCTCAGCCTTGATCTTTTCCTTTTCTTCATCTGTCTTCGCATCACTCAATTTCTTCTCATACTTTTCCTTGGCTTCCTCCTCCTTTCTTTTTCTTTCTGCTGCAGAATTTGTTTGGAAAGTAGTTTTTGCTTCTGTAGATGTCTTACTTTGTATCGATTTATTCGCCTTGGAATCATCCGAAGCTACCTGTTTTGTTTGTGTAGAATTATTTTCCATTTGTTTTTTTGCCTTTTCCAATTCCTTCTTTGCCTTCTCGACCTCCTCTTCTTTCTGTTTAATTTGCTTCAAATCAAACTCTCTCTTTGCCTTTTCTGCTTTTTCAAATTCTCTTTTCGCCTTTTCCTGTTCAAATTTATTCTCTTTTTTCACATCATCTTTTTTGACCTCCTTACTGTTTCCAGGAATATTAACTGTGGGTTTGGTCTTGTCGCTTTTGCTCACATCCCCCTTCTTTTCTTCTTTCTTAGTAACAGTAGTATATGGTTCTAAGATAGTAACTTTTTTCAGCTTCACCAAGACCTGTGTTTTTTTATCATCAATGATTACTTCAGTCCAGAAAGGTTCTGCTTTGTCTTCTGTTCCTGGAAATCCAAAAAGATTATTCTTTGAGTCAATCTTCAACTCTGATATGTTTGGAGACGTGACCAATGCTTGTTGGGCCCGAGTATCCCCAGCATTTGATGAATCTATCGTGTTCTGTGGAATGTTTACATCCTTAGGCTTCTCATTGTTTGCTTTATTGTTTGAGGCTAAAAATGGATCTGCTAACTCGACATTATCAATCTGTGGCAGGTTAATTGCTAAAGACGAACTATCCAACTTCTCTGGAACGAATATCTCCGATTTGATCAATGCTGCTAAAGATAAAATGACCGAGTGGAACATTATTTGTTTATAAAAAGAAAATAATTAAATATAAAATGAGTTTCAAATGCATAAACAGTTTCATGTTACAAACAATATGATGAGACAATAATTGGATTGTAGAAATCTACATACAGTTTCCGTGTGTGAATCTTTTTATTTGAAAGAATTGAGCTTCGATATAACCGAATTTTTGTATTTGTCTATACTACAATGAACATTGTATCCCTTTAAACACAAATCTGCATTTAATCTACACTTAAAACGACCAAGGCACAGGCTGATATATCCTCTTAATGGTCTTAAAAATATAGATTTGTACAGAACTATCGTGTGCTTGTATACTTTTTGAGCATATAAACTCTTTATTGATATACGCTTACATTTATAAAAAATAATTGTCGAATTTGGAAGATTAATTTTTAAACATTCTATTTTGATACTTTGATAACAACTACTCTATAATATCAGATATGCTTTACTAATATATTCAATTAATCCATTTGACATTATTGATAAAAATTGATTTTAGAAAAATCTTTCTGAAATACCCATATGAGTAGTTCTACAACTGGGCAATTTTGTGGTGCAGCACTAGACAAAGGATTTACATTGGCCATGTCGGTCCCGAATATTAAGAATGTCTATGATTCTTGTATATCGGTTCCGTCTGATAAAGCAGATAATGTAACTTGCACGGAGAGTATTTATTCTGAAATCTGGACGCCTTTTTGTGTCGCGATATGGTATGTTTGTGGTCTCTTTAGCAATTCAGAGACTCAGGCCATTGAGTCATACAGATTTTATGAACTTCCAGGTTTATTTGTAGGAAATTTCGTGAAATATCTTCGTAGTATGATTACAATATTGGACGGCATTCTGCTCTATCTAGGACATTTTGAGTTTCTGATAATTTTTCTTATGTTAGCTGTTACCTTATATAATTTGGGAATACTTGGTAATTTTAAACATATTGTTATGGGTGTATGTTTTTTATTCTACGTAACAGTGGTTATTTTGATCCTGTACAATTAACCAGTGATTCTTCTGTGCTTCGCATTAGCAACTATCTACCCATGGCCAAATAATGAAGTTTTATATGCAATAAAGAATTAGTTAGTTCATGAAGGTTTTGGGGATTTTTGTTATCAAGTCTATTTATGGGGGTATGTATCTGCTTAGAAGCAGTGCATCCTTGTGTTTATGGATTTCAATCAATAATTTACCCCGATAACGAGATTGATTAGGAATTCTTTATCTTTAAAAGATAGTGATTTTGGATATTATTTTTGGAAGTGCAGGTAATTTATCAGTTACATATATGCCATATCAATTATCTGGGCTGAAATATTAGTCGCTATTTTCTAACTAAGCTTTTACACCATATCTTAAACCTAGCTAAGTTCATAGGTAATGCAAATCAATCTTCCTAATGGATATAGTCATTAATAATAAATCGATATAATAATTTAAAAATCTATATTCCATCATTTTCAATGTTTTATCAGACCCACTTAGACCTTGAAGATAGTTATGTAATGTGGAACAATAACGATTATAATGATAAAGTATTGTAATTTTTAGGATAAGGGCTTTACAAGTATTCATAACAAACTAAAGGGTGACTATTATCAAATTGTATATTATACCCTCAAGGTTAGTAATTCAAAAATTTAGCTAATATAGTTTATTAATTATTTTCTGATATGTAAATGTGATTATACAATTTCACATCTTAACTCTTCACATGGGTTTACACATGATCCATCAGCATCACATGGACAATCAGGTACACACTCAATTCCATTAGCACCCTCATCCACTATAACTGTTTTATTGATTGTCACAACCTCATCATCTTCACATTTTACAGGTTTCTCTGGAATTTTTTGTATTGTTGCTGGAACATTTTCAGAATTTTTTTGGTTCTTTGGCTTGTTTTCTTTAAAAATATTAGGTTTCAATTTTAAATCGTCTGGTTTCTTCTTGTCACACTTCTTTTTTGGTTTGTAAGGTTTTTGAGATGAAATGGTCTCAAATTCGGTAATTGTTCTATCAACAGTCTTTGTAATGGGGTCTTTCTCTATTGTACTGAATATTGTGATTGGCTCCTGGGAAAGAATTTCAGGAGGAAGTGTTTTAGTTTTTGTGCAAGGAGCCTTTGTAACTGTCTTATAATCTATAACCGTTGATAATGATAATTGTGTAGCTGTTTTAAAGACTGTTGTGGTGACTGGTGGTTCAGTAATGGTAGTAACATCAGGCTTGATATTTGTTTGGGACAGCTCCTCTCCACAATTTGAATCTTTCCTCGTCTCCAGATCATCCATCTTCTCTTCACAATCACTAGGTGATATCTCTTCGGCTCGTTCCGGCTCTTCATTACACTTTAAATCATACTTCAACTTTATGGACTTGAAAACAATTGGAGGTTGCTCTGACTGATTCTGACTTATGTTCTGCTGCTTGGTATTTTTATGGTTATCTGGTCCATTATATTCATTTGAATTTATAGGCATTCCTCCAGAGACATTTGAACCACCTGCAGAGCTAGTGGGTGTTGATCCTCCAGAGACATTTGAACCACCTGCAGAGCTAGTGGGTGTTGATCCTCCAGATACATTTGAACCACCTGCAGAGCTAGTGGGTGTTGATCCTCCAGATACATTTGAACCACCTGCAGAGCTAGTGGGTGTTGATCCTCCAGATACATTTGAACCACCTGCAGAGCTAGTGGGTGTTGATCCTCCAGAGACATTTGAACCACCTGCAGAGCTAGTGGGTGTTGATCCTCCTATCGATGATGAAGCACTTGCCAATTTTTCAATATATTGCTTTTGTTGAGAACAAGTTGATTCGTCAACACTCTTGTCTTGAATAAGTCCCGTATCTGTAAGTTTACCTACATTTGGTATCTCTGTCTTGGAGCATCCACAATCTTGACCCTTAAATGCACCAGACTTATCTGAAAGAACACCGTTTGTCATCGACATTTTAATTTTTCCACTGTAGTCTTTGTATACGTCTCCATCCTTATAAACCAAAACATTTTCAATATTCTTACAACTTGGACAAGTTTTAAGAATATTCTCGGCAATTTGACGGTCGATTGTAACTGCAGAACTGATTTGTTCTTGCTTTTGTAAAATGTTAATTCCAACACTTGCTGCAATCGCCGATACTGATACTTGATTAATATCTGAGGGCATCGTTATAGAACTGATTGAGCCTGTGGAAATGGATGGTGGATTGGAACTTTGTGATATTGAAGCATGTGCTGATGATGTCATAATACTAGAAGACATGGCTGAAGACGTACTTAATGAGACACTTTGATTTAGCGTTGATGAAATAGTTGAAGACACACCTGATTGATAAGGTGATGTGGATGAAATTGAGGCATTTACACTCTGGATAGCTGCTTGTGTGCCTGATGTGGAAACAGTTGGATCTTTTGTATCTGGTTTAGTGAACCCTACACTACTTGCTTGCTCTTGTAAAGTAGAAGTTCTTGAAACATCGCCCTTTGAATTAACATTGGAACCTTTGGAAGTAGATGCATTTAGCTCTTTTTCTTTTGAAGATGTTTTGGTTGCATCGATGGATTTATTACCACTGTCACCCTTACTAGACTTGATTTCATCCTTCTTTGACTTCTCTTTATCATCTTTTTTAGACCTCGTCTTTTCCACCTTTGCTTCCTGGTCTTGTTTGGTCTTATCTTCTTTCTTTGATTTATCTTCTTCCTTCTCTTTCTTATTTATCTCTGCTTGCTTGGCCTTTTCTTCCTTCTTTGTCTTTGCTTGCTTAGCCTTTTCTTCTTTCTTTTCCTTATTTATTTCGGCTTGCTTGGCCCTCTCCTCCTTTTTTGCTTTGGCTTCTGCTTCCTTCTTCGGTTTTTCAGCCTTAGCCTTTTCTTCCTTCTTTGCTTTTTCCTCTTTTACCTTTTGTTCTCTTTGTGTTTTAGCTTCTTCATTTGCTTTTGTCTTCTCTTCTTTCTTTGCAACTTTAGCCTGATCCTCAGCTTTATTATCTGATTTTGGAGTTTTGGCTTTAGTATCAGTTTGTGGTGCCCCAGATTTTGGTGCTTTTCCATCTTTTCCTGCTGGTGTAGTACTACCAGCGGAAGGTGCTTCTGCCAATTTGATCTCTAAATCATTCACCGAGCTGTCAGGTAAATTGTTTGAAGAATTTTCTGATGCTTGGTCTGAATGCTCGACTAGATTAGTCCTGTTTGAAGTATTAAGAACTTTGGAGAAGTTAAATCCCAAAGATTCGGCTCTTTCATAAATCTGTGTTAATAACTGCTTACTATTGTCTATATCCTTAAGAGATATCACAAATGAATTTCCATGTTTTGATTTTGAATCGCACTTTAGTGGAATAAAAAGTAATAAAACCAGGTGAATTACTACATCTATCATTGTTTGGAAATGCATTTCTATTTTTAAAATGAACTGCTTACACTTGTGATACATGTTTGAAAAATATTGATCAAGTCTGTTTCTGTAAATATTACAAAACAATATGTGTTTTGGAAGTTAAACAGGTCCAAATATTTATTAACTTTCAGAGAAAAAAATACAGGAGTTATATATACCTTAAAAACTCCTAATATAAAGCACCACAAAATTAACGGATGAACTCTTTAAATACATTGTGGATTTCCTCAATAGTCTTAGAAACATCATAAGATTTGGTTATTTCAGTTCCTATTATAATTTCATCAGCATCCAAAACCAGCTTTAAATTAGATAATTTTATACCGCCATCGACTCCAATCTTAAGATGCGGATATTTGGATTTGATATACTTGATTTTATCTGCACACTCCGGAATCATAGACTGCCCACCCATACCTGGATTGACTGTCATTATTAAACAAAATGTTGCCTGGGAGAGAATCCTATCTAGACTGTTGTCGACCTTAATATTTGATAAAATTGACATATTTAACTTGGTTGGATCATTTACAGGTACCTGTATCATATCTACCTCGTTTCTATAATTCAATACGTCTTTGATGGTGCTTCTATTCCTAGGGCAAATTTGTATTACATTCAAGCCGTATTCATTTGGTTTAAGAGCTACACCCACCTCTATTGACAGCTTCAAATTACTTAAATGGCTTTTAACTGAAGAAAACTGATCTGGATCAACAATAATTCTGGAAACCTTTTTAAGATTGATTTGATCCAAAACATCAAGTGGATCGTGAATCATAAAGTGTATTTCAACAATAAAGTCAAAATTGCTCAGAATTTCATTGATAATCTCTGGTCCAAAACTTATATTCTTTACTCCGTAAGATGTATCTATAACATCAATGTGAATGTGGGTGATTAAGTTCTCTCTTAAAATCTGCAAACTCTCATAAAGTCGTAGGAAGTGAATGTTTAGAATACTCACTGAAATTGGTTTGGTGGTGTTTATCATCTATGACCAATCTCCTAATACTATTGATAACCAGTGTATTAACAAATAACATAGCTTTAGGAATAGCAGACAAGCCAATGAACATTTGCCATTATCTACCAATAGGATACAGTTTATTTGATTTATGCGATTGAGTTCCGTAAGTCTCCGTAGTGTAGTGGTTATCACGTTAGCTTAACACGCTAAAGGTCACGAGTTCGATCCTCGTCGGAAACATTTTTTAATTCAAAAAAACTTGTTTCTATATTATTTTATTTATAGTAATATTACCCATCACTTGATTTCCAATTATTAATACTATCTCCATTATTATTCTATCAGTTAAACTTTTTGACCAATGCTGCTGTGTACTTTCAGAATTATTGGTAAATCGATATCGGAAATCTTTGTTATTTTATTTGTTTCTATCGTATTTATACATTATATCAATCCTCCTAATTTTAAGGAGTATACTGCTATTAGTCTATTTTTGATTAAAAAATGTATATAATTAAATTTTCATTTCTAAATCATGAATTTCTTATTTACTCTTTTGACTGCTGCATTTGCTTCTGCATCGTTTTTCAGTAATTCCGGCAATAATACTTCTTCTGATTCAGAAACTTTAAAATCTACGACACCAAATCCAAATCCATCTACTGAATCTTCTGAGAAAGAATGAGACTCAATAAACTATACTTAGCAATATATCATTTTACCAACAATAATCTATGTTAAGCCTGTCTGTACCTTTAAAAAACAGTTTATCCGATTAATAATCAGTGATTGGCCTTATTTTTATGGCCTTTCATCAACACATCCTGAAACAAATCATCTTTGATTGGTAAATAAATTTATAAATTTAATTTTTCAGACATTCTGATGGCCTATTTCTTTTTTGCTCAGTTAGTGCTTGCGTATGCTCACATAGAAGCTAGCCCATTCCTTCAGATGATTCAATCACACTCTCCATTACAAAATAGTTTAGTTGAAGAAAGGAATATTTCTGCTCCAGGATCAAAAACTAATAACCCTGGAAGTCCAATAAATAATTACAGCCTCAATAACATGAAGAGAATTCCCAGAGAATATGATAATCTGATACTGTACCACCCTAGAGACACTGCCTCCAATGACCAAGTGATCAATTCCTTTAACAGCACTAACCATTTATCTTCGAGTTTAATTGACGATTACTCAGCTCTTCTAAAGCCAAGGATAGAGTTATCAACGAAAACCACTAAGCCCGGGAAGCCTAGAACTTTAGAAAACGGTAGAAATTGATAGATTCAAGGTTAAATGACAATAAATAATTTATGTAACAATTGTTGGCTTGTAATTATTAACCAGTTTTGTTTATGGATAAAACATTTATCAACAATTTTTTGTTTTAGATGAATGCATTTCAATAAAACATATCAATATATCAAATAATCTAAAATGTGAATTAAATTGTACCTGAACCTTATAATTATCATTATTTCAATAAGAGTTACTGTTAAAATTTTGAATATCACCTGCTCACTAAAGTTTGGAATCCGAAACACAACGTTGTTTCATTGTGATACGCAATACCTTAGATGATTGATGAATTTTGTAACATAATTTTATATAAAAAAATATCTTCTGCTTTTGATAATGCTTTTGTCAATATTAGGATTTGCCAACTTTCTTTTAGCCACTGATCAAGAGAGTGAGAACAACGACTCTGTCGAACAAAATCAACAACCAGAGATGGCATCCGAAAGCCCGTCTGAGCCATCAGCCGCTACAGAAGACAAGCCAGCTTCCTCTACAAATAGGCTTCCAATAGTAAAGTGTAACCAGCATAAATATGTTACCAAGACAAAAACTACCACTACCAAGCAGAATGAATCATCCAAGAAGCCTCCTCAATCACATACTCATGAATGTATTAGAGAAAAAGCAGTAACATTGGATGGAAAGCTTCTTTTGAGTCAGGAAGATAAAGCTAATGATGATGTGGCTACTACAGGAGCAAGTAGTGCTTAAATAAATAATTTATTTGGTCGAATACTTGTATAAAACTCCTTGCCTATTATGTACACAATATTATCCCAGATATATGGAAAATGGCTGATGATGGAATATATAAGCGAATTTGGTAGTTTAAACGTTTGAATTCACGCATCACCAACAGTAATTCTTAAAGTTGTGTTTAAAAAATGAAAATAACTAATTTATAAAATATTTTGTATTTGGTATCCCCATGCATTCTGAAGAAAGATCAGTGTCTGAATTAATTCTAAGCTCCTTCATAAATATGTCTGGGATTTTTAATTCTGCATCATCCACCGAGAAGGGTAGAAATGGTGGTAATCATGCCAAGAATACTTTGGAAACCCGTATTTCTCCAGTAAGCGCATATACAAGGAATACTTCGTCTTTAGAACATGGAGGATTTCCAATAAAGTATGAAACAGATTGTATGTTTAACAGACGAGAGAAAAGATTTTTAGAGAGTGGTAAATTGGAGATGAATGAGTCTACGATGGTTGCAAATGGTAGTCAAGAAAAAGTTGATGACTTGAAATATCTTAGTGAGGAAATATGTGTAAATTCAGCAAAAATAGAACCAATGGCTAAAGAAAAAGAATCTTCTGATCCACTAGAGGTTACATCGTCTACATATTCACAAGATGATGCCAACAAAGCAACTTTGACAGATAAATTTGATGAATCAGTTATAGATGATGATTCTGAGTGGTCCCTAGATTGTGACAATATCTGCATCAAAAAATCAGAATATGAGAGTATTCAATCTGAGATATTGAAGAAAAGTCAAAAATTGAACAAGTTAAAGCAAGAGTACAAAGTCAAAATTAAGAGTCTATTGGTATACAAGGAAGCATATGAGTCGTTTATTAAACCTGCAACTAATGGGCTATGCCAGGTAGATGAGGCCGATGAATTTAATGATGTTAAAATAGGAGGGTTATCTGTATCGAGTAAGTCTATTGCACCGAGCGAATTATCTACAAAGATTATTCATGACAAGTTGTCTATAAACTGTCCAATTGACAAATCAAATCAGACAGAATACCTATCGATGGAATTGGAAAAGTATAAAAGATATCTGAAGGCTCAAATTTTTGAGGCAGTTTTGGAGAAGAACCACACACAGGAGATTATAAAACAAAATAGGCTAGAGATTGAAATGTTAAAATCAGAAAATTACCAGTTAAGACGTGAAAATAAAACAATCAAGTGGGAAATTGAAAAGCACATTCTGGAAAAAACTCAGTTCATTAAAAACAATCAAAAAAGATATGAAGAAATCCAGGAATTAGTGGAAATTATAAAATATTTAATAAGTTAATAAATGGACACTGTATTTAATAAACAAAGCTATCCAAATAAAATACATTTTAATCAAAGATAATGTTCCGTTGGGAGTGAATTGGGTGAAACAAGATCATTTACCACAGAATCAACATGTCCCGACTCCACGCCACTGTGGGCAGTAGAAATTTCATCGGTATTACCACTATCACGATGATCTGTGGCATCGTTTTTGAGATCCTCTATAGTATAGCTTTCAATATGGTTACTCTTAAGGTTACTAGTGCCATCTCTTATTTCATCACTATTTCGACTCACAACATTACCCTTTTTAATTTGTGTTTTAAGACCAACCTGATACCGAATCCTAGTCAATTCCGGTAGCTCAATAGTAAATCCATAAAGATCAATTCCCCCTAAATAGTATTTTCTATAGGCTGGCTTTAAAGAGCCTGCAAACTGTATATTTGTGGAATTAGTTCCATTTCCAAAATTTCTATCTCCATTTATATACTTGAATATTACATTGCCCTCTGCAAAGGTTGCAGAGTAAAAGTTGCCTAGATTTATTATAGTATCATTCCTAACCATAAGAATGTGCTTTGTGGGTCTTAGAATATATTTTGTGCTTTTTTTATTTTTTCCCAAAATTTCGAAATTAATCTCATCAGTCTCAAGGATTTTTGCCATCATTTCCGTCACTGGTAAATTTTCAACAGTTTTTTGAACACAATTTCGATACACAGACATAGATTCTGAAAACTTTAGTATTTCTGCTGTATCTTCCAGCAAATCTGCAGAATCAACGAAATACGAGATATATTTAGAATCCCCATTTTCATAAAAAACATTTTTATACGCCTTGTCCTCATAGAATTCAAAGTTACCCAGAGAGGTTTCTGTTGAGATGATTGCCCATAGGAGTAAATGGGTTAAGCAGAGCATTTATGGGCAAATATACAAACAAAGTGTTTAATTGAAAAAATTAATAAAGTCTGTTTGTTGACAGAGATAATTGGCCAGTCAAAACTAGTTCTATAAGCTGGACTACCTTCTAGCAACACAATAAACGACTAAAGAAACCCAGAGCCAAAAACAAGTATTCAAAGTCAATTGGAAAATCGAGAGAGATCCTACGCCTGACAAAAACCTGTATAATCAGAGGAGATATGTTTATAAGCTTAATGATTTATTTTTTGTCTTAATGGGGCCAGCAACGGGTTTTCTGGATGCCCTGCAGCAGCCCTCTTTCTTTCAATCTTCATATATCTCATTCTACCACACCCAAACTGGCCTCTCCTCTTTGCTTTAATAGAGCCTGGTGTGCGTCTCTTTGCTTGTGGAAAAGCACATGAAGCACACTGGCGCTTTTGCTTGTGATAGGCCATATTTCCACATCTTGGACAAAGTAAATGGTTCTTCGTGTGGCGCTTACCCATACTTGGCGTTCCCTTTGACATGAGGGTGACTGGAAAAAAATTTACAAAAAATTTGTAATTTGAAGAGGAACTGTGTGTAAATGTGAAGATTATAGTATGAGAATCAGTGGAACTCCATTTTGTTGTTTAATAAAACCAGAGCATAATACTAGCTATCAAGAGGCATTAAATGCAAAGATATGTTTAGGATTGATTGTTAAGAATCAATAACATCACGTATATATCAGGGATTTTCAATAACTGATCCATATAATGATAGCACTTTATTTTTCTAATAACAATGCAAACTTAACACTTTTAAATAATGTAATTCAACAAAACAAACTTTCTAGTGAAATCGAATTACTCCGGTAAAGTTTATTAAAAATTTATATTATTGCATAATTATACATGTTTGTGTAGAAATAATAAAGAGCACTTCACTACAGTTATGTCTATCATCAGTGGTTGCTTTAAATTTGTCTTTGATACATTTTTAAGACTTTGAAAAAATTTCTAGAAAATTTTTACTATAAATAATTTTTTCAAAATTTGCCCCCATGTCGAGAATACTATTCAGAATCTTTTGTTTAGCTCGTCATATCTTAATTTGCAAAAAAATTGAGGCTCACGCGGTTGGAATGAAGAAGAAGCACTTATAAATCATGAAACTAGGCTTTGCCGCTGATGATATGGATTTCTTAAGTTATCTGACCAATCTTTTTAATGGAAATTCTTAGTTTTGGTTTTAGTTTATATTGGGTCTTTAAGAAATAGTTGTTGGGGTGTCTTAGTTTTGAGGCTTTGGAACACACCAGTTAATTGATATTTGTTAATAATCCTTTTGTGTCTCACATGGAGTTATCTGTGTAGGTGGGCATGCTGTCCTGAGTAGTTTTGTTTGTAATGATTGGTTAGTGTTTTAAAAAGTTTTTGGATATTTTTTAAATTGTAAATTGTGGAATGTAAATACCAAGCAATTAATGCTTATTGTCTGATCTTAATTGTTTTAATCAACTTTAACGCGTGGCAAGATTGTAACTTCTGTGTGGATTTTATTTACTCATTTCTCTTAGTATGCATTTTTCAGCATCTTCATAATCTCTTTGGCAATGCCTGTTATCGATGAACTGGTCATAATATAAGTCTGTATTTTCTAGATAATATTTAGTAAATTTTAAGGAGTGAAACCTGAAAAACAGCCTAGAGTTCATATTTGATCTGAAATTAGTCATACAATTACTAGCCACATTAACCTGTAATTTTTTCCTTAAATGGTTTAATATGTTCTTGAAGTTGAAAACTCTACTTTTCAGGAATTCACTAATATCGATGATGGATATAATAGCATACAGGTTAGTAGTATTTTGTGCCTCTTCATCGTTGAAAATGGTTTCTAAGCAGCTGTGACAATGGTTAATGATCAAGTTTGGATTGCCACAGCTATTGGTACACCTATTATCACTCGTGCATGTGCCACTGATATCTTTATCGAAGCCATCAATGTGTGTATTGACAAGAGTATCTTTGTCTATCTCATTTATACTATCTAGCATGTTTTCTATAATCATTGGATACAAATGCCTTATATTTTTATGGCTAGTTTTCAGCAATAATATTCTAACTAATGTATATATAGAATTACGCAACTCTATGTTAGGATTTTTAGAAAGAAGCCCATGAATAAAAACAATAACGCTAGAACATACAGATGTATTTGAGGCATTATGGTAGCTAGTAATTAAATTATAATTTCCAGTAAGAATTAAGAAGGAGATTCTCTTTAGAGCAAATAATCTTGTAGAGTAAGAGTAAAAGAAGGTAGAATCAACAGATGAGATGAAATGACTGATGAAAGAAACAAAATCAATATCTTCTATGCCACTAGAATTTGGAAGATCTGGACTAGTATCACCACTAACGATGGCTGCATTGCCATTTACAACAGAGGTGTTGCCATTTATTTGATTGTTTTTACTTCCAAAAATTCCCTTGAATATCTTGTATAGTATTAATAACCTGTTATAATCCGGAACAAAGAAGGAATCCTTTTGTAAATATGTTTTGATGAACTCCATAAAAGAATTTCTAAGGATTATGCGTGAAGGATATAAAGAAGAATCCAATATAGCGTTGGAGTAAGATGCTTGGATATAGTTGTTAACCAATGTGCCACAATCATATTCTCTTACTTGGTCATGTTTCCTATGAGCTGTGTGATCTAGTATGTTTATTTTCTCGATTATCCTTAGTATTTCAATGTCCTCTATTCTACTAAATATTATGCCTCTATAATTGTTGATAAAGTTAGGAGTTCTAAGCATTAATGGAAACAAAAAGAAGATTATGCGATTTATACCAGATAACCGGCCAATCCAATTGGGGTTGGAATCAGCATTGATTGCACAGTGGCTAGTGTTGTACTTATGCATGTTAACATCTTCTTCTATATTCAACAATATATTATTAATCATGGATTTGTCACTTTGTATAGTATTAATGTAAATTAACAATAAAATATCATCCTCAGAAAGGGAGGAATAAGCCAATCTCTCTTTTAAAATACTGAAAGAATAGTCGATGATGCTTGATACCAAAGAATCTTTCGATGCGGATATTAATATCAGTATATTTAGTATTACCTTGGACGACAATTCTGGTATCAGTTTACTAAACAATTCCAAATAGAAAGGACAATTGGGCAGCCAGGTTGAAAAATTATACTTGTTTGTTGTCTCTTTCGCTTGAATGTACTTCACAACTTTTTTTACAAATAAGTTATTATTATCAATCCATAACTTGTGTGTAAAACCAATGGTATTCTGATTAACATCCCCACGATCTATAATACCTCTTAAAACTGTCCTGTAATAATCCTTGTAATATTTAAAAGAACCAGTTAAATACTTATAAGAGTAAATAAGGGTGTTCAAAAATAAAAGAGAAGTTGCATCATTAAGATAGATACTACCGACATTAGCGGTAGTACTTATGTTAATCCTTGCAATTATCCTTTTTATGTATTCCTCTATAAACTCATTCCCCATTATACTGAATATTAAAGGATAATAATTGCCATATATTGTTACCACAAAATCAACTTCATCCTTTAGTAAAAATAATGAATATTTAGCCAACTCGGGATCTGGCCATATTCTACAGATCGATTTAATAATATTAGTATTGTTGGTAGCAATAGTAATTACTGATAGGATACGTAGGGAAATCAAGGCTATTGACTTATAAGAATCATTCTCAATGCTAATATGGCTATCATTAGTATTATGCACATTTACTATATCCCTCAATATCTCTGTTATCGCCTCTCTAATCGATTCTTCTCTCTCACAATATTCTAATAACAGATCATTCTGTAATAAATCGTGCAGAACATTCAATAAATTCAGATTGGAGAACACGAGCGATGTATATTTGGTAGAGTTATTTTGTTTGCCTAGATTAGCTACTATTGTCTCTATTATCCCCATTTCCTTTATTCCCTGTATTAATATAAGATACTCCACAGGATATACTAATCTGCAGAAAAAGAATAGTGAGTGATATTTATTAAGATCAATAGATATAGAAAGTAAATTTACCAATGAATCACCAGATATACCTTCATTGGCATTTCTCTTATCTATTGTCTCATCACTATATAGGTCTATTAAATATTCCTCAATATTATAGTACAAAACGTACTCCATACTACCTGTCTTGCAGTAATCTAACCAAATGGCATCAAACAACCTATAACCATAGGTGCTATTACCAACTAATTCCAAATTCTCAACTAAATATTTATAATCATAATGTACTGTTAAATACATCTTTAAGTTGTCTAAATATTCACAATCTGCATTAACCCCATTGCTTTTAATGTAGTATTCTATAAATTGCAACTTATAGTCAGAATAATCAGTTTTAAAAATACAATTCTTAACATCATCGCCGATATTTCCATCAATCAACTCAAAGTATTCCTTGATTAATTCTAGGTCTATTAGTTTACTGTAGTATCCTTCTACTATTGCCTTGGAATAGTTTAAACTGGACTGATCTATAGGTAATGACAGGTTTTTAATAGAAAATACAATGGCTTTAGTAACAGCCATAGTATTATTGCCATCAATCAATTCCTTGTAGAGTAAATCTATAAAGGTAATCGTATTCCGACTCAGGCATATTCTAGCCAATTTTAATGTATTGTTGTATAGCTCACCACCATGAAAATCACTTAACAGTAGTATGCCTTTTATAATGTATTCGTGATAGAATTCAGGTAATAATAGAGAGATTTTGAAAAAATTGTTTAAATTTTCCTCAATCAAATTAATATCTACTACACTGTTGGTGGTAATGTCCGCAGTACTATTGTTGTTGCTTCTGACAATACCTGCATCAATATATCCATAAAGCGACTCTTTGATATTATCTTCTTTATCAAACCACTTAAACACCCTCTTATTTAACGATGCTTCTTTTCTAAGTAGTACTTTTAGAACAACCATCTTTATTTCTTTCACAAACTCGTGATGTATGTTTGATATTCTGCATAGACTTGAAGTGTATTCCAAGATGTTTCTAATTATAAAGGAAGAATCAGAGCTTAAGCCAAGTATAAAGGCTGATTTATAAACGGCAGTGGCATAAGCAAGATTGAAAATGGAAACATTGCTGCTGCATACATTATTGCTGCATTCATCGGCAATTTGCTTCAGCATCTCCCTTATCCTGCTGTGTTTATTCATAAACTGTATTACACTTATCCTTATATTCGAATATTTAATAAACAGCCTCCATAAAACAATGTAGCACTCCATCGTATCATAGGTATCTACTAAATCACTAAGTAACCTGTAAGACCTATCATAGCTATCATTGAGTTCGTTTTCCAACGTGGGTAACAAGCTCAACAATATACCCTCCATCATACAACTAGAATTATAAACGATATTACTACAACTTGTACTGTCGTTGCTAGCATTCAACTTCTTGAACATTGGTATTATGCAATATTCTATTAAATCAAGATACTCTCCAATCACTAGCATTTTGCAGGAAAGTGAAAATTCGTATATTCCAATGGTCAGTAAAGGAAATATATTGCGAATATATTCCAGCCTATCGAATGAAATGGCTGATTTACTTGTGCTAGGAATATTATGGCCGTTCACATTTTTGTTAATAGCATCTTTATGGCCCTTTACTGCTATCATTCCTTTACCTATCTTTTCTATTACTTTCATATATAATCTTATAGCTCTAATATGTACTCCTGCAGGTAGACTATCATCTAGGCACTGATTTAGTCTTTTTACCAAAATAGGTACACAACAAATATATTCTGCTGCGTATTTATTCAAGGTATCCTCTAACGAGCCTAATATGGAAATAAAATCAGACCATTCGGATGCCTGTGAAAATGAATGGAGTTTCTTGGAAAATTCTGCCGAAAATGATGTATTAATTGATTTGGGAAAGTTGCTAATTTCAACAGACAACGGTAATATTTCAGTGGGCTTAATGAGGTCATTATTTGAGAAATTATTAGGCGTAAGTATTATATTGTTTTTGATACCACTGGTAATATTGTTTTCCTTTTCACTGTTTTTAATTAAATTTTCCCCACCTATCATACTATTATCAGCCATAATCTCATTGACTACCTGCTGATTACTACCTTGTTTACTAACCGTCCCCTTTGTTTCCTCAATGTTTTTCATTGGATTGTGTATTTCGATACCAGACTCAGCCGTAGAGTTATGATCTTCACTTTGGAGAGCGTTTAGTTTATCAATCTCCTTAGAAAGTTGATTTGTGTCATCCTTATGGTCACTTTTTTCCTTATTCTTCTGTTGTTTCTTTGTTTGTTCAGAGTCAATCATGGGCTGCCAAATTGAAAGAATACTAGACTAAAAATATTGAGAAAAGAATACTTATATAGTCATCGGCTAGAATAACTACATCTATGTTCTTATTTAACTCTTGTGGGTATCAAAATTAATTGTGAAAATATTTAAGGTACAGCATTAAAGTGGTAATCAATTCGCTACACAAAAATCCCATCTTATTACGAAACACCTTTCACACTTAAAAACATGGTAAATTTTTCATTAAGAAGAGAATCTTTGATAGCAACATAAACAATAGTACCCCTTTGCATAGCTTGAAAATTGAGAAATTAACCCTTAATTATTAGATGGTTTTAGGGAAAATCTTTATCCTTACATATTTATCTATCTGTTACAGTATTACCACACCTCCGATGACTTTACGGTCTTTAATTTATCTTGACCTACTAGAAGAAGTCTTGCTTGTTGATCTGGAATACCAGCCGTTATCTGTAACAATTGAAAAGACAGCTGAACCACACAAGGATTTGTCCAATATGACCATGGTTATTCATACAGAAACACCTATTGCTCTGTTGGATATCCTATTACTAACGCAAAATCAGATTTCCTCGTGTAGCCCACAGGACTGTAAAGTAGATAACCCAATCAAATTAAAAGATTTACGAATACTTGAAGAGAAAGATAAAGATTCATGTGTTATTGGAAACACAAGAAGTGTCAAGGTTGAAAAATCCCGTGAAACTATTGAGCATATTAACAAATCCACCCTAAGTTATTTCACTCCTCAGTTATTACCTGATATTGCCAACCACATGGATTGCACGCCTAATAAAAATTTGGATTATACAATACAGTGTTATTTGGAGCTCAAATTAAAAGGTATGGAGCTTGAAGGTACTTTGAAGGATAGTTTTGGTGTTGCAATTTCTAACTCTCCCCTAGAATCAAATAACAAGTTGGTCCTGATTTATTATAAGGATAAAGACAAAAAACTGTACTATACTATGTCAAAAAATACGAACTCATCTGAAAATAAAGACGATTTAGACAGGTTTATTTCCTGTATTCAGAAACACCAGCATATTCTTAAAACTCGAATTGCCTCGAAATATGTTAGTATTCTGTTGACAGCATACAATAGTGTTGATGATACCATAAAAATCAATAGTTCCACTTCACAAGAAACTATTGCATCATCGCAATACCATATTGATCTGATTATCATTTTTATCTTGGGTATATTTCTTTTATTTTTTCCAAAGTATGACCCTTTCTGGCTTGTATTTAGTTACTTTGCAGCTAATACAGAGCCGGCTTCATCAATGGATGATACGAATGTTTAAGTTGAATAATATTTAATAAAAAGATTACTACCGCAAGCTCAAATATCAATCTGATTTTTCCATTGTCCTCTTACTTGTAAAATATATTAATTAACTCTGTTATGCAAACAAAGATGTTTATTCAACTTACAATATGGTCTGTTTGGTGCTTTCCTCAACTTCTTTGCTTTCGTTTAAAATATCATTTTCCAAGGCTTTTCCAAAAGACTCATCCTTTCTAGAAAACATTGATTCATTGTCTTCCAATTTTCCACCACTCTCAGAATTAAGTGGCTCCTCACCATCATGGTTGTCACCACGTATCTTCGTCTTAATACTCTCCAAAAGCTCCTTTTCGTCATCTTTATTTTCTGACATAGCTTTGGCTTCCTCCTCTAACTTTTTAAGCTCCATTTCCTTTTTATATTTTTCCTTGGTAATTTTGTGACGTAGCTCAATCGTCTTGTCCCTAAACTCTCTAATTGTCCTGAAATCATTGGAATGTTCTTCATACCATTCTTCTGTCTGAGCTAAATCGATGTTGCCAATCTGCTTTGCTTCCGTAAGTGCCTTCTCAAATCCACTTTTCAATGAATTTCTCAGAGAAGAATTAGTTATTGCATCATTTTCTTTTTTCAAAAGCATAAAGTACTCCTTTTCTAGCTCATTACTTTTACTATATAAAACATCATTAAATGTTCCGATTCTTGAACTATTGGGACCCTGTTCTAACTCTTGCCACATACTAACTAAATCCTCCTTATGGAGTGCAATAGTTGCAAAATCTTCAAAGCTGAGGGTTTTAAACTGAAGATAAGACTCAGACTCGGCTATCTTCTTTGCGTGTTTAATGGTTTCAATTCTACTTCTTAGACCCATGTACTTTGCACTAAAATGCGTTGTCATTTTAACCATACCACCATCTTCTACCTCAATACCATCCATCTTTTCATTTGTTCGTAAGATATCCATCGTGCTTATTTGTGTTAGCTTTACTGGTATTATTCTTTCCATGAAATTAAAATAATCCGTTATGCAGAATACATTAGTGTTCTGTTCGTTCAACCCAACAATATCTTTAAGCTTCAGTTCTATTTCGTCCTTTACTCTTCGAAAAATACTCTTTGCATTAAATTTCAAAGAGTGAATGACACCTATCTGCTCACCATTCTTATAGAAATCAATGCCTGCATCTTCAATTTCATCAAAATAAGGAATCTGCTTGAGCAGCAGTCTTCGCAACCTGCCTGCATCTGCATAGCATTTGCCTGCATCATATCTAGGCAAAATAGTTATATCCTTGTCTGTAATGTAAGAGGCTTCTTCAATAGCACGTTGCAGTGCATTGACCATTTCTTCCTCAACAATACTTTCAATAGAAAAGTCAGAAAACCCTGAAATTATATTGTGCCCATTGCATACTATTTTGAACCCGGAACTATCCCCTTTTTCTGTCACATTTAGATATGCCAAGGAGGACAAATCCTTGCAATTATCTTCATTGTTAGGATTGTTGATGTCTTTGTTGCCATCCAACTCTCTCACACTAGAGTCGTCTTTAACCTCCCCAATATCAACAAGCTCATCTCTGTTGACATCAGAACCTTTCCTCTCAATAGTATTATCTGGCCCAATTTCTGATCCTTCAGGAGTTCCTGAGGTTTTATCTTCCTGATTTAGTTCAACCGACGATTTTCTAATGATTTTATATTTAGACAATGTCATGTTTCTTCCTCTAAAAGAATATACATCACACTCGTTAAGAAGTGGATATCTCCGTGCAATAAGTATAGCTGCAGAGGTAGATTCTGGTATGACAGTAGTATTCAAATTCAAGTTACAGAATATTTCTGCAATGCTTTCATTAGTCTTTTTGTCAAAATAATTTCTCGTGGAAACTGTTGTTGGGATTCTTTGATCTGTATCTATTCTCCCAAGTACTGCTTTATAGTAGAAGCTTGCTAATGTTTTCATATCAACCTCCATTCCATGAATAGAGTATATATTTTTGGAACTGTTGGCCGGATCCTTCCTGTCACTAAATTCGATATTTTTATCTGATTGAGCTTCCTCACGATTAATAATATCATACTCTGAAGTTTCGAATATTTCATTGAAATCTGTCAAAGAAGTGGGAGAGGATTTTTCAGACAGTTTGTCCAGATATAAATTCCTAATATCGAAGTAGGTTTTTTTAACATCCGGCGATTTTGTTCCATTCACCTTGGTAATCCTATAATATGATGTCTTCGAATAATCCACAGAAATATGTGTTGCTATTATATTACTAAGATAAACCATTGTGATTCCTAGAAATGAGGTTGTCAACATGAAGGGTAAAAAACTAAGAAAGCAACAAAAGGACCATCTATATAGACAATCAAAAATAATTGAAAAAATTGCCACACTTCAATATGAATTAATTTTCTAATCCATGATTTAAGTTGTATAATTCCAATAGGGGCAAGAATATCGGTGATAAACACTTCTTTGGAGAAAATTGTTGAGATAAGTATCTTGATTGATAAATCTAGGCCTTGTCATGATGTGTTTCAAAATAACATATTACCCATATAGTTATAATAAATAGTATTATTCTTGGATGTTCTACATAATTCGAACTTTTCATAGGATTTTAGACTCATATGGGAGTATCATTTGAACCAAGTTTTATTTAGTCCCCTATGCATCAATAGTTTTCACCATTTTAGAATATTTTGAGAATTTTGCATGGTCCTCATGAAGACATCTGGCAAGTTGAAAAAAATGGACAACTTACGACCTCCCAAAGGCACAGTGGATTTAGGTCCACAAGAATCAATTATTAAAAACAAAATAATTGACATATGCAAGGATGTGTTTGAAGTACACAATGGATCTCCAATTGAAACCCCAACATTTGAACTAAGATGTAACCTGCAGGACAAGTATGGGGAGGACACCAAACTAATATTTAACCTAGAAGACCAGGGAGGAGATATTTGCTCTCTTAGATATGACCTGACCGTACCTTTTGCAAGATACTTGAGTAGAAATAAAATTCAAAAAATGAGGAAATATCAAATTGGAAATGTATATAGAAGAGACAATCCATCCAAAGGTCGACAGCGCGAATTCACACAAGCTGATTTCGACATCAGTGGAGATAATCTGAAAATGGTAGATGAGTCGGAAATAATAAAAATGATTTCGGATATTTTGGAGAAAATAAGAATTTTTTTCAATCTACCAGAGTTTACAATAAGGGTTAATGATAGGCGAATACTAATGGGATTGCTAGAATATTATAAGATTTCAAAAGAACTATGGCCATCCCTGTGTAGTACAGTCGACAAGGCTGATAAGCTTACTAAGGTTGAAATTGTAAATGAATTTAATGCAAAGGGACTGAGTGATACCCAGACAGAAAATGTGTTGGAGTTTATGAATCAAAAAGGAACAAATGAGGAAATATTAAGATATTTGAAAAGTAAATTAGCCAACGAATCTGCAGATGTTTCTGTTGAAGATATCAATGATAAACTTCCATCATTACAAATAAGTAATCTTGCATGCTCTAATTCTGTACTGGAGACAGAAATTGAAAGTTCAAAGAAAATTCAGGAAGAATTTGAATCGGCTATTTTAGAAATGGAATTGTTACTAGAATATACAAAGATATATGGTATCACAAAGATGCAAATTGATTTGAGCTTGGCAAGAGGGTTGTCATACTACACAGGAATTATAATTGAAGGTAAATACAACAGTGGTGAGTTTGGATCGATTTGTGGTGGGGGAAGGTATGATAACCTATGTAGATCAATATCAAATCATTCGGTGCAATGTGTAGGATTTTCCATGGGAATTTCCAGAATTTGTGCCCTCATTCAAACAACAAACATACCAATATTGGGTAGTTTGAAGGTATTTGTAGGGTCTGGGTTTGGCTTAGTGCTGGAACACCGTATGCGTCTTTTAAACAAACTTTGGCCAAACTATTGTGCAGAAACATTTACAGGTAAGAGAGTAAACTTTAAAGATCAAATTGGTTATTCGATTAAAAATGATTTCAAGGTTGGTGTATTTACCGGAGAGAATGAAGAGAAAGAAGGTAAGCTAAACTTGATTAACTTAAAAACCATGGAAAAGCTGATCATTAGAGAAGACAACATGATTGATGAAATTGACAGAATGATGTTGGATATTAATAAAATCTAATTATTTTTAAAAAATATTTAAGAGAAAGTAACTGTTCTATCTTATTACCATAACAATTAACTCTAATTTGATCATCAATATTTAATCCTTTCTCAAATCAACAAATTCATGTGTTATCTCCTCTCCATCAAATACGTATAACTCTAAACTGTCACCAGTAAACACATCTCTTTCAGATGCAGAATCAAATGCCTTTTTAACTAGTTTAACCGCATCATCGAAGGTTATTTCTTGATAACTTTCAAAATTCTTTCCATCTACCCATGAATCCAGCAATGGCTGAATCATAGATGCTGCTGTTCCATCTACCCTGCAACTTACACGGTCATACGAACCAACACAATCATAGGAATATACTACTGGGGTTTTAATACCATTACACTCCTCAAATCCAGACAAGCAGCAGTATGACCAGAGTGGAAAAAACCTATGAGAGTATAGAATGTTGTGTAAGAGATGAGCTACGGCTTTTATTCCTATCCTCTCGTGAGATTCATATTTTTGGACTTCATACAGTAGTTTGATATATACCTCATATCCATCTGCATGGAAACCAGTTGTTGTAATAAAGAAGTTCCCGATCCTATATATTTTACTCATGTTCCTGGAATTTATAGTGTATCCTGAGTTGTGTCGTGTGTCAGCTGCAATAATCAGTTTGTTGTTTATTTTCAATGTAAGTGTAGTTCCACCGTTGTTTTCATAAAGATCCTCCTCAGAAGCTTCTTTAGTAATCCCTGTTGACGTGTATGTCTGATTTCTTTGTTTCATTAAAATATCTTCCAGGTTGGTGAATGTGGTGGCTTTGGAAAATACCATTGGCTTTTCCTTAAAAAAGTTCACTTCTGGCTCTGGTTGTTTTAGAACACTTATATCTATTGAGGGAATACCTTCTAATTCTCTTCTTTCTCGGAAGTTTTTTATTCCAAACATGGGATAAATATTTGAAAATAGAAATATTAGAAAGTTTGTTGGTTAAAAAATTATGAGGATGGGGAACCAAAACATAAACTCAATCGGAAACGTAACTTGTGAAAAGAATTCTAACTTATAATCCTTCTAACAGCCTGACGACTATCTTGTTGTTTTATAAACTACTAATTAACAGGCACCTAAAAAGCAAAACTATGTCCACAGCAAATAAAGTAATAAATTTATTCTACTACCTCAACAATATCCCCATCTTCTTGAATGTGTTCACTCTTCTTTACACAAACAACCTGAATATGACATGGGCTCTTATTAAATGCATTCACTCTACCGTGGGCCCTAAAGCATCTACCGTAAATCTTTGGAGCCTTATTTACTGAAACCATCTGAACAATGAGCTCATTGGTATCAATATTTTTAAGTATTGCATTATTCTTTATATTCTTAAAAATCTTGATCATAAACTCTGCACTCTTTTTGGGCCATCTTCCTTTGGTTGCGGGATAAGCTCCAACTTTAAATGCTCTTGCCTGGGGCGTATTCCCACACCCCCTGGCATATCTCCTCATTGGAACACATTCCTTCTTTTCTATAACATTTTGCAAATAGTTGAAGCAGTTCTCCACAGTTCTTCCACGAAGCGTAGAGCAGGTTTCCCTGGTATTTTTAAACGACACCTTTGCATTTGTAATACATGCTTTGACCGTATTTTCTTGGTCTAAAATCAAAGTGTTGTATTGTCTAGGCATTTGAGGGATCAAAATTTTATAAAAAATTTTTGAAAAATATGAAGGAACATTCAACAATTGGGATACAGGTGCATATCAGTTATTTTTCCATATAACCACAATTGGTTGAGACTGATAAAGAAAGGCAAAAATAGAGTCTAAATCAGTAAGAGAATTTTAACAATATTGGCAACTGGGGGAAATTGAACCAGAACCATATATATGGCATTACCATCTGGTGTGGGTTTTGTAAACTTATTAAGAGTTGTATTTTCTAAATATTTATTTCTGTTGAGGATCTCACATGGTTCATAACTCAAGAATTTATAGCGGAACTTACTTATTCACACCATTACAAGCTATTCAACACAAACAACTTGGTAATATTTGTTGTTTTGTGCCCCAATGCCTAAAATTCAAGTAAATAATATTTACATCAAATATGCTTGGAAATGGAATATTTCTGAGGACATATGCCTGATTTGCCAGCAAGACTTCAGTTCAACTTGTGCAACATGTAAACATCCTGTTGACTGTGTTCCTGCCATTGGGCAATGTGACCATGTGTTTCACCTTCATTGTATATCAGAGTGGGTCGAGAAAAACAAGCAATGCCCGATTTGCAGAAAGGATTGGTTGTCAAAGAAAATACTAAAATATGAAAAACAAATCTGAGAAGTTATTTTAAAATATTTTGGCCCTTCAATGCAAAATAATTCTGAAACTTTATCGGATGAAGTTAAGGATAGTAATACCGATGGCACTAACACTGGGAATAATTCTTCGAATGACACTTTATCCCGTTCTGCAAAAGTCAACCCAATAAAAAGAATTTTGAAGAACCAGCGTAGTTCTGCTCAATTTCCAATTGATAAACTATCTAAAAATCAAATTCTTCAAAACCTTGAAGGTATTTTCATTGATACAACACCCATAAAAAGTGATATTGAGAAGTTGGAAGAAGAGATTAAAATATTTAAGGAATACTTAATAAAGGACATTTGATAAAATAAATACGACATCTGTATTTGGCTTATAGCAAATTGGAGAAACATTTTGTACTAATAGTCGATTCTATTCATTCATTGAGTATTGAAAAATATTTTGATGTTCAATGAAAGAATTTTATTCATAACCCTGATAATAATGTGCTATTGACTAGCTATACAGAATTGGCTCATAGAAGATAATTCCAGCTGCAGAATATGTTTAAATAAATCTAATAAGATGCACTATATTACAAAGATGGTCGGAAGGGACCTAAACCGTGCTCCTATGAATACGCTTAGATATTTACCATTTTATCGCTGGGTCTTACCATTTGTGCAGTAGATTTGCAAGGTAATATTTTCTAAAGATGATACATTGGTGTAGGAGACATATACAGGCTTTTCCTGGTCTTTCAATATTCCTTTTTATTGTCTTAATTTGACTATTCAAAGGGATCCCTTAGAATGGCCCATAATATCGAAACAAAGATATTTCACAACAAAATTTTTGTAGAGACAAAGCTCGATAGTTGTGAAAGCAAGAATTTCACGGTAAGCTCGTTAAAGTTAGACTCTTTTGATTCATCAGATAGAACAAATTCAAGTGAAGATGTCCTCAATATTGCAGTTCCAAAGTACTCAGTAGTATACAAGAACAAGGACTATAAATTGATAAAAAGCAGTAGTTCAATACCGTCAAGTTTTCCTCCTGAGATAATTCTAATAATACTCTGCTGCAAAAAACACTTTTCTGGAACATCTTTGAAATTGTCGGACAAGCTGACAAACGAAGTCTACGATATAGAGATGCACTACATGGACGATAACCCTAATAAAAAATCAAAAACTAGCACAGATGAAAACGAGATACAGAGATGCTCCTTACCCTGACTCCACTTTAAACAATAAATCAATTATTTAATCCTTTAAGAAGCCACATAGGATCACTCGAAAACATATAACCCTAAAATTATGTTTATTTCTTCTTGATAAAGGTTTTCTTGTCTCTCAAGTTAGTTGTGTGCCCACATGAAGCTTTCCTGCATCTAGTAGCTTTAACAGCATTTCTAGCATAACACTTTCTGCATATCTTACGCTTTATAGCATCTAGAGCAAGTAATTTATCTGATTCAGTCAAGTTAGCTCCTCCACACAACAATGGGAGCGACCTAATTGTATCAAAATTATTACAAAAATCAGAAACTAAGGATGTCTTGTTGTGGACATTATTTATTCTCCTGCCAATTATGCTCTCAAGTTTTTCAAAACTGTCGTTCTCTGCAATATCTACTGCTCTTATTCCTTGTTCAGTTTGGACAAATAGTTTCATGGGTAAAATTTTTAAAAAACATTTTAGAAGTTGGAATTATCTTTAAGAAGATCCGGGAGATTATTGTACCATAATATATTAGAAAAAGCAATATATAACACCGACTATTTTAATAATGATAATAACTAGTCTGTGTATAGTTCACATGAATTGACTAAATTTCTGGTCTGTGTTAATTAAAATCTTATCAGAGAATTAAATCATAGGAAAACATACAATCATTTTATTTGGACCTGATGATGTTAAACCATTTAATAATTCAAAGCATCAGCTTGTACAAACCTGATTGAACAGAAAATCAAAATGGATAAATCATTTGTATATTCTGATATATAGTTAGATTGTGTTGAACAACCTTCAAGATAAATTTTTGGTTTTTTCTAAATATTTTAAGATGTGATTGTACAGCAGTTATACGTGTCTGGAACAGCTTTTTCAGTAGGGTGGGCATATTAGATCTTCATTTTATTTCAACTTGAAAATTCCCCTATAAAATTTTGATTAGCCCTTCATCTGTAAGCATGCCGATAGTGACGAGAGACAGTTCAATTCGATCGATATTTCTAGATAAATTTCGTAGGAGCTTCCCACTACACAACTTACCAGTTCAAACTAGGGAAGTTCATAAGGATGGAATTGTTAACTCATTGATCTTTATGGGATATAAATTATCATCTGAAGAGAAGATAGATGAATCTCTGTCCAAGCGTATCATGATAGGGTCAGCATGTGAAGCTGATGCCTCAAGAATTTGGAATCGATCACTTGAAATCTTATATTTAAAGGCAATCTCTTTTATTGATAATCTCCACAGGAAATCTACATTTCTTGCAAAGACTGCAGAAGATACTCTACTAAGGGAGTTTCAGGCAACAAGAGAAAGATGTAGTGCCAATAGAATGGTTTGTCATCAGGTAGAACGAATCACTGTGGGCCTGGTCAATGGAGAAGACGTACATAACAGTAGGAAAGAGCTCCAAAAAATTATAATAACAGGCAAGCAGATATGCAATAACGGCACCACTCCTTCAAAGCAAGTTATACTATCCACTGAAGCAAATTTGTCAGACAATAAGCCAATAAAATATCAGGATGCCATTGAATGTAAAAAGCGTATAAACATCAAATCTTCAAGTTTTAATAATAGGGATTTTTCTGATGAACTTGGAGAAGAGAAATATTTACTGGATGAAGGTACTTCTATGAAAAATACAACTCATTCGAAGGGAAAAAATGTCATGGCTATAAATATTAATATGGTTAATGATGGGAATAGCACTCCAACGTATAATACAGATATTAACAAATTCGAGGATGCCGATAAATATGAATTGATTGATGTAATTTGCCGAGAGAAAAATAAGGAATGTGTAGATTATGAAAAATACAAGCTTATGAAAAACATTCCGAAGGGTGATTACGATGCATTTGGTATTAAGAGTTTTAAAGGGAATATGTTCTCTGCTATTGATGATGAAATTATGAAATGTGATCAGACTGGAAATATTTCAGAATTCTGTGAAGTTAGACAGACAAATGTAGACAACTTAATTCCAACAATCAATCTCAACAAAATAGAAGGTAGTAGTACTAGTCAAAGGAACGATTACTTAAATATTAATCGAGCTAGCATTAGGAACAACGGAGAAGCCCATTCTGAGGCAACCTGCCTTAACAATATAGAGCATATTATAGAACATAATGGATTTACTATCGAAGAATCCCCTATAAATTACATAAGGTCTTTGCAACAAATTTTTTTGCTGAATTCTGCAGTAGTAATTACCAAACTGTGTATGTTCTATAATCTAATGTTTCCAGAATATGAAATTTCCAAGCTGAATGACGTCTTTCAATGTAACGCCATTTTCTACTCTATAAGATTCTCTTCAGGCTATGAGTTCACGAAAGAGGATGCTAAAAACGGAAGCTCTAAGCTGATTCTAGAGTACATTGAAGAAAACTGGGAAGATGTGCTTAAAAAGCATAGAAACTTAAGGACTTCCTTGCTAGTCGAACGCACCAGTGGTGTATGAAAATAATAATAAATGTTATATACTGGACATTCATCACTCATTAAAACAAACTTTTTGTGCAATCTAATTGAACTGGCTAAAATATTTATTTATCTACTAGAATTCTTAATAATACGTTCTATAATGTCGATATTATTCACAATGTATTCATCAAATGCTGACACAAAGATATTCTTATCTTCAGACCACATAGATTTAGGACAAATGAAATCTGCAGAAGGTAGCATATCGGAATTTTGTTCTGTCGATTCAGCTTTGTCCCTAGATATTGGGCTGCTTGACATTTTTGCCTTCTTAACAACGTGTTCTTGACCAGTCTGCTTCAATACTTCCTTCAGTACTTCATCTGTCTTCTTCAAATACTCATTTCTGACATTCTGCATTATATCCCACACATAACGACAACGCAATATTCCCTGGCCAAAAGGGGCACCATCTAACTTGCTGAAAGCTTTACGAGCATCTCTCATATCACAATATTCAATAATTTTCTGGGCTGGCTTGCTTAGACGCATTTCTTTAACTGGGCCAAACTGGTTCAAAAACTTTAATATAATGGAGTCCGGGGCGGAGGTCTCAGAAACATTTTTAAAGTAAATAATTAATGAACTCTGTTTTGTAGACTCCGAAACCTCCTCGTTTTGCTTTGGAATTTCATACTTTGAAACTGTGTAGAGAAGATTCAAGTGAGACTTACCATCGAGACTGCCAAAAAATTCAATGGATTTTCGAATGTCGTAAAAAATAATGAATAGGAACTGTGTTTGTGGAACTGTATATGTCTCAAGAACATCCTCTTTATTTAAAGATGCAACAAAGTCATCAAACTCTTTTTTACTGAGAAAACCAGTGACTAAAACTGTACGTGTGGGTCCCAAAGAACGTTGCATTTTAGGGGCAATAAAAAAGGATAAAGATCAATGCCATAGTCTAAAGTATTGTAGAAAACAACTTAAAGTAGCAAATCAACTCCAGAATGCTGGACTCTGTAGTATTTTCTCACTATCAGAGTCGATGCCCATGAATTCCAAAATTATAAAGCAACAGTGCCATTTTTCAAAAATATCTTAAATATTCACTCCTTCAACCATCTTTCACTAAAATATAAGTGGAAATCTTAGCCTGGTAATGTAATGTGACCTGTCTAACACCTACCACATTATAGTTTTGTTCGTTACTTATCAATAAAATTTGATTGGTTAACGGTTTATTATAAACTAGTTTGAAATCTCTTTGATGATTTGGAAATCCTGTACTAGAAATGGTCTATTAGCTCAAGAGATGCTTCTTACTAAAAAATCAACAGGATCAGTTGTCAAGAATTTCTTTTTGATAATATATCTTTTATACTATAGATATACTGTAGAATTTGGAATTTCTGTAATGACAAATACCGAAGCTGTCATAGTCAACACAATTCTTTGTTCCATTATAGTCTCCGTATTCATTCAAGGATTCAGGGTTGCCTTCGATCTTTTAGTTAAACTGTGGACAGCCATAAGCAAGATCTATTTAATTTATCAAAAGTACAATGTGTTGGTTAAAATACTAGAACAACAAACCGAATAAAAATCCTACACGACTTCGAGCACAGCATAACAGATATCCTTAAGGGGCATAATAAAGAAAGGCATAAGGTGGTATCAAAGTCTCACAAACATAGAAAGGTATTTTGTACCAAGATTAGTTGTTTAATCTTTCAATTTATCAGGAACTACAAACCATAGAATAGACTTCAAAAGAAATGGACCTAGCAAAATAAATTACTCTGCACTGTATATGTATAGCCAACTTTTGTTGAGGGGATTGTTTCAATGTTATTATGTTTCATTTTGTTTATCATAGATGCTTAAAAAATTGCTCTGGAAACAAAACATGGATCAACTTCTATCTGTTACAATTATCAATTCTGTATCGATCTGCCTTACTATGCTTCCTACACTTGTTGGAGTAGGGATGGGATTAAACTTGGCTACAGAGGGAATTTGTAAATCAATTGACTATGACTTGGATTTAACATTTGCTATAATGCCCATGGCCTTTACATCAGCACCAGCGATATATTCCCTTCTACTGTACTTCTTTATGGTAACTAACAATCCAAAAACAGTTATCGGAGCAATAAAATGCCTGGGGGGCTGTGCATTGCAGGGATTTGCATGTGCAAGCTGTGGATATATTATGGGCGGAATATCAAAAGATGCTGCTGTAGCCAGGGCCAAGCAGAAGAAATTCACTTCAAGCTACTTTCTGCTGTTGATTTTTGGAGAACTGATCGGCTTGTTATCACTTGTTCTCGGTATGTTGATCTTATCGACGGCCGAGGAGAAGGTGAAGCGGAATATGATACGAGAATAAACAAATATTAAAATTTTAATGATGCAAATAATTTAATTGCTTTATGCTTATAACACCATTTCAACATCTATACTTTTCTTTTCTTTTCAATATATAAATCATGTTTCATTCGTCTGTCCAAATGAAGTATCTTTCCTCGTCCTCTAGGTATTTTAGGACGAGCCCCCCTTGGACCAGCAAACACGAGACGCTTCTTGTTTCTCTGCTTCTTAAATTGATTTTTAAAAATCTTTTTATGGACTATGGCTTCCTCTTTTTCGTCTTCTATCATAATATCTTTCATGATTTTATTTGCTCGTCTCATTGCTCTCATTTTTTTCCTGGAAAGTACCTCTATCTTCTTTTTCTCCAACTTCTCCTCATTCATCTTAATCGGTCTCTTTTCACCAGGTAATGGTTTATCGTCCGAGTCTATCATATATCTATCTACTGTAGCCTCTTCAAATACATCTTCATTTTCTTTAAGCATCAAAGCACACTTCATTTCAGACTCTGTCATACTCATGTCAGTAGAACAAGAAGATGGTGCGTCCACTTCATCTTCTGACTCATTTATGATGGGCTGAGCAGTTTCCATGGCTTCCAAATCGAAAATCTTATCATTGAAGAATTCGTGATTTGGAAGGCTGTGGCCTTTGAAAATCCTGTTATTATCTATCTTGTTGTTGCATTTTAGCTCTTTTAGCTCCTTTTCAATTCTTTCAAGGGCGGTCAACTCTTCCGATGATGCCTCCGAGTCAATTGCACTTTCACTATTCACAGGATGGATAGGAACTATCCCCTCTAATTCTGGAATGGTATACTGTCCCCTTTTAAGCCCCTTAATTATTTTGTATTTCAACTTCCTAATTTTCCACAAATCACTTTCTGAAAGTAACTTCAGGTCAGAGAACATTTCTCTCAATTCATCGGTGATCAATTCACAATCAAAGTCCACAATGATCTTCCCTGAATTTTCCAACACATTTTTTGAGTTTGATTTCATAAATTCACTCAGCTTAACTTGCTTGTAGCTATCATCTACAATCTCATCTTCTGAATTCAAAAATAAAAAATCCGACTCAAACTTTTTTGGATCTATGTACTCCGGATCCTTGTAATGTCTGCATACCGCAAATATTTCTGCAGATTCATTCCTACTGCTGAGGGGCTTCGTCACATCTACACTTTCAAATAGCTCCTCTAAAAACAAAATAATCTTGGAAAAATTTTCTGATCTGAATATCTTTGTGACAAATGTCCCATTCTTCTTTAAAAACTCTGTGGTGATTTTAATGGAATGCAACACCAAATCATTTTGCACAAAAACATCTCTGCCTTTTGATGCTCCGAAATTTGGAGCTCCATCATGGACAAAAACATCAACCTCATGGCCGTCAAGTAGTCGAATTAGATTTTTACGACAGTCTTCTGTAGTAATATCACCGACAAAAGAAACTGCATCACTCATTGGCTTTATAGGATCTAAGTCAATGCCAATAATTTTTTTCGACGGAGGCATTTCCTGAGCCAGTATCTGCATCCATCCTCCCGGTGCAGCACAGAGGTCAACAGCTATGTGTGCATCTCCCAAAAAATTAAATTTTCTATTCAACTCAAGCAGCTTGAATGCTGAACGAGCTCTGTATCCCTTTTCTTTAGCTAAATTATAATACTTATCTAATCGTTGTTTTCTAACAGCCATTCCTTGGGGCGGCAAAAGATTTTTGCAAAATGAAGTAGATCATCAATTAACTAGTTGCATCATATATGACACTACTTCTGAGTATAATTTCAACCCAACCATTGAAATCAAGAAGTGGGTGATATTCTGAAATATCATCTGATATTCGTGGCAGAGAGTGATTTTAAAAATCCAATATGACTCTCGAACAATTATTGTACCAATCTTCCAAAGTTCTTTTTCACTCCTCCTTTATTCTTTGAAATTTTATAAACTTTAAATATTTCCAGTAACTACCCCAGAATGTCTAGAAATATTAGTAATACGCAGTGTGTAAATCTGAGGGAGTTAAACTCAAGTCAAACTGGAGGGAGAAAGGCATCCAGAATAGAACTAAGAATTCTTCGTGATGCCTACAATCTAAATACAACCGAGCCCCCAAACTTAACGGAGAAGTTTGAGCCGAACGCGAATCTAAAGAGAGTAACTGCCTATTGTACAGCCGATTCGTACGATTTAAAGCAGTTGTACAAGTTTATAAAGGGAAATGAGCTGAGTGATAAGACACAAATGTATTTTGGAGAGTGTTTATATGCCTCTCTAAAGATTGATGGAGATCTACACGATGTATATTTTCTAAACTACGGTGTTGTTGTAATGTGGGGCATTGAGGAAATTGACGAGCAGAAGGTATTAAAGTTGATTCAGAAAACAGAAATTGGCCCATATGACCATCGAGCTGTTGAGATAGAGAACTTCCTCTACGGCATTGCTCAGGATTCCCAGATTGTCAACGACAAGATTTTT
The DNA here is from genome assembly GCA_038659295.1 of Enterocytospora artemiae. Classification (NCBI taxonomy): domain Eukaryota; kingdom Fungi; phylum Microsporidia; genus Enterocytospora; species Enterocytospora artemiae. The sequence goes on from JASNGC010000003.1 coordinate 115,944, forward strand.
TTAAAGGATGAAAATGTTTATACCAAGATGGTTCTGAGCATAGCAATTGCACAATCTGTTAAGCTAGACTATTTTGAAGAGTTGGTTGATGTAACAATTAGTACAGTGAAAGATCTGCCAGATGAAGTTGAAAAAGACGGAAAGGTGGGTAAAACAAGGCAGGAGCTGCTGAAGATCATTGGTCGGCTTCATAAACTTAGCTTTAACTTGAATCTTGTTTCAAATATTCTCGATGAACCGGATTTTATATGGCATTTTTCTGCTTTTTCTAGCCTATACGAGACTTGCTTGAGATATCTAGATATCAAGAGCAGAACGGAGCTGCTTAATAAGCGTTGTGAAATCATTCACGGAATTTTAGAGATCCTCAGCGAAAATATTACAACCCATAATTCTGAGAAGATAGAGCGTACAATGACTCGCATACTGATGGCAAGTCTGGGTTTTGGAATGCTACAGTGTTTTCTTTTGGCATTCCTGGTGTATTTAACATTCAAATCAAAGTAACTACAAATAAATATTTTTAATTTAATTAATTTACTTATGGAGATCTTCCAACGGAAAATGTATTAAATAATAGAATCTCCGGATAACAATACAGAACAACAATATAATTGTAGACAATGACCAGACAAGATGTTCTCAAACAATGTATTTAATAAAAAAGCTACGAAAACATAAGTAATACCTAATGGTATTTATTCTTTTTTCAATGTAAAATTAAAGAGCCTACCCATTATTACGAAAATTCTGTTATGCCACTGAGCCCTTACATTTTCTGCAACATCCAGGGGAACATTTTTCTGATGCAGCGATACCTTAGTATTTTCTCCAGCCTCAGTAAACTTTAATTCCACGCTTGAAAACTCCTTCCAATCATTCCATTTAAACTCCATAAGAACAGAATTAACTCCACAATTAGGATCACACTTTGCAGACTTCTGGCTGCAGTTTATTGTTTCACACTTCTCATTGGATCTATGAATATTTTTAATTATTACATTATCAAATGATACAACTCCATCAGCATAGTCTCCATTTAGAATCCACATCCTAATAAATTTCTCCTCCGTTAGAAACTCAATAATATGTTTTACAGAGTCACTTACAAAGAATGAATCATTTACAACGGTCTTGTTGGAAATATTGTTGGGAGAAATATGCTCTGGCAGGACAGGATCTGAGTATGATTTCTCAATTGTGTTCAACGCCAGCCCCCCGAACTTTAAAAGGGCTTTACACTCCAATTCTTTAATTTCATTGACAAGCCACTTAGTTTCTGGATTTTCATATGTCTTATTACTGCTGGAATAACCCTCCAAACAGCATAGCTTGCCATTGTTCTGAGTTAATCCCTTATGCTTATACTTACAAGTCAAGGTGTTAATAATCTGCATTTTTTCCATCCTGACAAATATTTCTGCATTCACATTTAGCACTACAACCTCATGCCCTTTATTCTTGAGCAGTTTTTCAACCTCTTCCGTCATCCACAACGAAATATCCTCACTGTGATTATGGTAATGCCTTCTCTTCTTTTCCATGGAATCTGATGCTGGTGAAGAATTATTGCTATGCTCCACGTGACATCCCTTACTCGTGTCAGTTGTTGTATTACTTTGTTCTGAATCCATAAGGGTTAAACAATAAAGGAGTTTATATTATTATTCGGGAGAATGATTAATACATAATAACATAAGTCGAAAGATGTGTGAATAAACAATACAATACTAAAAATATCCATTGATAAAGGTTCAAATGGGTTAGTCCTTGTCTATGTAAATTAAATATTTTAAATATTGGAAAAATAGATTTTGAATACCAACTTTTATAGCTACAGTTTGATACCTTATGGCTAGGAAGTTATTATAAAAGATAATTTTTCAACTACAAATTAACACAATTAAAAAATATTCCAAAGTAAACATTATGAAAAAAATTAATCATGGCTCATGGAAAAATAACGTTAATAATATCCTGAACACTATTTTTTATAGCTCTAACATTTTTACAAAATTTGCATTGAAGTTTTTGTTATAATCATCATGATCCATAGAAAATTCCTATCTTTTTTGAAATTTTTAGGTTTGACCTGCTGCAGATAATATTCCCAAAGATGGCAGATGTTTTTAACCATCCATCATTTTATTCTCTTATGCAATTTGGTTGTTTGAACCCCCATGAAAATCTCAGAAAACATGTTCTCGAAAAATAATTCAAAAAAAGCAGAGGCTCCAAAGTTTTTGCTTACCAATCCCGATGGAAGTCCAATTTGCTTTAATACCGATTCTTCGCATGAGTCTGATAGCGACACTAGTGAGGATCTTCAGACATCTTGTGAAACTGTTAAATTTAATGATCCTGGAGTCAAATCTCTAAGGAATGAGCTTGAAACTGGCCAGTATGCTCTAGATATCAAATCACACACTATCGAGAAAGAAAACCAATCCAAAGTCACAGCCGACCCAAAAATCAAAGCATCAAAAATATCGGCCCAAAATAGTGGAACACCTCTACGAAACGATTTGGAATCTGTTTCTCAAATCAATGCTAAGTCTCCAAATGCGTCAGAAGAAACAAACTACAATCAACCCATTGAAGATCTAGAAAGCTACATAAACTCTATGATTATACAAGATGATGGTTGCTTTAACTATTGGTGTGTTCCTTCTAACAAAAATACACTAAGTGACTTTGACAAAATACTTCTTATAGACTATTTGTGCCAACAATATCCAAAAAAAGTTGTAACTGGTCTGAAGCAGTCCATTCAGGATATTTTGAACTCTACAGAAAGAACACCTGTGGAATTGAATTTCAAAAAAAAGTCTCCAAAAAAGCCTAGTGAGATGTCAATTGAAGATAAGATTAAAGAAGTTACTAGCAAAAAGTATACTCCTTTGGAATGTGTTAAAAGAGATTTAAATAAGGTTACGTTGGATACTGTAGAATTTTTTGCGACTCAAATATTGAAGACCCGCATAGATACACTGGATGAGATGAGGGAGATAGCTTCATTTATGTTTTATAAGTGTATTGAGGAGCCTACATTCCTAGAAACCTATTTAAAAGTCATAGACTTTCTCAAAAAGAGTTTCAAATGTGAGGAGGAGAAGAAAATGAATGTTGACCAATCTTGTTTTTTTGGTAGTATTTTGAAGTTTATGATTAAAAAGATAGAGGAAAGGCATACATGGCATAGAACTAGTCAGGTTGAGAGGCTCAATAAATCAGAGGGACAGTTTGAGGCAGAAAGAGAAAATCTAGAGCTGAATAGAATTTTAAAGGCAAAGCAGGCAAAGGGTGCAGTACTTCTCTGTGCAAAAATGTATGATAATCTCCTGACGAGCGCTACTCACATTATTAGGACTTCAGATTATTTGATGAAGAATAACTACAGTGAAAATGTAGAGTTAATTTGCTTATTTATAGAAAATTGTTCCAAAAAGCTCTATAAAAACCATCCAGAACATTTTTTAAAGATGTGTAGTTGGGTGAAAAAGAATAATATTTATGGACCGAGAATAGAAATACGTGTGGAGTCTGCATTGAATGAATTGCAAAAATTGAAAAAAACTGTTGTCAAGGCCGCAGAGCAGGAGAATATATTTGCTTCAATAATTTCAGAATCAGAGCCGGAGAAGATAGAGATTAATCAAAATGACAAGATTCTAGATTATATGGACGAGATTCTGGTACAATGTAAGAGCGCCTACGATGAAATGGATTTAAGTGATATTGCAGATTCAGTAAAGATACACTCAAAAGGTTTTGATAACTTCACATTCTATGAAAACTTTTTCATTACCACCATTTCAAGTACAAAAACTGCTAACAAAATGATGACTATGTTTTGTTTGTTCTTGAAAGATGATTGTATGAACATCTTTGATGTTATTAAGAGTCTCAAATCAAGCATTGGACAGCATTATGGTGATTATCCTAGTTCTCTGTTTAAATATCCTGAGCTGATCGTTTCGATCCGTGGAGAAAATCTTATTTCGATTGATGAATACAAATATCTAAAAACTCCAGACTTTATGATGAGAGCAAGTGGTCTCCTTTCTCTCTGGAAGTCAACTAATGACGAACGAATTTCATTGGTAGCAACTCCTGAGGAAATAGAACAGATTAAATGATTTTAATTTATAAAATAAATATACCAATATATTTAATTGAAGAGGTTATTGAAATACCTTCTAATTAGTGTTGCTTGCCTTTGCAGCACGAACACATCGTGTGTTTAGGTTTTAAATTTATTTTAGATGAGTGCCTGTAGTATCTTTTATAACATAGAATATTATGCTATTTTTTCGTTTTAATCTTTATAATCAGCAGATATCAAGAAATAACCACTTAATTCCCTACGAATCATGCTTTGTAATTTCGACAAGCTTTTTTACTTGTCTTCTAATATTTCTATGTTTTATGAACCTGGGATCAAAAGAATCCAGGTAATTCTTTAGCTCAACCATATATTTCAAAACCATAAATAAGTATTGTGTAAATAAAAACAACAAAATTTGAATCAGCTTGTCCATAACTACTCTGTGAGAAAGATTTGATTATGAAGTAAAATTCATAGGATAGCCAATCATTAGAGTTCTCATACTTGAAACATTCTATCTACAGAGAGATCAGTCACAAAATTTATCTTCAAGTGCAGCCCTCTAACCTATCATTCCTAAGCACTAACTATTAAAACAGGCATAGAAATATACTTTTCATTTAATTAATATCACGAAACTATATCGCTAATAAGTTTCATTACTTCTTTCTTACACATTCTAACTTGTGTATGGACTTCATCCTGGTGATATTCTGACATATTATAATATTCCATAAAAACCCGTTTCGACACTATGGGCAAGCATTCCTTATTCACAGGAGAACTTTCAATGAGATAGTTTTCCAGTGGAATACCACAACTTCCTGGATGGACATTTAAAATTGCATTTTGCAGAGCATCTATTTGAATATCATCCTGGATTCTTCTAATCTCTATCACAACATTATTCATTGCTATATTGGTAATATCCAATAGATTAGTTGGTGCGTTGATAGTTGATTTGCTCCCATCTCCCATATTGTTTGTATGTCTGTATGCACCTTCCAACGAGTTTTTCAGCGGATTGAACACTTTTGGGTAGCAATTGATTCCCGTGTCAATTCCACAGATTTTTATCAAAACCGTACCGTTATTTGATACTTCGGAGCGGGGATCATAGGTAAATAATTCAACAATTCCATTCTTGGTGGCTGAAACGAAAACTAAATCACAGTTTTCAAAAGCTGCCAAATCCATTGAACTAGACTTATAGTTGGGAATAGTGTTTTTTTGGCCATGGTTATTTGTTAACCCTGTTTGATTGCACTGATTACTTCTGCTGTGTTTTAGATCACTTACTATCATCCCCGTAATTTCTCTTAAGTTATTTATGGACTTCGATCTCCCCAAAAGTACTAACTTCAACGGGTTTTCAGGTCTCAAAAAGTAAAATCCAATTCCATTCAAAACATCTCCAATGGCAATTAGATTTTTAATGGAAAAGATAGAGCTACTAAAAATTCCAACTTCATTCCTACCCACAGCTGTGAATCCATTGTAAGAGATCTCATAAATCATCAACCGAGTAGAGACACAGGCAGCTATTAGAACATTCTCTAGAGTATTACCAGATAACGCATCTACAGATTTAGTGCTCTTTTGTGAAGCTGTAGAGGCACCTATATCATTAACACCATTGATGTGTTCCTGGGTTATATTATTCTGTTGCTGTTTTTTGTAAATTATTTCCAGACTTGTTACCGAGTTTTTTAATACTTCGGTACAAATCAACTTAACCCTCACGTTTTTGTATGGGCAGTCTAAATCTGCCACAATGGGGGCAATTGTGTACAGAGACAATTGACCTTTCACTGTTTTATCTTCAGATTCAATATAAGATGTACTTACTATGAAGTACTCATCCAGTATGCTCTTGATATCCGTAATTATCTCATTCTGGTTTAATGGTATGCTATGTATAAATTGATACTTGTGACTATAGATGTTTATGAAGAATCTCACTGTAGTACCCAACAAGAGCGGGTTTGGATTGTATGTATTTTCAATAAGTTTCTCTGTAACTACAGAAGTTTGGGACGTATCACTACTTTCAATAGTCCTGTGAACTACTGGTATAAAAGGAACAAATTTGAAAGGAACCTTTTTGTACGCAGTAACAATAATACATTTTGATGTGTAGATAATATGTCTCGGTGTAATGTTAGTCTCATAGGTAGTATAAAGATGCTTTTTCAACTTGTCTCTATCACGTCCAATTTCATTAGTGGTTGTTTCTCCACCAATGGGATATTTCTGCTCATTAGCTATATCGATTGTTGTATCACGGAGATATATTCCATCATCAAATTCGAAATTTCCTTCCAAGCTGCTCACTGGAATGCTCTTAAATATTTGTGGGCCTTCAATATGTCTCTTCAACCTGTAGTTAGGTGCTTTTAGTTTAAGTAAATTTCCGTTGGAAATTAAGAAAACATAGTCATTTTTCTGTAGAGCATAATCGATATGAATCCATGATTCATGAATGAATATACCAGTCGGTCTAATAAATAGGAAAAAAGGACGCACACTCTTGATATATATAACCTCTGACAGTAGAAATAAGTGTTGAATCCCTCTCCTAGACATGCCAACACCCAAATCTTTGCCATTATTTACATCCGAATGAGTATCTTCTTCAAACACACTATCAAATTGGATGAATTCGTTGATAAATTGTCTCTCCAGAAATTCACCATTTTTCAGATAAATATATAACTGATTGGAGTCACGAAGAATAACATACTGCAAACAGTTTATCTTCTTTAAAATGACCTCATTGATAGACCTTTCAGAGATTGAACTGCTAAAAATAATGTGGGAATCACCACTTAGTATTATATTGTCGACCAATGGCACTTCTTCCGGTATTTCTTGCCCAAGTTTTTTCTTCTCAAGATCAGCATTTTTTATTTCAATTCTTTGGGGATACTTCGTAAAATCTCCAATGAATATTTCCTCATCAAATTGGATATTCAATATATAGGCTGTTTCGTTAACAGTAATAGGATAATTATTATCGCATACGTTTCCATTAAAACTTTTAATAACTTCTAGACTATCGCAATTATATATCGTTGAAGTTATCCCGTCATACACACAAATTGCTTGAGGCACTTCACAGTATGAGCCAATGGTATACTCTATCCCTTTGTATACATATTTCGGATTAAGCTCTTGGATCTCAACCCCAGACTTACTGTGCATCTCTGTATGTGGCACATGATTTTTTGAAATCTCAATTTTCTTTAGAATTTCTAGTTTGAAAAATTTGGACAAAATGACTATCGACTGATCCGTTATGAGGACAGTATCCCCATTCTTTTTAGAAGTCATATCGTTTATTTTACCTGGATTAAAAAAAGAATGTATCTCCTTAAAATAAATGCCTAAAGAAGTCTCCGAACCAATATCATCGGTAGAAATACTTCTGCCACGAATGGAATCATCTACAATATGTGTATGAGGACTTATCTCATGTTTCTTGTAATTTTGAATTTCATATATTTTACTTTCTCCTTTAACCGATACAATACAAACTAGATTGTTAAAACACTTGACCATGCTAGGCACTGCGCTGTTCTGTATAAAGGTACAATCTACCTTTTCAATTTTAGATATGGTCTTGGTAATTGCAATTTCAAAAATATTCCCATCTCCATTAACAAAAAATATTCCATCAACAGATTTGCAGTAAAACGGCTTGGGATTGGACAGTACAATCCCCACATTTTCATATGAAACATGTACTAGTTTGACGTCTTCAGCCTTAGTGTGTTCTCCAAGATCAAACACCTGATCAACCTTAATACAATTACCTCTGTCAAGGATGCTATGATGTATATATACACTATTACTTTCATTTCTTCTGTGATACATCTCCTTATTAAAATATATGGTGTATGAATGCCTCATATGTTTAATTTCTATAAAGTGTTTGTAAAATATCAAAATATATTCCTTTGTACAAAACAATTCCAAATGAGCATCACATACATCAAACTCCTCGATCAGCAATAAATTAGGGGATGACTGAGGAATTGTATTGAATGTGTGATTATTACCTGTGCTTTGTATATTATCGAACACGCCATTCGCATCAGTCAAACTATTAATATCAATTCCCAGTATTTTACACTTATTCTCGTGTATGGATACTACTGTAGGTGTGTAGCTATGGATGAACTGTATTTGCGAAATATTCATGAGATGTTCAAATATATCAATTTTTGATAAATTAAAATACTTCAATTTACACCTGTTATAAACCAAACAAGTGGACTTGTAGACAATAACCTTCAAATAAATTTCATGAAGATATCTTAAGGCAATCGTATTAAAGTAGATATCACATTGAACTAGTTTGTCTCCAAAAAGAATTATAAATTTAGTATCAGACTCTAGATTTGGAGCATTGGATGTTATATCTATATTTATGGCATCATCTTTTGAAGTTTTACAAACATCATCTTCATATTTACAAATATCTCTGATTGGCTCATAAAAATACTTTTCCCTAATTAGATTGAAATTCCTATCAAATATTTTTACTATAGAATGATACACCGTCAAGATATATCTGTCGGTTAGAAGAACGTGCTTGATTGGGTTTCCAAGGATGGACTCACTATAGAGAAAACGCATACGAAGGGCAAGTAAAAATTAAAAAAGCAAATTTCATACTTTTTAAAAATGGGTAGTTGTGACAAATCTATACCAAAGATTATATGGGGATTGGAAATCATATGTTAAGAACCAGACTCAACTTCAAATCAATAGCCGTACACAGCATATAAGTAGAATGTGTATGGATAGGTTAAAGACACAAAGAAACTTATTTGTAAAATAGTATTACCTTGCTTGTCACAAAATCTAAGTATCATGCCTGCTCCTATTTCGGAGTTGACACTTTTAAATCAACTATTAGTCCTGATGCTCAAGGGGCAGGTCGCATAGCTCAATGGTTAGAGTACCGGTCTTCGGAACCGTAGGCTGCGGGTTCGAGTCCCGTTGCGATCGGCCATGGGAGTTGCTTTTCTTTTAAGTACTTTTCACAAGCAACATATTTGTTTTTTGTTTCATCTCATGTTATGTATTATTTGCATTCTGGTGTTTACTATTGAGTATGAGTGATCTACTATTCAAAGAACAGGTTGACTTTATTCTTTCAAAAGGTTCTGGAATCAAATGCATACTTTTCGATTCTAAAGACTCGAGACAAATAATAAACAATGTTATTCCATATTCTGCGCTTCTGGACAATGACTATTTCTACTTCGACTATTTATCAAACAAGAAGCGCACGAGACTCAACATTTTCTGCATCGTAATCATTGCAGATTCCAATCTCAAACTACTCATCGAAGAGTTAGTAGATCCATTCTACTCTAACTACATCATTTTATTTCGGAATGTAATAGATCCATTTGTCCTTGAGATATTAGCAGGTGCCGATAGAAATGGTGTGATTCGAGAAATCCATGAAATTAATTTAAGTGTAATCAAAGAGGATGACTATTTGTATAGAGGGAGTATGGAAGATCTATTATCAGTTTTAAACACTCTTGAAATACAGCCTACAATCCATATTCAAACACCTCCAAAATTTCAAAACAACTCCAAAATTCAGCCAGTTACCGATAAAACTCTTTCCACCAGTGCCAATTCTATTTTCTTAAAAACTATGGATTTTAAAAAATCTGGAAACCTGCTAATTTTGGATAGGAATTTCGATCTAATTACCCCTCTTCTATGTGATTGGTTCTATCAGTCTGCAATTCACCAGATCAATGAATATGATAACTCAATCTGCACTCTACCAAGCAACTCAGCCAAAAAGACTCCAAACCCAACTTCTTCTTTTAATTTATCAGATTATTTTTTCAAAACCAACAAATTCGAAAATCTACAGAATGTTGGAGTGAATTTAAAGAGCATTGTAAAAGAATTAGAAATGAAAAAACTAAGCATATCAAAGTGCCAATTTGATGATATTGAAGGTGCTACGGAATATTCAAAAATGGTTGAGGTACATCTGAATATTTATACCCGCACGATAGATGAGTGTATGAGGAATCAAGAGGTCAGTGAAAAGGAGATATCGATCTTAAAGAGCGATAGTCCGTTTAGTTTAAATGGTAACAGTGGAACTGATATTACTTTGGCCAATAATAGTCTAATACCAAACTTGAAACTACAGATCATCAGAGGACTGAAGATAAACAATTTCGATGGAATCCAGGAGGAGTATTCGAAATATGTGGAAAGGTTTAAAGAGATCTACAAGCCTATTAACTTTCCATACAAGTACAGCTTTAACAATGATTCGGAGCTACTTTCATATGAATCTCCATTAAAAAAAATTCTAAGACATTTTGTGCGTAACAAACTAAATAGTTCGGCTTTTAGAACAATAAAGGAATCCACTGAGAAGAACCACAGCTACTATCTTATATATATAAATGGAGGGGTGACATATCGCGAATATAGAGATGTAATAAGGCAAGCCGAGGAATTAAATGTAAGGGTATATTTGATTTCCGACAAGCTCATAAAATATAAAACAATACTTGATTCCATAATCAACCAATAAATCTATTAGTGAGCATCCATGAAAAAGTCTCTGCCATTTATGAAGAAGAAAAAACCTCCTTTATTTGCAAGAGCTGAATTATTTCTTAAGATGAATTTTGTTTTTTAAAAGTTTTAAGAAGCCTTTTACCCATGCAAACAGCTACTTTTGTATTAGACTGTCCCGATCCAGAAATCATTTTGCAAGCAATTCAATTTAATGATCATGGGAATGTTAGTTACAAGTTGGATGGGAGTAAGATAGCTTTAACCTTTACATCACCCACCATAAAGAACCTAATCAAGGCAACCTATTCTGTTATCAGCAAAACCCAGCTTTCCATTGATACAATAAAATGGTTTGGTAAAAATAAAATGTAAAATTGAAAATGTTGGGTATTGTACTGTGCTATAATGTTTTCTCCATTCGGATTTTTCCTTGGATACTGCATATGCCACAAGTGATGTTACCAATAATAGTTTATTAATTATTAAATTTTATAGGATTTTTCCAAAGTTTGTCTAAATATTCTGGTTGAATAACAAATATCTAATAATTCTTGGCTAGGGCCTTTTGACATGCATGTTCTTCACACTCTTTTTGATTTCCATCTAATCACACCCTAGATTTATATTATAGATCAAACAAGCCTGGCAAGCAGATTAACTATATGTCTCGACCTCATGAGCGAATTACATTCTTAAATTAGAAGTAAATTTTTTGGAAAAGTTAGCCCATATGGATATCCTTCAAAAGGCTTTAAAAAATCTCAAATCCTGCAGCATCGAAAACGGCATAGTTGTTGTTGATGGATATCAATATCCTGCTTCCAAGATGATCAAGTTCGAAACTACAGAAAATAAGGAGTATACTCTAGACGTAATTATGACATACCTGTTGGATATTAGGATGCCCCATCACAAGTATGTGGAGGTATGTACTAATAGAAATATCAAGCCGGTAACGCTATCTGATAAGCCAAAAATATTCGAGGAAATCAGGGGTTATACTCCAAAAAAATCCAATGGTTTCTTCATCTATCCTGTGTACACATTTGCTAGAAGGTACGAAATCCCAGTAGTTTCCGATGAAGTTTTTATACTTTTACCAAATTCTATAATGGCTAAAATAGACATGTCGAATGTTGTTGAATTATTGCAGCATAATACCCTAAAACCATCAGAAGGATGTCTGTTTGTGAGTCAAGAGGAATCATTTGAACACTGTGGAATTAAGTTTAAAGTCTTTAACAATACTAGTAGGTTTACGCAGGAAGACTGGGAAAAAGTTAAAGTTGTGTTTTTGGATAATCTCGTTGATCAGATTAAGGATTGGGGCTACGATATTGCCAAGCTGAGCCAGAATGTAGTATTCTTATCGGTAGAGCCACAAAATATAAACTGTTTTAGACTGGTTTTGGAAGATGATAAATTAAAAAATTATAACGATATGTGGATTAAAATTTTAGGACGTATAAATAAATAGAGCTAAGGGCAAATTGCATAATATGAACACATCAGAATTGGTGTTTGAATAAACTTCATATCTAAAATTTATTTAAATTGAAAAATGAATAGCTAGGAAATTTATTTTTCAATTTGCAGTGAGATGTATTCTTTGGGGTTTTCACACAGATATTAACTTCACCAATAATATGGCTCTAAAATGTGATTGGAATCACAAACAAACCGTTTCATAAATATTATTCATTTGACAAAATATTTTACGGTAAATATGGAAGGACCTAGGAGAGATTTAAGTGTAAATGTTTCGAAGATAAAAGGATCACTTGGAACCGTGAAAGACCATATAATGCTAGTATTAACATTTGGCAAGTTGCCTATAAGTGATCTAGAAATCAGCACAATGCATTGCTTATGCTTGGCTATTATATACTCGCTTGCATCCTATGGGGCTTATCTAGTTGTACATATTATGGGACTAAAGATTATAAAACTGATTTTGAAGGTACTTTTTCCGGTTTATCCTCTCGTGTTTTGTCTAGTTTTCGCTTTGTATGCATTTATAGGTGGTAATGTATATGGTAACCTATTAAACGATTACAGATTTGCTAACTACTATATAGTTTTCCTGGGTGGTGCATATATCCCGCTGGCCGTATTGCTTTCTGCCTTGAGCCACAGCTTGATATGGCCTCTGTTCATATGTGCTGGAATAGCATCAGAGATGTTTATTAGAGATAGTTTAATGGCTGGGAGGACATGGGAAAACCCATCGGACAGAAATTATTTTTACGTTGTATCAATTCTAATGAATGTTGGTGTGTATGGGCTAATTCTGCCATATATATTTCTAGATTAAGACTCTAATAAATAATCGTAGTTAAACATCTCACTGGCTTTTAAAGATAAGATTTATTTCGATATTGAATAAGACTATGTTTAATCATCCAAAATAGTGGAAGTATGGTATCCGATGGGCTAGTTACCTTATTCTAGTTTAAGCATATCAAGAGCCTTTCCCAGGGCCCAAGATAAATCAATTCCTTGGATTTTCTGAACGACATATATTCTATCATTAGAATTGATTCCTAAAGAGTTTAAAAATGATATAGCATACAGAAACTCTCTGCACGAATGATCCATACAGGCATCAACAGTCGTATTATTGTCACAGAACTTTTGTTTTTGTTTCAAAAGTTCTTCATAAGTGGCTTCGCTGATATCTCCAAATAAATCATGGTAAAATGATAGTAAATAGACAGACACATTCTGCTCTACATACTCAGATGAATCTCTGATAAATAAATGACTTCCCCCAACATTAAATTTTATTTTACTATACTTGTCATAGCGATTTTTGATATTATTTGATTGAATCAGTGGAATTGGACCATGGGCAGTTTGTTCTACTTGGCTAACCTGATGAGACATTTTTCTACAATATTCAATATCCTTGCTTGATACCATTCCTTTGCCAACAGATTTCAGCCTTATAACATTATTCAATTTGGTTACCACCTGTGTAGATTTTCCACCCATATCGATTATTTTATACTCTTCCATTCCTGGTTTCAAATATTCAAAGGCCTTTAAAATCCCAAAAGCTTCCTCTCTACTGCTTAGGATCCTTGCTTCCTTCAGATTAAACTTTTGAAGTGAATGCCTAACCTCTCGAATAATTTCATCACCTCTGTCTGAATTTCTCATTCCAGCTGTTCCATAAAATGCTAATTGATCATTTATGCCTAGCTCTGAGACATCAAGCAAGCATTTTATGGTATTCTGAATCTGACGACCATCGAATTTATCTATTCCACCACTTTCAACAGATGAGAGGGCCTGAGAGTTGTTTTGTTCTATATTCAGGGCCCATTCCCCATTCGTAGGAGTCATATGTAATTGTAGACTGGATAAAGAGTTCTTGGAGTAGTTTCCCTCATTTGTAGAAGACTTTTCACTAAATTTGCAAGTATTCCTGAAATCTATATGTTCAGATCTGTAATTATTATGGCTTACAAGCTTTAGACCTTCAAAATCATACACATTCAGACGTGTACCTGTTGATCCAGCATCAAATATGCCAATTTTTATAGAATATATCATTTGAAATACCAGTAACATTTGTTTTCGTGTTTTATATTCTTCAAAACAGTAATTCTAGTGCAGGAAAACATTCGGTATTTATTTACATTGCGTGATATAGATGTATCAACGTGATAGCCTATTTCTGAACACATCATTTTTGGATTTTGTTACCCAATGTAGTAACAGCAATCAAGTGAATAATTTTTATTATATGGAGAATATACTCGCAAATGGATGGTTATACCTTGCTTATATGTGGTGGTTATACTTGTATTAGAGCCCCAGATCTAATTATACCTGCTCAGCGAACTACAATTGTTGATAACTTAACTTTCATTTTCCTCTGAAAATTTTTAATATAAATTTATTAAAATAGTGAGGCTAAAATTAGATACAATAACTATGGTCTCAGACATTCCGCTCTGAACATTATATAATGGTGAATATTAAAAGAGGACATCTTCATACAATATTACTTTATGGAGTGTATATATATTATTACTTATTCCATGGTAATTATATTCATATTATTTTTTGTTTTTTAACCGACCCTAAATGAATCAATCAGATACAACAATTAAAAGATGTATCGAAAGGATTGCAGCTACTATAATCAATTACTCTGAAAAGGATAGCATTGCAAAAATAATCGATCTTCTTTCTATTTTGAAGAGTAGAAGATCTCTCCTGAATCTTTTGTTTTTGAAAATGGCCTTGATAAGAGTTTCGAAAAAAAAGGCAATTTCTATTTTTGAGGAGTTTGATGGGATTAGAATACTAGAGTCCACGTCTTCGTCCTTAAACGGTGATTTTCTAAATATATTGTTGGAAATATTCGTATACCTAGATTTTAAAAGGCCGATTTTGATATCTATTTTGAATAGCTACTCCCTAATAGAACCGTCAATTTTTTATAAATATCTTAATAACTCGTGTGGTTTGTATGCATTGTTCGAGACAGGAGGGAATCAGAGCACATATTTTAAAACAGTTCTGGCGGGAATATTATCTCTGGAAGCCATAGGCAATGAGTTGGATTTTGTTTTTAATATTTCTAGGGATTCCCGATTTAATCCAAAGGAAATTGATATTACAGGGGTTAAGGAGAAATTTAAGAGTCAGGTTTACTATGAAAAATTGGCTAGCTTCCTATCCAATAGTGGAAAATTAAGCTATGATACAGAACTACCCGTAGGAGCAGCACACAGTTTGTTAGAACAACCACACCATCAAAACACAGATATCATCACAGATCATATTAATGGCAATTCATCTCAACAAGCAAGATGTAATGATTCTGGTCAGGTTGAATATATATCTGATACAGAACTTTTCAAAAAAATGAAAACCGAGTTGGACGATCTAAAGGAAGAGAGTATAGTCAAGTCTGCAGAGTTAAAGAAATTGACCAGCTCTCTGGAATCTGAGAAAGCATTGAGTAACAAGTTGATGGTAAAAATAGATAGTTTGGAAAAGCTGAATCAAATTTTATCTGATAAAGTAAAGAAATGCGAGAAAAAGACGATTTTAACGGATAATGAGGACAAATCAGCAGCTTCAGGAATGGCTATTGTGGAGCAATTACAAAGTATTTCTTTAAAGAATAATGAGATGGAGAAGGATATTAAGGCTGTGGCCAAGCCCCCATCTGAAAATGAAGAGTCGACTGGCATTAAGAAATCGGATGAAATTGATCCAAAAAAGAAGGATGCCCCTAAAGCTAAGACCGGTAGATTTGCAAAAAAATCTGCAGTAAAGTCTAAGTTGGAAACAAAGAAAACATATTGTGGATTGAGATGGAAGAAACTTCCAAAAGCAAAAAATAGCATTTTCAACGAAATTAACATCCATGATGCAGAGGCTATTTTTGAACTAGAAGAATTTAAATACTTCGAGACAAAACAAAACAAGATTGATCCAGAAAAGAAGATTATTAAGGATGAAATCAAGGTTGTTGAATATATGGATCCAAAGAAAAGTTATGCCCTAAATATTGCTCTTGGCAGAGTCAAAACCCCAAATAAGGAACTTTATGAGTCAATTATCAATAGGGAATATACAAATGAAAATGTTATAAAACAACTTCTTTTGTACCTGCCTACATCGCAGGAACTGGAAAGTGTAAAAGGTGGAGACATATCAACCTTCAGTAGGGCTGAGCAGTTCATCTACGAAATTGAGGACTTAGAGTTACTAGAAAATTCTCTTTATGCCTTGAAATTCACTCAGCTGTATACAATGAGAAATTATCAGAAAATAATCTCTGAGAATATAGAAATCTTTCAAAATATTTTGAACTCTGTTAAGCTAAGAAATTTCTTTGCTTGCTGTTTGGTCATTGGAAACCAACTTAACATAAACACCTTCAATGGCAAGGCTGATGCTTTTGATTTTAATTCCCTGGATGGATTTAAAACAAAGCCTGTTAGGGAGCTGGTAAATCGAAAATTAAAAATTGAAGCTTTGAGAGAGGAGCTTGGAAATTTGGAGATGGAAATTCCAATTGATGCAATTATTCATGAAATTAGAGAAATTAGAGCATTTCATAGGCCAGGAGTTGTAGATCCGGATGAATATCATAAGCTATGTAGTGATTTTGAGCAGATGTTGCTGCTCCATCAAACTGTTCAAAAATATTTAAATGTTGAAAATGACGATAGTTTTATTATAAAATTAATAGATATAATGGATTATTTTCAAAGCAACTAGAAAAATCCGTTTCTGGATCATGGGTACCCTTAACTAAGTTGACCGATAGCCCAAGCCCTCAATAATATTCTGATCATGCTCTTTAGAGTATTCATCAAGTGACCACTTCAAAACATCGTAGAATTTCCCTATTTCCATTCCAGTATTTTCCATAAATATTTGTTTTTTCCCCCATGAAAGCTCCTTGTGATTTTTCTGAATATCCACAGAGCGAATTTGAAACTGAGGAGTTTTGGTCCAAGCTGTATGCCAAATTCCAATCAATCGAGCACAGCGATGATTATGAAAAGATTGTTTCACTGGGGTTTATTCCCGCCACAAAGACAGTGAAGATTATGAACTTGAAGGAGTTTTGTGAGATAGCAAGGGCATCTACATATATTTCAGTTAATATGGTGAAATCCATCTATGGTAATTACATAGAAATGAGAGACTTGGAACATTTACTGAAGATGGCGCCACAAGTCATAAAACCCGAGGAGCTTGATGAGGCATTGCTTCTGATTCCCACAGATGAGAGAGGAGGCCTTGACAGCAAAGAGCTTATCAAGTTTTTATACAGCTGCAAATAAATACAAAAAGTGATAAATGTATTATTTCTTTTTAAAGATTGATCTATCAAGTTTATAAAAATAACAATGCCCCAGCATGATGATATGAGCCGGTAAAAGGAGTACTTAAGGAATTTAATATTCATCACCTACAGAAACGGCACCAATGCTTGCATACTCCTCTTCAAGCACCGCCAAGTCCTCTCTGGCCTCACTAAACTCTCCCTCCTCCATACCTTCTCCAACATACCAGTGAACAAAGGCTCTCTTAGAAAACATCAAGTCAAACTTGTTGTTCAATCTGTTCCATGCTTCTGCAATTGCAGTGGTGTTACAGAGTGCACATACTGCTCTGGACACTTGTGCCATAGCAGATCCTGGAAGAACAGTGGGGGGCTTGCGATTAATTCCGATCTTAAAGCCTGTAGGACACCATTCAACAAACTGGGCAGCTCTTTTTGCCCTTACATTCGCAGTTGCTTGATTTGCTTCTTTGGGACGGACATCTCCCCTAAAAAGAAGACAGCACGCTATAAATTTTCCATTTTTAATATTACATTTGACCATTTGACTTTGAGGTTCAAAGCAGTTGTTTGTAATTTCCTGAACGGAAAGCCTCTCATGATTGGCTCTGGTGGACGATATCATTGGAGAATAGGACACCAATGGGAAATGGATCCTGGGATATGGAACCAGGTTTGTTTGAAACTCTGTGAGATCCACATTTAACTCCCCATCAAAACGGAGAGATGCAGTGATTGATGATACAACTTGAGCTATAATCCTGTTAATATCGGTATATGCTGGTCTTTCAATTCCCAAATTTTTACACATATCATAGATAGCCTCATTGTCAACCATGAAGGAACAGTCGGAATTTTCCAAGGTTGTATGTGTTGTAAGAATGGAATTATATGGCTCAACAACTGCTGTAGCTAACTTAGGTGCTGGATACACCGAAAATTCCAGCTTTGATTTCTTGCCGTACTCGGCAGCCAATGCCTCCATTAAAAGTGATCCAAACCCAGACCCAGTACCTCCTCCAAAAGAATGAAAGATAAGAAATCCCTGCAGTCCGTTGCAGTTATCTACAATCTTCCTGATGGACTCCAAAACCGGTTCGAGAACTTCCTTGCCCACAGTGTAGTGGCCTCTGGCATAATTGTTTGCCGCATCTTCCTTGCCACAAATAAGATTGTCTGGATGGAAAAGATTTCTATAATCTCCTGTTTTAATTTCGTTGATTACTCCGGGCTCCAAATCTACCATTACTGCTCTTGGTACAAAGGTATTGCTGGATGTTCTATAAAAAAAGGACCGACTGGAATCATCATCCACAAACTCTTCCGAAGCTGTCCCATCTGGGTTAATTCCGTGCTCCTGGCAATACAACTCCCAGCATGCATTACCAATTTGTATACCGGCCTGTCCTATGTGAATGGATATTATCTCACGCATATATAAGGGTCAAAAAAATTGAGAATAAAAATAAGGAAAGAAATTCTCTTTCGAAGTATTTAAAACATCATCTTTCTTTGGTTTTCTATGATTTGAAATATGTATCAGCACTTCAAGGTCTAAATGATGTCGAGGTAGCCAGTAGACCAATAAATCATCAGGATAAAAGCGGGTGATTTATTATTAAATTCAACAAGTGGGTTAGGAATAGTAGCTGAAGATTTAGTATAGGCAAGTATTGGCAATGCTATATCTAAAGTGGTGTGTTTTTAACCGAGTGATATCTCTAAATCGTGATAAAGGAAATATAAAATTACCTTACTGCAAACCTCCGCTATATATATCCAGTATATTGATTAAATAAGGGAAATTAAGGGATTTCAGCTTCTGCTAAAACAATCAGGAAATACCAGTATTAAAGAGATACTGAGAATATCACATCATTAACTGTGTTGTTATATGTTTCTTTCATTTATATTAGAATATATTTAAACTAGAATGGTACAAGGCACTTTTCCAATAGCGTTATTGAGAAAGGATTTTTTGACAATTATCCAAATAGAGTTTTACAACCATCATTATTGTTTAAAGATATTTCCACGAATTCACACCGTACACCAATGGAAAACTTCCCTCATTTTTGATTATAGTTTGTACAAACTTTCTTAAGCCATTTCTAATTTTATAATTTTTTTGCTCCGGAATGGAACTCGATGACATAGAAATCTTCAGAATGAAGAAACTTCTAAAAAACCTACGAGACTCAAAAGGAAATGGAACCAGCATGATTTCGATAATTATCCCTCCCAAAGGACAGATTTCATTGATTTCCAGGATGCTAACTGAAGAGTATGGAACTGCCACAAACATAAAATCGAGAGTAAATCGTCAAAGTGTTCTTGGAGCAATCACCTCTGCACAGAATAAGCTAAAAACATATTCTAAAACGCCTCCCAATGGTCTTGGAATATTTGTTGGAGAAGTGATGCTAGATGACAATAAGATTAAGAAGGTGTCGTATGGTATAGAGCCTGTGAAGCCAATTAACACAAGTCTATACATGTGTGATAGCAGATTCCACGTGGAGGAACTACTTGCGCTATTTGAAGATGAGTCCAAATATGGGTTTGTAGTCGTTGATGGCCATGGAGCTCTTTTTGCCACATTACAAGGGAACATTCCAACAATTCTGCAAAATATTTCGGTAGATTTGCCCAAGAAACATGGAAGAGGTGGGCAGAGCTCTGTCAGATTTGCACGTCTCAGAATTGAGAAGAGACACGCATATGTTAAAAAAGTTAGTGAATTGTGCACTGCTTTGTTTCTTACAGGCAGCATACCGAATGTTGATGGGATTGTCTTGGCAGGGCATTCTGACTTGAAAAATGAATTGTCAGTTATGCTTGATAGTCGTCTGACAGTTATAAATACAGTTGATACCAACTATGGTGGTAAAAATGGATTAAACCAGGCAATAGAGCTGTCTGAAGATGTTTTGAAAGATGTGAAATTCTCAAAAGAGAAGAAATTACTTCAACAGTTTCTGTATGAAATAAATATGGATACTGGCAAGTATTGCTATGGCTATCAAGGAACCATGGATGCTCTGGAATCGGGAGCTGTGGATACCCTGATTGTTTGGGAAAATTCTGATCAGGTACATGGAGAAGATTCATTTGTCGATTGGATAGCCGAAAACTATCGTGATTTTGGATGTAAGTTGGTTTTTGTCAGTGATAGCAGTAGCGAAGGAACTCAGTTTGTGGAGGGATTTGGAGGAATTGGCGGCATTTTAAGATATAGAATGGAGATGGTAGATTTTGACGAGGAAGAAAAAGAGCTAAGCTCATTTTCTGATGATGAGGATATTTTCTGATTAGAGAGAGAATAAACAAGATTTTAACAGTGATTGTGGGTTTTCAGAACCAACCACCTCCTGGCTGGTATTCAATCTTTATGTTTGATGAATGGACTTCTATAAATTTATTTTTAGCTATTTTGGTTTTTAAAGCCCCTCTCCAGATGGAAATTCAAACATCAGTTATTCATGTTGTTCTTTGTGTAAACCTGTTTTTTAATGTTGTACTACTTCAACCATATCTAACTGCCGTAAAAAAGTCATTTTTACAGCTTTATATGCACAGCTCATCCCTGAAGACTGTTTTCCATATCTTAAATGTGCTGTATGTAATGATAGCCGTAGTGTTTTGTGATTCCATCTACAAATATTCCACAACCCTGAATAAGATCTTGGAATACCAATCGGAACGAAATTTGTATTTGAGTGCGTTTGCACTCTTTTTAAGCTTCAACCTGCATAGACTTAGCAAACTCGTCTACAGTTCCTTAAATTTGAAAGATAACAACAAATACATCCAGAAGCAGCACAAAGACTCTGGAGAATTCCTAAAAGGAGTCATAGACAAGTATAACAAGGAGCAAGAAGCCAATACAAAGTTATCTGAAGAGATCAAGTCGTTGAAGAAAGAAATTGAATCTAACAAGCAGATGATTTCTGAAATTGAAAATAACAAAAAAGCTTATCTGACGCTCAAAGACAAATATGAAAAACTTTCTGAAAAGATTCGAGGAGAAACAAAGAAAAATAAATAGACTTGCAGTATTTTTGTTGAGGATACCCGTATGGGTGCTGCTAACAAAGATTTAGTTTATCACAGAACTTTTGGCCCACCTTTTATTTTATACACAATCGCAACGGTTTGGAGATGAATTTTTGAGATTCAAAATAAGTTACTTACAATATTTTTCAAAAGGATTACTCTTTTGCCCATGAAGAATATTTATAAATTATTTACAATAGAAAATGGGATTAGAATGACCATGCCGGTCATGGAATATATAAATTCAAGGCTGAAAACGAACGAATCTATCAAGAACTTCATTACCGCGTTTAAAGCAAAATATAATTCTACGAATATCAAGATTTGCCAGGTGGACGAAATATTAAGTTCTAGAGCAGTCTCAAAGTTGACATTTAAAACCATTGATGTGAAATACCGTAAGAATAACTTGTCCGAAAAATATGAATTTTTTAAAAAATATGTACCGAGTGATATAGTTCAAATAGGTCTTCTAAAGGAGGAAATCTCGTGTAAAATTTATGGAATTTTCTATACAAACAGATGTGGCCATTATGTTATGGAAGATGACCATGATTTGATCAGTGTTGATTTGAGCAGTGTAAGAAATAATGTCTTTCTGTACGAAAACATGTGCATTGCAGCACAGGGTAGGAAATCAAGTAAAAACAATATCTTTGTAGTGGATGAAATATTACTTCCGGAATGTAGTACTTACAGAGGGCAAAACAATTTCCTGGAGAACTCATTGCCTAGAATCTGTATTTTTAGTAAATTCACAAATCAAATCGATTTTATTTCGAAGGTTCTGACAAATTTGAATCCAGATATCGTTGTCATATCTGTGGATAGTTATGCAGCCTTAACAAAAATTTCAAATCTTCGTGATAGCTTCCCCAACCTTGAAATCATAGTATTTCAGTCACGGGACTTCACGACATTCTTACCTTCAAAAGACAATGAATCATTCTCGTCAAACCCACTTACATTGGAATTATTCGACAAGCAAATATCCATCATAGATTTCAATTTGTATAAATACAAAAGAACTGGAGTGTTTTGCAACGACAAACCATTAGAAGCATTTATGAAAAGCTATATTTCCCAAAGATCCCCAGATCCGTTTGGAGGTTGTAATATGACATATAACGAGATACCAAATGTAATTGTGATTGCCCAAGATTTTGATCCATTTGTTATGGATATTGAAGGGGTTACAGTTATTAGTATTTCTTCAATTGAAGAACAATCATTCGCTCTCATTGATGTGAAAAGTGGAATTTATGAAGTGCGATTTGAATAAACCTCTGCAGTATCTATCATACTAAATGTTTATTGTCCTGTAGAATATGGGTAATCAATAATACCGATCATAACAATGAATATACAGGCAAAAAGAATTTATAGTGCTGTAGTAACGGCTATTTTAAGTGACCTTTATGGAATATGGAAAGTTCAATATTTCTCAAACATCCTAAGTTCTCATGATTGAGAATGCATCGGCTTCTTACCATTTTTCTGAGTTTATTAGTTTATGGATTTTTAGAACAGTCTAGTTTCATCAATCTCTTGAAGTATAAATTATAAAAGATATTGCTCGATGCCAGTCATCTTAGCCTAACTTTTTTCTTCCACCGTATGAAATTGTAGGCGGTAGTTCGCAGGCTAAATGGTTTTGTTCTGTTTAATAAAATTTTTAAAAGCATCTGGTAATAAATCTTATCAAATATTGGGAAACAAAATAATCTGTTCAAACTCTAGACATTGATTTATAATTTAGCCGTTCACGGAGGCCCACTAAGAGATAGACATCATTTTTTGAAAGTGAATTTTCAATTTTCCAGAACAAAACGGAAATCTTCGAATATAAAGTTGTCATAATGAAATTTACTGAATGGAGATATGTGCTTATGATACAACATTAAGTTCTACATAATTCACCCCCATGACAAAAAATTGTACAATAAAGCTCTCTTCTTCCAAAAGCATTGTTAAAACAGATCTATTTGCATTTAATTTGTATGACACTCGAACATTCGCCACCTTTTTCTATTCTCAGATCGAGAAGGTTTGGTTTATAGTTCTACGGAATGGGACACTGAAGATTGATAACAAAACTTTTTCAGTAGTCAAAATTCTTCCCAAAACGGCCACAATACAATTCGATTCTGAGACAATAAAAATCACCAACCTTCTGGAAGAAGTTGGCTGTAGTCAACTTTTGGTCGAAAAATTTCTAAAAACTTGTGTAAGCAGCATTTCAGAATTGGAAGTTCTAAAAACAATTTCGGGGCTGCAAGATCAAACTCTCTTAATTGAGTGTTTAAAAAGGAATAAGCTATTTGAGAGTGGTAAGAATGGATGGAACTTAAATTACAGTACATACATAAACTTTCTTGAGCGTAAATGCGAACCCATCCAGGAGTCCATAATGTATGAATTGGAAAACACAATACTTAATTCAGGGATGTTGAAAACCTTTAATATATCTTCTCTATGGACTCATCCCGACTTTACGGATGATGAGTTGTCCTCTACACAGAACGAAAGGATGGCAGAGTTTATTTCGGTTGAAGGCAAAAATTGGCCGTACTCTCAAATTTCCAAGCATCCTGCTATAAAGAAGTGCAAATCATGCTATGCTAGTTCTTCTGAGTCTGATTGTTTATCGACAAGCAACCATGATAGAGTTAACAACTGTGGTAATGCCAAGGATTATCAGCCATCTTACTCATCTGGGTTTAATACTTCTACTAGACTGCCAATAGTCAATAAAACTAGTGAATGCCAAATAACAAGAAATAAGAGTTTTAACCAAACTGAGCCTACATTTATTGAGAAAGTAGGGAATAATTTCAATCTTGAGCTGGATTTCTCAAAAGACCCGTGCCTCAAATATAGAAATGAATCATCAACATCGTCTCTTTACTCTACACCAGGCTCAAAATCTTTTGATCTAGAAAAGATACTATCCGATAAGACACTTGAAAAGGAAGTTCAGCAAGAAAAAGGGACTACTGAAATTAATAATACTGAAAGTAAGTATGATCGCACACCTAGAGCACTAGCCAAGAGGAGATGCAAGAAACTAAGTATCTTCGATGACCAATTTGGTTATGATAACAGCCACAATTACTGTGACTTGTATTCCAAAACCAGAAATGAGATAGAAACCCTAGACATCAGGTCCAAGGAAGAAGCTCCCCAGAAATTGTCTAATGCGAATTTCCAACTTTTGTACAAATACAGATCAATTTGTACAAAGAGAAAGTGCGCATACTCTTCAAGTAAGAGAATTAAATTTGATTTCATCATAAAGGATGAGCCCGTTATTCAGTATTTTGATGAAATAAGAAAAGATCCAAAGTTGTCTGTTGAGTTTTTTAGTGATTTTGAATTTTCTTCAAATGTACCTAGAGAAAAATGTAGACAAAGAAGTATGTCACAGTATGAACTTAGCAGAGCTGTGTACCAACAGGCAGAAGATTTGGAATTCCGAAAATATGCCAAGCGGCGAACACAATCCAAAAATGAAAAGGTGCCAGAAAAGTAATTCTTTTGGTGTCTATGGTCAGAAATTTGTGTGGCAAATATGTATAAATATAGACTATGTTTTGACGTCAATTTCAGATGTCAAAACACATCTTAAATTAATAAACCTACTAAACAATCCAGTGTTCCCTACAACTCTAATTCAAAGAACTCGGCTACATTGAATATCTCTCCAAACTCCACATTATACCTCCATCCAAATGAGTATGTCTCTCTATTCTCTTCTCTTCTAATGGTTATGTATCCCTCACTCCTCACTTGCTTTAAAAAACCATCAACATCTACATTTTTAAAAATATGCATCTCTTTCAGGGACTCTACACTGCTGAAGGAATTATTTTCACTTCCAATTAGGGCAAATAGCATGTAAAGCCTTCTGCTATCATCATTTAGTGGTTTAACAATATCATGATTCTGTTTACTTTTTCTTATAAAAACTTATCTGCTTTATAAAAATCTAGAGTGTCTGAAGAAACAATTTCCATGCCAAAACTGTGCAAGTAAGTGCTTGACTCATCTATTAGATCGTATGTTTTCGCCTTATTGGTGTCGGTTATTGTTCGGATGTCTTTGAAATGAGTTTGTCTATTTCTATTTTGGTTTTCAATCATCAAACGGATAATCTTTCCAATATATGCAATATCATCCATCTGTATGGGGGATGATCTGTTAAAGGTTTTATCATTACTCCAACTCCTGGATCTTCGACTGCCAATAATATTTGTAGGTAGGTTATGCCAAAACTACAACCTTACCAAATTGTATGATGCTTACTATTGTTTCAAGTATATGCCAAAAGGATTAGATGAACAACGGTATTCCTGGACATGGTAAGGAGTTTCACCAAATCCCAAATATATTAAAACAATCTACACAAACCTACTCATATATTTATCCATGAATTTAGAAGAAGAATTTCCGGAACTTCGCTCCGCTAAAATTTATTCAAAGCATGGCAACTTCTCTAAAGCATTGGATGTTTACAATGAGTTGCTGCCGGAAATTTCCGAAGATGATCTTTCATATCCATATGTCCTCTTGGAGTATGCCATATGCCTGTTTGACAGTATTTCTGTCGAAGCAGAGAATGAATATAAAACGATATTATCTGGAAAACCCTGTAGAACTGCAAATTCTGAAGAGGATATTGAGATTTGTTGGAATAGTCTGGAAAACTGTCGAATAACATTTGAAAACCTACATCTGAAAGATATGCTGCTCAAAGTTCATAAGTACCTTGGTGACGTGTTAGCATTTAATAATGACTTCATGGAAGCCAATGATGAGTACTTTAAGGCTGTCGAAAACTCTTCAAATACCAGTAATCTAATTGAATTGTATGACGACATAGCTGATTGCTACAAAAATATGGGAGATCTAACAAATGCATGTGTATACTACAAAAATATTCTGTCCTTAGTAAAGAACCCTGCAAAGCTGAATAGCTACAGAGAAATGCTGTCGCAGATAGAGAAGCAAACCAACAACACAAATCACTAGTTCCCAGTGGTATTCTGTATTAATAAACTATCTTTTATTTTCCAATTGTGATCTCTTTTCTGTAAATTAAAGTTTATATCGAACAAATATTATCAATCAGATATAACCATTAGTTAATAGAAGATGTCATCGATGCCAGTTTAAGTAGATAAAAGATGAAGTCAGAGATGAAACTTTGAATGTGTAATAAAATCAGTTTATTGTTGATTAAAAAGCACATATACTCTTTTAGACAGATAGATGCGATCAGTAGTACTTATAACACTATTGGTCTAATGTAAATTTCATCTTCACTTTAGAATTTGTCATTTATGTCTTTATCATATTATTTACTTTTTAGATTATTGAAAAATAAAAGAACAGTGTATACTGTATATGAACTACAGATGGCTGTATTTCTTCCAATATTCTAAAGTATAATTTGATCTGTTGACCAAATAAACTTTTATTGGAATATTTATTTAGTATAAATTTTTTTTAGTGGTATACCCTGTATGAATAGTATAATATTGTATCAGATCCTCGGAGTCAGTAAAGTACTCTGTGGTAGTGCAAGAGTGTCCAGAGATGATACAACAATATCCAAAGGTAGTGCAAAGGAAGGTTTTTGCTATGGCGATAAATGCCGTAGTCAGGTTGGTGTTGAGAGCCGTGTATCAAGTAGGGCTAAAGAAATCGAAGCCAAGATTAATGAACTTATAGAAGAGCATGGAATTGATGGAGTATCAGAGTATATAATTAGTTTAATCAATAAAAAGGGATCAGATGCGGTGGTACCCACAATTGGTGGAGATACTACTCTTGGGGATGAAGAAAAAGCAGCAGTTGATATTTTTTTGGGTGGACAGTTGAGTGAGTATAAATCAGATGGTGATAAGCCATCAACAAGTAATACTGCATTAACAACTGATGTGACAAGATTTGAGCGAGATACAGGATTGGATTTGAGCAAAGCTGTAGGCCATAAGGTGTTTTCTATAAATCAGATCGCTGCATTTGCCAGGCTAAATGACGGTGAAAATATCAATGTTAAGACTGAGATATCTTCTGAATATTTAACACCTGAAGATTTTAAGGCTTTAGGGAGATTGATACCTTTTACTAGTACTGAACACGATAAAATAGCTGAAAATGAGCAACTCGTTTCAGGATTTAATTCAGAGGACTATGCTATGCCAGACAACTGGGATGCTTATGCAATTCCTGAAGAACAACATGTTCTATTACTTGGTTATGATGAACAAGTTAAAAAGGCAGGCCTGAGTTCATCAGATTATAAAGAGGTAATAAGTCTTTTAGATTTAACCGGAGGAATAGGATTTGATGAAGAATCATTACACCGCATTTCAAATTTGATGGTTGCCGGTCTTCTTAAGGACTTTAATGAAGGTAGAAGAGAGCAGGCAATTAGCAGGGTAAGGGACATCTCGGAAAATTTGAGATCGTTCAAAGATTCTAAACTATCACCTGAGCATGTAAAGGAACTCCTCATTCCACATTTGGAAGATATGGAATCTGAGATCTGATAAAAATTAGTCACTTTTCCTAAATATTTATCTTAATAAATATCACTTATCAATAAGAGTTGAATCTCGTTTATTTTCCATTTCATAGTTATCACCAATATATAGTAAATCGGATTTTTAATAGTATTGTTATTAAATATTCAAGGTTATACTGGAAATTCAATCAATAATCATTTATTCTTTTCCATAGGGTTAATTTCAGGAGCTGGAGTTTGAAAAATCTCCACAATAGAATAGACCAGGTAAACAATGGTAAATATCATTAGCAAATTGATAAATCCGCTTGGAGTATGATCCATACAGTAGTAAATAATGTTGATTATTTTGAATATATAGAAGTTCATCACCGTTATTGCGACAGTAAGAGGTGATGTGATCTCCAGGTATGGTTTGAATTTTACAAGCTTTCTACGATCAGATGTCTCTTTAAAATTATTTACAATATCCAATAGGTCTTCCCCATTGTCAGGAATAATATGATAGCTTGCCAATTTATCCCGAATTACAAAACTAGGAAATTTATATTGAAGAAATCTTGAGGCTAGTCTGATATCTTCTGCAAAATTTACCGATTTCACAGGGATATTGATTTTTGAGATGTATGATTTGAAATATTTACAATTTGAGCAGTTGAAATTGGCCTTATCATAATAGATATAAACCAGAAATGTAGAAGGATCTTCCAGATCTGAGAGTTCTAATCTAGTTATTTTATCGCTAGGTGGCTCCTTTGAGGGTATGTGCTGATCAACTGGATATCTGTCAAGACTGGAATCCTTATTCTTTTCTACTTGGTACTTTGATTTGACTTGAACTATCTCATAAAATAAACAAACAAATGGAAAAACTAGAAAAGAAATCATTGGGGATAAATTTCGCTACAAAAACAAAAGTGTATTGTGCCACAAAATTATCTCATCAGCTCACCAAGCAAAAGTTTCCAGAAAGGAATACCTCTCTGCTTGATTAGCATAGAACTTACTCCATAATTCCATATACTCTATAAATCTAGTCCATGAAAGAATATGGGGAGCCATACGATGGAAGAATGAACATATCCGATGACGACAATCTCATTAGGACATTTGGATTCTCTTATTTCATTTCCCAGTTGGGCTTTTTAATTTTCAGATTCATCTTTTTATTTTTTAATAAAATTTTACCCATGGCTCAATTTAATGGAGTTGAACTAGAGACGTTGTACACAAAGCAGATACTAGAGCCAAAAAAAGCCTATAAGTTCAAGATATGCCTTATTGGGGATGGTGGTGTCGGAAAGACGACATTTATCAACAAAGTTCTTAATGGGGTTTTTGAGAGAAGATACATTGCAACTCAGGGAGCAGTTACAAAGGATATTGTGCTATGCTTGGGAAATGACTCGTATGTGAATTATGAAGTTTGGGACACAGCTGGCCAGGAGAAGAATATTGGTCTGAGAGATGGATATTATGTGGGTGCAGTAGCAGGATTTTTTTTTATAGATGTGAATAGCAGAGAGACAATGTCGTCTATTCCAAAGTATCTTCGAAATTTTTGTAATGCATGTGGTGTGGAAAATCCAAAGCTGATAATCTTAGCCAATAAAATTGATGTCTGTAAGAAGCCATTTAACCAGACAAAACTGTCGTATTTAATTAGAGAATTTGACTGTGAGGTTATTCAGATTTCAGCCAAGAATGGTAAAAACTATGACAAGCCTTTTCTTCATCTTTCAAGATATCTCTTCAGCAATCCAGAGTTAACTTTATCGGCAGATATTTCCCTTGAAGCACTTCCGAACGATTATGACTATTTGGCAGGCTCAACAGCAGCTCAAACTGAAGCGTTCAATGTTGCAAACTTTAAGCCAGAAGAATAAATTTTATAAAGTATTCAATTAAGAATTTTGCCGGATGGAATATTACATTTTTGCTCAATACTATTTTGTAACAAAAAACATAACAAGTTTATTCAATGCTAGATTGCTATCGATATATAGTATAATGTGTCGAGCAATGTAATTCTTGGCAGATAGGTTCATCAAGCTATATTTGAGGAAAAAGACTATTCATTGTCTTAGTAATTTCCCTTGCTTGTATATTCTTCATACTCCCCCATTATGAATACTGCAGATCCCAATAAATCAAAGGCGTTTACCTCACTGATATTTTGCAACATCAAACAAATTTCTGAAAAGTCTTTTGAGAAAATATGCTTTCGAAAATGAATCAATATTGCGGCAGAGTAATATACCAGAAATTCTCCAATATCGGTGGATAGCATAGAGTCGAATATTCTAAACCACGAATTCAAATCAAACTCTCGAATAAATAAACAATTGAACCATCTAAACACAACCATCTGAAGATCTAATTCAACGTACTTAAAATGGTTGTATAATTCAGTATCGACAATTTCCAGCACCTGCCCCAGCTTGTTGATTAATGTTATTTGCATATCATGTATGTTAAACTCAAGTTTGCTAATCAGGTGGTCAAAGCACTGGAATGTCTGAGATTCAGCGAAAAGCAGTTCTCCTTTAATAAGCTCATGATCGAGCCAATTTATTCCGTACCTAGGACCACTATTGATTTTCCGATCAATTTCTCCCATCACAAATATCTGTACGAATGGTACAACTAGATCAGCCATTCCCTGAACATAGCCCAAGTATGGTCTTTTGTAGGCACTTATCCTCAACACATTTTCGTAAATATATGAAACATCAACATTTCTATAAACTCGATGTTTTGGATCAATTCTCAGAATATCAATATAAATTTGATGAACTAGTTTTTGACATAGGTTAAAACGACAGAACAAATCTGTTGCATAGAAAAACGTGTCCGATGACTGTGCCTTAGTTGTGAAACCTCCACTGCAATTATCCTCCAAACTATCTGGTTCTGCCATATTGACAATGCTTCTATTCAAAACTGTCAACTCAGGTAAGATGCTTTTTTTGGCCATATTCATATCTGCTTTTTCCGAATCACTGTTTACTATATTGTTTGAATTAGTTACTTTTGGAGTATCTGGAAAAATAGTTCGTGTTTGTTTGAATAAGTGATTCTTTGGAATATCCTTGCCTTCCAAATTATTCAAATATTTTTCATATTTTATTTTGTCGATTTCCTCGAACTCTTTAGGAAACTTGTTATAGACACCCAAAAGCACTTTATATGCTACAGCCCTGTTGATTTCTGGAATTCCAGTAAAACAAATTTTTCTGAACTTGATAGAATCAATCTGTGATACTTCCAAAGAGTCCGAGAAAAATCCATTTTCAAAAAAAGTTTCGAACATAGAGCTTTTCAGTGAATAAGATTCGGTTCTGCCGGAAAACTGTGGCTCCATTAATAGATTCGTTTTAAAAACAACACCATCTGATTCTGCTTGAGTGGCATCTTTAGAAGTGTAATCAGAATTATTTGAAACAGCAGGGTTGTTTAAGGAATTATCTTTTATCTTAATATTATATTCATTTCCTGTTTCCATTCCATCCTTATTAAATAGATTTCCTTGGTAATCATTGTTTAAATTCTCCATTACACTGAGGCAATTATTCAGATGTCTTGGGTAATGTGAGTTTAGCTGCAGACCATCCAATTCTAATTCATTCTTGTCCTGACACTTGTATTCAAGAATGTTCCTATTCCTATTGTTGATATTCACCTCATCTAATTTGCTTCGTCCCCTTTCAACTTGTCTTTTTCTCTGATTTTCTCTTTTATGGTTAGAATTCATGGGGAAGTATAAACGAAATATTACCATTAATACTTCTCAGAATAATTTAAAAAAGATGGTCTTTGCATTTATAAAGAAAACATGTTTATAGAATACTATATTCATCACGAAACTATCATTTGAAAATATTTACTTTAGGTTTTTTTTGCCCATGTCGATTTATGTTTTTGGCTCAAACTTCATGACACAGCTGGGGCTTCCTGAGGATGAAACCTTATCCTCCGACAAGCCTTTGCTTCTAAGAGATTTCGACAATAAAAAAGTATTGAAAATTTGTTGTGGAAAATTGCACACTTTGGTTCTCTGTGAAAACAACGAATTATACAGCTGGGGATGTAATGACGATAATGCACTGGGTAGAGACGGAGAGGAGGGAATTCCCACAAGGATTAATTTAAAGGTTAAGATTGTAGATATTCTGGCAGGTGCATCATACTCTGCAGTGCTAACAGATAGTGGGCAGGTATATACATGTGGAACTTTTAAGTCTTCAAATGGTATTTTGGGCCATGATTTGGAAAATAAATTTCAAAAGTACTTTAAACACCAAAAGAATCTCAGGTGGATTCGACACTTAGGTGGTGGGCACAATCACATAATTGCTATAGACAAAAAGAACTGTCTCTACTCATTTGGAGCAAACGAATCTCTACAACTTGGTCGAATTGTGAGGGAAAGGCTGCCTAAAACCAGTTTGCTTCCAACTCCAATAAGCAAAAAAACAAAGAAGGAAAATCTATCGTTTATTAAAGCTGCTGGTGGTTCGTTTCACTCATTGGCCATTAATACGGACAATGAGGTGTATTCGTGGGGATCGAATTTTAATGGACAATTGGGAAATTCAACGTTTATTTCATCTGAAAACAAGACTAAACTTGAATTAAAAAATATTGTGGACATTTCCTGCGGAATAAACCATTCACTATTCTTAAATAATGAAA
The DNA here is from genome assembly GCA_038659295.1 of Enterocytospora artemiae. NCBI lineage: Eukaryota > Fungi > Microsporidia > Enterocytospora > Enterocytospora artemiae. The sequence continues at coordinate 148,734 of JASNGC010000003.1, forward strand.
ATCAATTATATGGCTGTGGCGATAATACGCATTTCCAGCTGGGGAGCTGTGATCTGCAAAAAACATCTAAACCTATTCTAATTATGAATGATGTGGATATTGTCCGATCTGGATGTGATTCTACGATGGTATTATCTAACAATCGACTATTCGGCTGCGGAATCAATTTTGCTGGATGTCTTGGACAGGATGAAGGTATTTCGGAAATTAAACAAATGACCGAAATTAGCTTTGATTTTGGAAAGATCATTGATTTTGATTGTGGAGCAGATTTTACTGTTGTTTATTCAGAAGATAGATGAAATAAGTATATTTGAATGAATATGTTTAACGAAACAGTTCGAGCTAAATTACTTTTTAAAACGAAAGATTCATGTGACACACAGCTTTCTATAAACTGAACTATGTCATTGATTTTTATTTCTGAACAAAATATTCAACGAGATGTTTTGTATAACAGTATTCTCCACCGCAACAGTATCAGTAAAATTGTTGAGAGTACTAAAGATATGATGTACAATTCAATCTTGGTCCTCAAAACTCCTTATTTAAATATAATAAACTTTTGGAATGAAAAGTACACAATTATTAGTTCTGTTTTATAAACAAATATATTTTATTAATCACTATCTTCTTCAATTTCTTCCTTAGAAAACATAAATGGACTTCTTGCCATTGGAACTGTTTTCTTTAGGACTTCTGTTTTATCAATACTCCTTTCTAGTGCAGAACGAGATCGATCAGGCTTGTTTTCTGGATTTGTATGTTTAATTACATTGAAGGTAGTTTGTTTACCGATGGCTTCACCTGGAACTTCTCGCGCAGTCCTATCTTCCACTATTTCCTTTGGCATTTCAAAGTTACTCCCTAACTTAGGAATAACTTTTTTCTTTATCACCGCTTTACCAAATTTGTTACACTTAGACACTTGTTTTTCCATAAACGACTCTCCCGGCTCATCTTTTTTGGACTTTATAACTAACTCATCCAATTCCTTAATAAACTTTTCAGTATTTCTATATTTCGACATAAAATCAGAACAATCGTCAAACCGATTTATATTTTTGTTTCCACCCACATACATACGCCTTAATTCATCATTCGACCATTCATTCAGCGTCACACTCTTGACCATTGATTTGTTTGGTCCAAGCTTTCGATGTAGCCCTGCACACTCATGACACATGAAAAGAGAAAGAGTTGTAGATGCCCACGTGGGCCCCTGCTTCCCACACTCTGCACATTTCCTATTATATGACTTTGATAAAAGATTCTTCAGAAATTCTTGAGTTTTTAAACTGTTTGTATTCATTTATGGGTCCGAATAAACATAACAAAAAATATATTTCTGGACAGAATTGAAGAGGGTCATCTATCCACTGTAAATTTTATCTTAGATATATATGTATGAGTAAACATTTCTTGGCAACAATAGTTTTAGACGATACATCTGGATGCTTAAAAAATTATCAAATTCACTCCCTTAATCTCTAAAACATTCCAGACACTTTAGGGGTATGAAATCAGAAAGATCATATTTAATAAAAATAGTCATTTGTATAATTCTTGGCTATATAATACTGCGTATTAACTAAAAAGATGCAATAGATTAATGTCGAATATTTCATGTATAAAATTTTTCAAAAATAATGTAAAAACCAAGTCAGCTTAAGAGAACATGAGAATGCCTATCCATTTTAAAGTAATTGCCAGTGTTTTATTAGAATATATGCTCATACTTTTTGTTCAGTGGCAGAAGTCGTGTATATGTATTCATATCAAAGTTGTCCTCGACCGGGAATACTCTGTCTTCAACCATAATTCCATCAGACACAGATCCCTGCACCAGCACATACTTAGTTGTATACTTTTCCAGACCACGATGTTTTACTTTCACTTGATCAGTTCCAACAGTAAGAATCACATATTCCCCATCAATCCTGTTAAACTTGCCGATGATAGTTCTGCTTTGGCCATTGTTGCTGGATCCTGCATTTTCTATGAACATGGGCAACTTTTTGGGAAATATTATAAAACTTTAAATGGCATAAGGACCTGATGTATATATTCGATTGACTGTAAATGATGTTGTGTTGTTCTTCTAGGTTAAATTTCGTATGGATATTTTGCCCTTAATGACTGAAAATACACAAAATGAAATGTCAAATCAAGAGATCATTGATTTGTTGGTTGAAGCAGAATTTGATGAGGCGCATATAAAACTGGCATTGGCAGAAATAACATCAAGAGATTTTCAGTCTGTTGTGGATTATATTGAAGCTAAAAAAACAGAGAGTATAAAAAAGGAAGAAAGGGAACGAATAGAAAAAATTGAACAGGCCAAAAAACATGCTGAGCAGCTCAAGCAGGAGGCCGAATACGATGAGATATTAAAAAAAAGAGTTTTGGAGAAAATAGCAGCAAATAGACAAGAGGTTGCCAACAAGGAGCATATTGACTCTGTTGAAATTAGAAAACCTGAGATAGATGCATTTTTAAAAGTAAAGGTAACAACATCTCAAAACACCTATTTTCTTCTTGGATTTAGCGAGGAAGATACTTTAGTGGATCTGTATGATAAGGTAATGGAGAAAACAGGAGGTAAAAAGATTGTTCTTGCAAAGTATGGCCATGAGTCTCCACTGTCGAAATCCAACCAAAGAATCTTTGATTTCTTTAGAGCAAGGACAGTCATGCTATCTATTCTAGAGGAATAAATCATTGTCAAAACCAACTTATACTTTTTTGAAATAGGTATTGTGTTTGTTGTAATAGACACTATTTTATATATTTTCTTTACTACTGCAAATTTTGATGCTAAGTAAGTGTTTCCAGGAATAAATAATTTTTTTACACATCGAATTACGGTGGGATACTTTTACCTACTACAGCTAAAATTTTATGGCAATTCCAAAACTATGCATTTAAATATTAATACTATATAATGCTTATACTTCTGTTCCATTTCATTTATACATTTTCGTTAAATGTTGTTTATCTCTTTTATCTTCCTACTTATTTGAAGTCTGCACATTTGATTAATTAAGATTAAATGTCTAGATTATTCAAGAGAGGAATATTCGATCATTAATTAAAGCAAACAAAATTTTCATCCCATGATGATATTTATATTTTCTATATTAGGATTACTGGCATTCTCTAACAGAGATCCAGTGCATTCTGACCTATATCATGAATTCAATCCAGAACAATGGGAACTTCTGGATGAGATATCAAAAATGCCGATATTCCTTCGTTTAGAAAATGTTTGTCAATTGGGATTTAAACAATATCTCTTTCCTCATGCAAATAATACTCGAGCTGCACATTGTCGTGGTACCTGTACTATTGCAGGTATTTATGTCGATTCTTTAAACAGAAATAGTGATGCAAAAGATCATATCACACCAGTTCAAAAAAAAGCTATTCAAGTGGCTGCATTATTGCATGATGTTGGCCACGGACCATATAGTCATCTTTTTGAAAAAATAATTTCGACAATCAATCCCAAATGGACACATGAAAAACAATCCATAGATATCGTGAAAAAGATCTTCAAGTCAAATCAGTTGGTGACTAAATATAGCTTGCCTAGGGATTTTGTTGATGCAGTATGTGATATGATCATGGGGATAGACAAGAAAAGATTCGATGAAAAATACAGTATTTCCGAACATTTTAACAGGTTTTTTCTTTTTACAATTGTAAATGGGGATTACGGTGTGGAGATAGATGTGGATAAATTTGACTACATGAAAAGGGATTCTTTTGTTGCATGTAATCCCAAATATACAGAATGTGTAACAAATTCTGTCGCTTCTATTATTAGAAACAGTAAAATTGAGAATGGGGAGATAGTATATTCCAAAGATGTGGCAAGGGATCTATTTTTTTTTAGTCATTATTACTACATGAATTATCGCTATTTATATTTTGTGCCTCAGGGAGATGCTATTGACTTAATGGTACTTGATATTTTCAAGTCTTGTCTGGAATTTCAGTCAAACAATAAGAATAATAGTCTCAAAAAAGAATATAACATATACCGAATATTAAAGAGAAATACTCAGTCTATCAAAACATTTGTTGGTATGAGTGATACCTTTCTGTATAATTTATTTACTAATGTTATTAAGAAACATCCAAAAAAATACATATTGGCTAGATCAATCTTAGACAGACTTGAAACCAGAGATTATTATAAATTTTTAGGATATCACGACTTTAGCTACAACAATCCAACTAATGGTGGAGACATTAGACCTGGAATTGACAAGGCTATGGCTTTGTTCGAGGACATCCGAAAAAATGATATTACAGCCAGGCACTTGAACCCTGGAGTCGACTATGAATTTACAACCAAAAACATTTCTCATCTTCGCAAACACAAATCAGGTAGCGGAGAAGTAAATATTTTAAAACTGGTTAAATTCACTGACATGGATGAAAATACCCAAGAATTTTACTGTGCTTCAGAATATTTGAAGGATGGAGGAGTGGATTATTTAACAAGCAAGCCAATGTTTTTACCATGCAATTTGTCAACTCCTACAAGGAAGTTTGATTCAGAGCCAGTACCCTTTGAATGGGGTGTTATTCAGTTGCGAATATACTGCAAAAACAGTGAGGAAAAAAACATTCAGGCACTTCAGAATGTTACAAACCAGTGGCTCTTTAGACTTTCTAATTCACCAGTTAAACAGCAATAAATAATTATCTAGTCAATTTCAATGCCCTATATTGTTTTGGATACAGGTGTGTAGCATAGTGTATGTTTGAATATTTAAAATCGGTATTGTTACAGTTTTTTGACATAGAACCCTGTAAGTTTACCTTTTAAATCAATAACAGCTCTAGCATACTAAACAAGAAAAATAGTTTTACATATATACGAACTGTCCACAAAGGATATAAAATTAAAGATTTATTCCAAACCATCATCCCTATTGCTGGCTAATTTAAACATTTGCTCAAATCTTTTGACTACAACATCCTCTGTTAATTTGAATCGGTCGTATAGATTACAAAATCCTTCTGTGAGCAAAAAAGATTTCAACGATTCGTCATCAGCTTCATTCCAGTTTTTAGGCATCTGCTGCTTTCTAATTGGATATACTTTCTTCAAGCCGATTAATTTGTCAAAGAATACAATTCTATCATAGCAATCAGCCTCTGGTGTATCCTTTCTGGACCTGCGAGACATTCCGTATATTTTGTTTACCAAATCGTCCAATTTTGTAATATCACCATTGAGATAGTGCTTTAAATTGGACCTATTGTATTCAGTTGGTCGTCCAAAATTAAGGATGGCCTTGAAGTACATATTATCATTTTCCTTGATTTCATTGCGATGATACAGCACTGTGATAATCTTCCTAACCCTCTGATTAACTTCTTCAACATTCTTCTCTCGAATGGTAAAATTACCATATCCATGCTTAAGGAGTCTCTGCATGATGGTCCTATCATCCTCACAACTAAATCCTCTAGCCTTCTCAATTGTAAAATTAGGTTCATACAAGCTGTGAGCAATCAATGGAATCTGGATTCGGAACAAAAATGGCTCGTGATACTTCAGGTAAATGCTACTTTGCTTTTCAAATAACTCAAAATCATACTCAACGCTGAACTTTTCAATATAAGCCATAAAGTCCATCTTTGTTTTATCGCTCTGAATCGAATCCAAACAATATTTGACTACTTGGCCCAGCTTATTGGACCGCTCATCTAGCTCGTCAGAATAAATATCAAAGTCCAAGTTATTCAGCCCGTTTAATAGAACATCCAAAAAAAGAACAAACAACTTTCTTTCCTCCTCATCTAAACTAATATATATATCTCCAGAGCTTGTAGAGTAATCATTAATAATACCTCCTGTATAATATCTGTACAGATTCTCAACCTCACTAATGTCCGATATGGTCCCTTCCCTGGCCAGTTTTCTACATTGTCTTTTAATTCTGCCCTCCTTTTCCTCATTTTTCTTCTGACTTAATAAATTTTCCCAAAAATGGGGATCCTCAATTTCCTTCTCAACCTGAAAGGTAGCCTTACTGAATGCATTTCCTCCATCTTCATGCTTAATAACTTTTGTCCTTCTTTCCAAAATTTGATCAATATCCTCCTCACAGAATTTGTTTGCTGCATCATCTGTATCCATTAGAACACCATATGCACCTTTGCGTAGAAGAAGCTGGATGGCATCCTCCTTTTTGTTTGTTTTCTCAACCTGTTGATCTGAAAACGACATTTTCTGTAATACAGCCCTGTCCAATCCCAACTTCATTCCAGCCTTGTCAAACATTTCCCGCTCATAGGAATTTTTAGTAATTAGCCTGTATATTTTGACTTGGTTTTTCTGTCCAATCCTATGACACCTTGCCTGTGCCTGAAGATCATTTTGTGGATTCCAATCTGAGTCAAATATTATGCAGGTGTCCGCAGCAGTTAAATTAATACCCACCCCTCCAGCACGTGTGCAGAGTAAAAAAACAAATGCATCGCCGGTAGAGAATCTATCAATGGCAGCTTGTCTCAAATCGCCTCTAACTCCCCCATCAATCCTCTCATATTTGAACTTACGATAATGTAAATATTCTGCCAACAGATCTAAGCATTTTGTCATTTGAGAAAATATTAACACCTTATGATGGCCATGAAGCTTATTTAACAACTTGTCCAGCAAAACCAATTTTCCAGAGGAGTGGATTAATACATCATAATACTCATTCATATTGACAATAGAGCTAAGGCTCGGGCGTTCTGACTCACTTTCATCACCACTTACGTTGCTGATATTCGAAAGTTTAATCAAATTAGGTGAGGATGCCATATTTGCCCCTGAGTTACCCTTGGGATATTTTACAATCCCTAATTTTCTTGTGTTATAATCCTCTATTATGGATTCTTCTGCTCCTTTCAGCAAATAAGGATGGATACAGCATTTTCTCAATTCCATCATTGCATTCATCAAATTTGGCGCATTTCCTTTATCGCCTTTTGTTAAAAACTCAAGATTCTTTTCCAAAATAGCTCGATAGTATCTCTTCTGAATTGTTGTCAACTCCACTTCAATTATCGTCTCCTCTTTTGATGGAATCGATGTTTCGACATCTTCCTTCATTCTTCTCAACATCAGAGGCTTCAACAACTGCTGTAACTTATCGACATCAGAGGCATTTTCCATCTTGTACTCGCCCAAAAAATGCTGCAAGCTATTAAACCTATAAGGATCAATAAAATTGAAAAGTGCCCAAAGCTCACTTAAGTTGTTTTGAATTGGTGTTCCCGAAAGTAGAACTTTGTGATATATATCCAAAGACTTCAGGCATGTGGCAGCCTTAGAGTTGGGATTTTTAAGTCTATGAGCCTCATCAAATATTCCAACCCCATATTGGAACATATTCAGGTGATCCACACCAGCCATTACCATTTCGTATGTTGTAATAATAACATCAAATAGCCTTACATTTATATTTCCAGATTTTAGATTGAATTCGTAATTTGCAATAATTTCTCTGCCAGGAATCGAGCCACGGTACGTCAACACCCTCAGATTTGTCCAGTTTGCAAATTCTCGTTCCCAATGCCCAATAGTGGTCAATGGAGCCACAATGAGTGTGGGCGTATAATAATCAAAATTTTCATAGAGCGAATTCACAAAGGAAACGGATTGGACAGTTTTACCCAATCCCATCTCATCAGCCATTATACATGATTGTTTGAAATACCATCTGTTCAACAGCCAGTTTAGGCCCTCCAGTTGGTATGCACGTAGGACGTTGTTGTTTTTGTATTCGGGAGATGCTTCAAATCTAAGCTGCCTGTCCTTTGAGGGTCTCCACTCAATGGGATACTTCATATGCTTCATTTTCTTACGCTCTCTAAATTTTGCTAACTCTTCATCAAAATTTTTGCAGTTTATAACTTCACTTACAAGCTCAAAAGTTGATGATTCTTGAGGCAAGCCCTTCCATTTGACCAAAACGGTATGCTCATTGTTTTGAGATGTTAAGCTGCTTGTACTATTAGTTTCTAACAATATTCTGTCGATTGTTGTGTAGTCCTCGTCCAATCCAACATATTTGTACCTTTTTACCTTCATAGCTCCTGTTCTTGTTTTAATAATGTCATTTTCATCAACCCAATCACAATGTAGGTAAGACAGGTTCCTGAACTTTATTAGATATCTCACTCCGGATTCATCCTCAACACGATCCAATAGTTTTTCATAGTTATCCGCTTCATTAACCTCCACATCCTCAATCTCCTCGGACAAGGTTGATTCCTCATCTCTAAACTGTTTCTTTCTTTTCTTATAGGCTTGCACTCCTTTGATGGCTGCAGATCTTTTTGTTTTACTTGGTTCTCTATAAGATTCGTCCTCATTAGTCTGTGGGGGTGGTTGAGTAAAAATGGAAAATAATATTGGCTGAGAGTACTGATAGCCAAGGGGGCTTAAGTACACCGGCGGTTTGAATTTGAAAGTTGATTGTATCTTTCTTGGACGGCCTCTACCTCGGGTCTGAACTTCTGCTTCATCAGAGAGTGGCATGTGGGGCAATAAAAAACAAATGCAGACAAAGAAATAAAAGTGTTGAAAAGCAAACGTGCTACCTTTAGTTTTGTTTATTCAACTTCTTACTAAAATATACATGGAACATAAGGGAATGCTGATGAAAGGGCGATTGTTGTGAGAAAATATTCAAGTTGTTAAAATGAAGCATACAATAGGGTGTCATCTCAAAACTTTCATCGGATATACGTTTCCTAATCACTATCATCAGCTACATATTATTAAGCATTTCAAGCTGTTCATTATTCATTAATCCAATAATACGCTGGTCTGTGCAAATTCTTTTTTTTAAAAAATCTCCAGTTTCACTAACCATAGTAATTAAAAGATCAGCAAGCCCTTCAGATTCATTTGGTGGGTTAAGCAGTAGTTCCTCATACACTAAATTGGCCAGAACGCATACATTGTCACTTCTTAGCTCCACAGATGACAAATCAGGAATGCAGGAAAGCAGCCTTTCAGTTTCAAGCAGCTTGTTTCTACACGTGATGGGGGATTTACTACCGACTTCAGTCAAATCTCCAAGTTCTAAATTACTAAACAAATCAACTAGCTGGGCTTCCACTTCAGCTGTTTTGTGAGATATGTATTTATTAACTGAGTTCATGAGGGTGTTGCTACTAATATTCCCCTCATTAGCATCATGTATCATTTGGATAGTTCTATCCATTTCGGCATATATCCTGATAATATTGTTCAACGCTCTGTTTTTGAAACTGCATTCATCAGCATCATTATACAGAATCAGTGTGAACACCCGGTACAATACCTGTCTATCAAAACAGAAGAATTCTGTAAGATAAAATATCCACTCAGAGCTGAAATAATCATTGGAAAAATGATGAATAAACAAATCTTCAATTGGAGGCGAAAATGGCTTGATAATAGTAGAAAGCTGGCCTTTCATGCCAATGGAGAACTTAAAATCTAAGAATCTCTGGCTCAGACTATCATGAATGTGAGAATTGAGTGGCTTCTCCTGATTACTGTGTTCAAGGGCTAAATCTGGATTATCTCTGGAATAGATAACTCCACTAGTTCTTATTTCATAATCAACTCTGATTTGCGATAAATTGAATATATAATTTCTGATGTCTATAATGTCAGAATCAAAATAAAATAACTCTGCATTTGACCAAACAAAATCATTCAGATCAAAACTTTTAAAAAAAGCCGATTTAACAAAATTTTCCGACTTTTCCAAATACAGCTTTATAAGCCTTACTGTTTGATTTTTTGAAAGCGAAAAATCCAGTAAGCCTCTCACAGATTTAATTTCTTGGGGTTTATCAACTTCTAGCTTATTATTAATCTGGAAGTTGTTTGTTTCGTGCTCATGGACACTTTTGCATACAATATTGTTTATACTACTGAAAACATCTTCCAAATCCCCAATTTTTCCTTTGGAATTATCCATAATATCGAGAATTTTCTCCGCTAGCATTTTATGGGCAACTGAAACATTATTAAAGTTCTAAAATGGGCTACACAGGAATTTTCTTTGGTATATCAATTGGTTTTACAAGATGGCCATAACTATACGACAGAATGTTATTAAATTAGCTTTCATAGAAATATCACAAATAGTATCTTGACATATCTACTGGAATTGTATATTGCTGAGAAATATACTTGCTAAATAAAAATGCCGATCTGGGGATGATATCTACATAATAGTTCTCTACCAAGTCCTCAATTCATAGAATGGATCAGCATAATTAATTGGAAAAAGAACTCTATCTAGTTGCTTCAACATTTTTAAACTCTTGCACGTTACTCTGGTAAAAACGATATTTTTACCTGTTTTTGGATTCATTATGGAATTAGAATTTGGGATATTGCATTTCAAAAAGGTTGGTCACCATAAACAACAACGTGATTTAAATACAAAACAGATTAACTGTAATTTGTCGATGCATTTAAATTTTTTATCTGTTAATCAAAATGAACAAAATTGAAACCAAGTGATTAAGGAATCTTGTTAGATTTATACTATCCGAAGGTAAAAATAGTCTGTCAAAAAATCATAAAAGATAATCAGTTTATTTTCACAAATTCTATGGTAATAGGTTGATTATCCCTCATAAAGTATGCTACCCTTTTTAAATATGACATTTTTTAGAATTCTATAGCAGAACACCGTAAGGCCCAATCTGTTCCAATCTTCAGGATGAAGTCTCTTCAATTCCTCCACAGTACGAATATCCTGAGCAATAAGTGCTCTCTCCCATTTCTCGACAAATTGCTCTTTATTGATTATTGAACAAACATCTCTTATGAAGTCACCTATGGGCATATGGCCATTATAATCTTTAATTCTTTGGTTGGAAGTGAAATGCTTTTCCCTTAAAGGAACATTATATAACCCGAACACCATATCTTGATGGGCTCGATGAGCAAATATTGTCAGTGGTAATTTTTCCCAATCCTCAAATGAAAGCAACTTAAGATCAAACACCGTATGTATATCATTTGCAATAAATATATTTGCCCAGCTTTTTGCATAATCTGCATTACGACAGGTAATTACTGCAGTATCATCCGATACTTCTGTAATAGAATAGTTTTTAAGATACTTCTTTCGAGTGATATTGAAACATCGTTGGAGCAGGCTGTCAGCATCATTCATGCTTGATCCCGATGTGGAATGTGTATCGTTGGCTTGAACTGGACAGCTTCTTTCTGGATAATGGGCCGATGATCCAAGATTTGGGCTTCCAACAACCTGGGTGTTAATTACTGCTTGTGTTGGGCTTGCAGAATCAGAACTGGATGAACTTGACTTGTCACCCTTGGCCTGGAGATATTGTGTGTAAATCCCAAGAGCAGCAGATATGTGATGGTTTTCCTCACTCAATTGGTTTTGAATTGACGAAATACGCTGGATATTTGAATCGATTGACATATTCGAAACACCGCCAATAATGTTTCTATGAGTGCTACTCATGTGTGCATCATTGGATAAATGAGAACTGTTTTGCTGTAGACTTTGTTGTCCATTATTCACATACATAGCTTGTGCCTTTAGATTTGGAGAGTTAATCTGCTGATGGAAGCTTTCGGATGAGTGGGGAAAAGTAGGAATTGTGGAATTGGATGAATAAAAATGGGGAGGATTATGATTCGGCAACGTTTGATAAATAGAATTAGTAGATGCCATAACTACCCCACTATTATTTTCCTGTCTCGAAGGTGAGGAACCCTGTATAATGCCACCTCCGTCAATAAAATGAACATGTGCACTGTCTGCACCATTAATCTCTGAAGAATTCATATTTGCCAAAATATTCATACCACCTTGGTTTTTTTCAGAACTATGAAGCGAAGGATTCGGAGGAGAGGATATCTTGTTATTTTGAATAAACAAACTGTCCTGAGAGATGTATGAGTTAGTTGCATGTATGTCCTTATGGAGACTCTTTTCAGGAGACGCTTGAGAAGTTATCTCCGAAACTTGTTCTAATTCCATGGCAGCGTAGGTAGAGATCCCAGACTGTATTTCTGCTTTTTGACTAGATAATTGCTCTACAGCAGTATCGATGGTGGAAGAATTAGACTGTAAATTATCTTCATACTTTGCATTCTTGTGTTCCAGTTTAGCCTTTAGTCGTCTAGTTAGTTCTTCGTCTCTCTTTCGTTCCTTCTCCTTCTCTTGCTCCAATAGTTGCATTTCCTCATCAATCTGCTTCATAACCTCCAATGTTTTATTACCAAATCCATCACTGGAATTAACCAAGCACATCCTGGGATCCATTGCTTGCACATCTTCTTCTCCCAATGAGATAACACCATCGATAATTTGCTTGGTGTCTCGTTTTGTGATGCATTTTTCAATGCCCAACCTAAGCATCTTCATAAACTTTTCCAACGGTCTATTTTCCAGAACTTTCTCATTATGTAGCTCATCGCAAACCTTTTCCACTGTATCCTTCTCCAAATCATAGTCAAATTTTATGAATTTAAAATTGTCCTTTATGGAGTAGTCCTTCATCTGAATCTGAAATGTTATTTTATTTTCCACAAATGCAATTAAAGATAGCTCAATATCATCTTCCTTAAAAAGAGGAAGAACAGTTGAGCATTCTGGGGGAATACAGTCCCCTTCACAAGAAACATCGGGATGGAAAAAATGGTGCTGTAGGCATTGCTTTGCAGAATATCTGTTCTTGTATGAAACCATGCAGCACAGTATCAGGGACTTCAAGCAGTTGTCTTCAATATCATGGATTGCCTGAGGAAGAATTCCTTGCATCACCAGCTTCTTGACTTCTGCTTCGTCTACACATTCTGAATATGGAAGTAGCCCTGTCGCCATATGTATTGCACACATTCCAAATGCATATAAATCCACCTTTTCATTGTATCCATCTCCTTCGAACATTTCTCGCGCCATGCATGTAATAGTACCCACCAACGTGTATCTTTTATGCTTTCTTTCCCTAGCAATCCCCAAGTCTCCAATCTTAATTTCTCCGTGAGGCCCACTAACAAAAATATTTTCACTCTTTATGTCTCTATGGATTATTGGGAATTCATTTGTATGCAGATGAGATAATCCATTTAGTATTTGCAACCCCCACTTTCTAATCACATTACTGTTGACTTTTCCACTACTTTTGATAAAATCCGCCAAACTCCCCCCGGACATGAGTTCTGTGATGAAAATGAATTCATCTCCATCAAACCAATAGTCTAGTATCCTGATGATATTTGGATGGTCAATGGTTTTTAATAGAGCAATTTCCTTCGAAAATGATGATGATGTTTGTGTTTCCCTTTCAAACTGCTTGATACGCACCTCATTGTAAGCAACTTCCTTTCCTTCCTCCACATCTATGGCCTTAGTAACTGTCTTATAGGCCCCTTCTCCAAGAACAACATCTGTTTTTATATATCGTTCACTCTTTGCAAGCATGGGTTAAACCAAAATTATTTTATTTAAAAGAAGGAATAAAGATCAGAGATAGATTAATAAAATGAGGGAAAACAGCAATTGTAATGCAGAGATCATAAAAATATCACAGAAAACAATCTTGTTGACGTTTTATCTGCATAAAAACAAAACCGAGCTAAGTAAATGCCATTTCATTTTAAAAAATTATATAAAGCACTGCTAAGAATTTCAAAAATAACTAGCGTAATATTTTGTACACATGTATTAAAATGAATAAGAATTGTTAGTGGTGCTCGTGGATGATTCAGGCTTATATTTGCACAGAAATTTAATGAAATGATGTCAATTTGAAGATAAACTTAATATAAAAAATCTAAAATGGGTCTCAACTAAACCAGCATTTAAATAACGATAGTTATATAATATAAATATTACAATAATTCCATGGAATATCGTTCATCCATCAAACCTCAGTCATTTCTAAGGTGTGAACTTGTGATGTATGTTAAAATTTAGGAGAAAATACTATTTGCCAACGTTCAAAAACATAGCATGTTCTTAATGCTTAACAAGAGATAGATTTAATATTTATTTAAAATTCGTTCATAATGATTGAAGTTTTTCAACTAATTCTAGATCATCCTTAGAATATAAAGGATCCTCATCAATCACAACTCCTCCAGTTGATACAACTCTTGTCTTGAGTTCATCTATATTTTCGAATAAATTATCATATATGATTAGTTTTGTGATATTATACACATGTGACAATTCAATCAGCAAATTTAACGTGGTAGAGCTTTCCAAATCATTCTGAGAAATGTCAAGAACCAAATTTTTCTTTGTTGGAAATTCCCCCATCTCTTGATCACAATCTTCCTTGTGGATCAGATTAGCAAGTATTTCGTCCATCTTTTCCGTTTTAATATCCTTGATATATAGCTCTGCGATATTAGACCTGTTGATGAGTTTATTCAGTTCATCAGTGTCTTCAATGAAGTTGTCTGATATATCTAATATCTCAAGCTTTAGATCTGTTAGCTTGGAAAACAATAAGTCAATACCTTCATGTATTGTGTTATGGCAAATTCTCAAGACCTTCAGATTTGGAAAATTATTCAGAGTATCTCCTATTTCAGAATGAACCACATTTATTCTATTTTTTCCAACATTTATCTCGTGCAATGTGCGTTTATTTTCCAATTTATTCAGATATTCTCCCACCCTTATCAATCCATCCTCTCCCAGCCCACAGTTATGTAGGTTGAGCTCAGACAAACTACATCGACTGATAAATTCTCCTAGCTCCTTGGGAAATTTGCACGACAATGCATTCGATGGAAGCTCAAAGACCATCAAATCAGGCTTAAGCGCAGAACATATTTCTCCACAAACCTCACACATTTCAGAATAATTCAAGGTGTCAAAGATACTTTCTATCTTTATTTTTTTTAAGTTAGTCATTTTTTGAATAATTGGTGCCATTTTTCTGACCACAGACAATTTAAATGTGTTGAGGCTTAAATCAAGCTCTGTGATAGCTTTTGCCTCTGCTTCCAGTGATCTTAAAAGTTCCTCAGCCGATCTTTCAGTTTCATAAATTGTTTGTCGGGTATTAATAGAAAATTTCATGGGTTAGAAAACACCTAAAAATTTAGAATATAATCACAATAATTGTCTGAATTGAACTGAAAGATCAGAAAACAGCATTATTATTTAAATGGATACATACCCCAATACGTTCTACCTATCAAATAAAATTCTCCTTCCAACTTCTTTAGACCAATAACTCACAAAAACATCAACTCTAGGGAATAAAATATTGCCACCTAATGTCCCCAGCCATATGAATGAATTCTTATGGGAAAATTTTCTCCTTTGGCATACAAGATATCTCCTAACTGATAATACAAATTGAAATTCGTGGAGTTAAAAACTGTGCGCAATTCCAATATTCAGTTCACATTTTGAAAATTTAATCATCTTTAAAGATATTAAAAAACATTTAATAGTCATATACCCAACTCTGAGACTATATATACTTTCCAATATCTTCAGCGATTAATGTTTTAGAATGCAACTCGAACAAATTAATTTTTTAATTTAACTTTTTGGATTAAGAAAATTTAAGATTCAAATTTATTATTTTGTTCCATACAGTATCTGTACAAAGCTCTGAGATTAATCCAATTTTATCAACCCCTTTATGTCTATTGATTAATTCATAAGTAACCACGGTTTGATCTGCTTACTCTAAAATAATATTTCTTTAAGGGGCAGGTGATGCCAGTGAACTCGAATAAAGAAAATTCTGGCAAAAAATGGACTGCAAATAGGAAAGACATCGATAAAGTCGATATTGAGATGGAAGAGAAATCTAATCGATGCAGGATACCCGACGAAACTGGAAACAGAAGTAGAGTACACCAATTATCTGAAGATTACACCCTTTCAGAGAGCAATTATGATTCCGGAAATAGTTCTGAACATCACAGTTCCATGGAATATCACAGCTGTTACGATTCAAATATGCCTGATTGCAAAAGTAGCAGGAAAATAGAACATCTGAACTCAGCAGAATGTGAAAGCTGTAGCGACGAGACTAAACAACTGCAGCATAGTGGGAAGATGGATGGACAAAAAACGGATACAGGAGAATCATGCCATGAAAATATGAATTTAACAGAATTGTATTCCGATTCTTTTCCTATGCATCCAGAGTTAGCCCGAGAAAACTTGAGGATTCTGGCTTTAAAGGAGCTTGCACAAAATCCCCCAGATAGAAACGAAAGTATCTTCCCCATACCACCTGCTGAGTATGAGTTGGATAGAATCAATAAAAAGTTAGAGAACATTTGGTCGAAGCCATTTTCCTCAAAAGCGTACAAAAAGTTGGTGATCAATGATACGGATTCTCAACCAATTCGTAGTAATGTTGTTAAAATAGAGTGCCCGGATACTACGAAAGTTAAGAGCTTCAATGATTTCGATGAGGGAATATTCAAAGTTAATCCCTCGAATAAAAAGTACATTTGCCCTATAGAGGGATGCACTAAAGAATTTCCAAGCTTGAGCAGAATAAAGCGTCATTATATAATTCATACTGACATAAAACCATTTAAGTGCAAAAATAGGGAGTGTGACAGGCGATTTAGCCGAAAAGACAACATGCTCCAACACTACAGAATGCATTGCCCCTTC
Organism: Enterocytospora artemiae; assembly: GCA_038659295.1. NCBI lineage: Eukaryota > Fungi > Microsporidia > Enterocytospora > Enterocytospora artemiae. Next base: position 165,404 of record JASNGC010000003.1, read on the forward strand.
AATGATGCCCATTGAGTCGTGACAAACCCAACTCTCCAGATACATTTATAGCAAGCTAAAGGTTCTTCAAAACATAGCTGCTAGAGAACCATTATCCAATGGCAAGTAAGGTGGTATTGAAGTCACAACCTTTTTAACAAAAATGCTGAGATACTATGGCCCATTTGTAATGGATCTCTGTCCGCAAGTACAGACAGTACTGTGCTGAGATCCCAAAGAATAAATCAATGTAAGATAAAGAGAACTATATTTCTTCACCATCTATTAAATTGTAAATTACGCTAATGCAGCCTAGTCATTGATATTCTTTTTAGCCCATTGGCTGAACCTCCATTGGGGTGGGTTGTGGGTTTTCTACAAAATTTTTAAATTTATGAGTGTTAAAATCAAATGTCGTCATAAAAAATTTTGTTTCTATTGCAGTAACATAAATTAATCCTAAGAGGTTTGTTTTGATTTGGCTGGAATTATTACTTTGAAAGTTGTGAAGAAAGAGATGTCGTTATAAGGTAAAGCGATGGGTGTAAAGATAAACTTTTATTACACGAAGCAAGGAATAGATATGAGTGCTTGTGATAATAAAGAATTGCTGAATGTCTAGGAGCTTGTTTTAAACTTGATATATTAGTTTTGGCCTGTTTATCACCAGTTGGGTTGGTTGATTTAATTCATAAATCTTTTTAAAAATTTTTTTCACACCCCAAATGGCAGCCAAACTCGATGATAAGATGAAGATTGTGACTTTTATAGATGAGGAAAGATTGACGCCTGTGGTTGAACAGATAATTGCAAGTGTGCCGGAAGGTGTTTGTGAAACAGTTCAAGTTCAAATTAATACCAAAGGGTACGAAAATAGAAAGGATCCAAAGATGACGAAGGAGATCAGATTCCCAAACATAATGAGAAAGAACCCAGAAACAGTTGCTATAGGAAACGAGGCAGCGAAAGCTGTGGCAGATGAAAACAATATTCCATTTGCACTCATTTCTGATTATGAAGGACAAACTGACTTGCAGAAGAAAAAGAGAGAGCAGTTTATGGCCAAGTACAAGTACTTTATACTTTGTCCCGGATACAATAAGGCATTTAATTTGAAGGAGATTCTTATGAAAAAGAAGACGCACTTTATGTGTGCAGCTCCAGAACAGCTCGTGAGAGTTTTTGACGAGTGTAGGTATACCTACAAGCTTAAGATTAAGGATTGGTTTGCAGTCTCATTCCCAGTTGGCCATACAAACATGACAGTCTCCCAAATAGTAGAGAATATGAGGTATGGTATCCAGCTCCTTGCAGATAACTTAAAAAAAGGACCATTGAACTATAAGGATTGCTTTGTTAAGAGAACTACTGGGGAGAAGATTAAGTTATACTAATTAAATCAGTTTAGAAGATGGGAATTGCCATTGTAATTGGGTGGTGACTTTTAAAATCTTATAAAGTAATATGAGTTCGGTTTCACTAGGGTTTTTTAATATTGTGTATATTTCTGGCATATTACTTAAGATAATTTTTATCACACGGATACTTTATTCTAGTTCAGTAGCAAATTAATCATCGGATGTCATCGTTGCATAGGTTGAATCAGAAGACCACGATTTGATCAATAACAATGTACAGAAAACCCTGTAATATTTTACTATTTTTTATCTGCTATCACTGCTTCAAAATGATCTGGGCTATACAGTATATTGATGCATATACCTTTATCCATACCATATTCACAAACCATTGTACATTTCTTTGTATTCTGCAAATCTTCTGTAGCTTCGACATTATTTGGGTTTCTAATCTCTTTTGGGGAATTTCTTTGATTTAAATGGGATATTTCCTGTAGAGAGTCATCATTAACAGTTATGTCCGATTCTCTGTCTTTAACTTCACCGGCTACTTGTATGATTCGTATTCCACATTTCAATACCTCGCTTAAGAGTGCTATTTCAAACTCGCCAGCTCTTCTTCCAAATACATCGATATTTTCCCGAATATATTCATCTACATTGTTTAATACGAATTCCGAATACGTTGCTTTGTGAGTTCTAAGATAATCAGCTATTGAAAGTCTAAGAAGACCGATTAAGTCGTTTGAACAATTGGATAATAAAAAATGATGGAAGGTACTGTGACCGTACACTGAATCAGCCACATTACAAGTGGTGCTATCATGATGGCCGCTCTTTAATACTTCTAGATGCTCTCTAATGTTTTCAATATAACATTCATAAACAATTTTATAATCCTCACTGCAATTAAATGAATAATTTAATAGGTTATGCATAAGAGTAGGATTTGAGCACAGGTGAGTTGCAATGGAGGTGTATAGGCAATTTCCATCGCGGGGAGCAGGATATATTGAATAAGAAGTTTCAGCATACTTACACCTAGATTTAAGGGAGTCCCTACTATTGTGACACGTCATACTGGGTGCAAATACTATATCTAATTATTCTTTATTTATAGACATGTCAAAAAACATAGATTTAAAATTTTAAGGAAGAAGTTAGAGAATTAAATCAAAGACTCAGGTTAGTTGTTGTGTATGAGATCTCTCATATTAAATGTTAGATGTGAATAGTAGTAACACCTGAATTTTCAATAAATTTCTCTATGAGCAGCCGACATACTTTCATACATTTTCACCACTCAGAACCCAATCCAGCTTGTTCATTTTTCAGAGCTTTCATAAAAACTTCTTTTATTACCAAACAATTAAATCTAAGTACTTTTTTATTGATTGTGATGATCAAAAATCATTAAGGAAAGTGTATTGAACCATCTCTAATGTGCTTACTTGCAATATCATGTGCCCTCCTTTGAGCAAGGTAATAAACCCAGCCACTACCACCTAAGAACATCACAGTTCCCATAATAACAGCGTATGTGGAACTCAAAAATAAAAATGGGAAAATGGACATAGTAAGCACACCTAATATAAGACATGTATATCGTTTCCCAGGAAATTTGGTATCTTTCTTATGTACTGGTAGACATTTCATGATTACCACAGATAAAGCGATTGTAATAATCATGAATACTAGTACCACCTTATGTTGATACAGAGATTGCATGATTATGTCGAAATAAGAGGTTTTTTTGTCATCAAGAGTGAGAGAAGAGGCTTCATCAGGAGGTTTGGTATTATCATGAGGAGAAGAGGCTTCACCAGATGGAGTTTTCTTTACCATGATATCCCTCCTCAAAAATATCATATTTATTATGGACTAATATTCTATGTAAGGAAATATAAAAATAGTAAATTATATCATAATAAACTTCTTTGTAAATGAAATATTGTATCATTCCATAATCACACAGCTCTGGTATATTGTCAAGATATAACCCAATTGGTTTTAAATCTTCTAACTCTACGAGCATCTTATGTATTATTTTTCCGATACTGATATGAATAATCATTTATTAATTCAGAACGCACACAATTTGTTTGAACAGCAAGTGGAGACTTATATTTCCAATATTTCTCGAATAAACATCTCAGAGACAGTTAGAAAATGGGAAGATGATTTTTCACATCAAATATCAGATGTAAATAGTAATAATGGTATTACTAATATTAGCATATTAAAATCTGTTTAATATATTGTCTACTGTAAAATCCTTAACCCAGTCATTATCTGATTGATAAAATACTGTCCCGACTGTCATTTTGATATGCCGGTGTGTATACAGAGGTTATACCTAATTGTGGTATTATCAGTTAAACAGAAACATCAGGTCATCGGGTGTTAGTCTTTGTAACGCATCATGGTCATTGTCCACGGTACTTTCAAACAATGCCCTCTTCTTTTGCTGTAATGCCAGTATTCTAGATTCGATTGAATTCTCAATAATAATTCGGTAGATTTTTATGGGTCTGAATTGTCCAATCCTGTGGATCCTATCCATGGCTTGCTCCTCAACAGCTGGATTCCACCACAGATCCATCAGAAAGACTTGTTCTGCTGCTGTTAGATTTAGAGCTACACCACCGGCCTTTAGAGAAATTAAGAAAATGGTAATGTCTGGATTTTCATTGAACTCCTTTATGGCTGCAGCTCTTTGGGTAACCGACATATTTCCATATATTTTCACCACTCTGAATCCGGCTCTTTCTAGCCTCCATCTTAAAATTTCCAAAAATTGGGTGAACTGTGAAAACACAATAGATTTTGGTGAAGACCTTGGAGAAAGCTGCTGAGGGTCATTTTCATTGGTTGTTTCTTTTCTGTTTTTCGTTGAATACAGGATTTCTATGAGCTTTTCAATTTTTGTGGAGGTAACCCAATTGGCAGTTCCCAAATTACTTCCTGTGCCATTCTCTATGTAGTTAAAATCAATTGTTAATGGAATTTTACACACTGGACAGATGGTAACATTGGGGACTGAGTTCTGGACATCACATTTGCCAGAACGAATGAAGAGCTCTTCTGCCTCCTTCATACAGAAATAGTGGTTACATTTGGACTTCACCGGATTTTCTGCTTCTTCATTACAAATTCCACAGATGAATGCTGTACGCTCACTCTTAGGAATTAGTAGGTATGGATGATTAACTGCCATTCTCATTTTGTTTAATAAATCGAAGATGTGGACATAATTCAAACTATTGACATCCATCTTCTGAACATACCTGTTAAATTCCATCTTTGTATCTGTATACAGCGAGGTGTAGAATTCGTTCTCTTCCGGGCTAAAGATGCACTTTTTAATATAAACCACCTTGGAAGGTAGGCCCAATTCCTCTTCCAAGCCTAACTTTGTGCGACGGAGAATGATTTTATTGGTTAGAAGCTGCAGCTTGTTAAAGACTTCCACTGAATATTCAGTATGGCCAAAATCCTTTATTGGAGTTGAGATATTTCGATTCCACCATCCAAAATGGGATGAAGCTGAATGGCCACACTTACAACGATAACCGCCAAGAAGAGTGGCAGTATTGTTGTTTGAAGGCCCATTAATCCTCATGGCATTGTCACTGCTGTTTATAGTAGAGCTGTTGTCTACTTCGTGCCTTCTCAGCCAGCTGTTGCTTTTACAGTTACACTTCTTACAAAAGTAGTATCCATGTGGATCTATGTTGAGAAATCTCAATAGCGACAGCAGATCGTTTACCCTATTTTGTAAGGGTGTGCCTGTTAAAGCCCATCTCTTCTGTGCCCTTAAAGCACATACAGCCTTGCTCGTGCTGGTAGATGCATCCTTTATGCAATGAGCCTCATCAAGAATAACCCTGTAAAAATCCATCCCATGTAATTTGCTTGTTTTTCTACGATATTGGCTCTCAAGAGTCCCATAGGTGGTTATATATAGCTTGTGAAGGGTCAAACTATCTTTTGTAAGGCTAACTCCGTTTGTGTCTCTGGAAACTTTCAAGTCACATTCATTCTTAGTGAAAGCCACTGGGTCATTGCTATTTATCTTACAACTATTGCTTTCATAAACATCCGGATTCAAAGCATATGCCCTCCCAGTAGAATTCGACTTAATCTTTGTAGAGTGGCAATTTATTATTTCAAAATGAATAGGGAAATGATTTTCAATCTCTGAAACCCATTGGGCCAGTGCTACAGCAGGAACAACAACTAAATTCAACCGATCGGGAGGTTCACCCAGAATTAGTGAAAGAATTTGAATGGTTTTGCCCAAACCCATTTCATCTGCAAGTATTCCACCAGAAACATAGGAGTTCTCTCTATTTCTCATCCATTCAACTCCATATCTCTGATGTTTCATAAGAACTGGGATTGATTTGTGTCCAAGGAGGGAATTTCTCCCTTCTTTACTTGAGCTATCAATTGGTTCCTCAAAATCAACTGTACAAACCTTGGATTCCAGATCTGACAACTCAGAGTGTATTTTATAAATTCCATGATCCTCAGACTTTCTCTTGTTAATTTTCTTTACCTCTGAAGCTGTCGGAGTTCTTAATTTCTTTAGAGGAGGATCTCCATTTTTATATATGGAAATATCAGAGCGTGGATCAATTCTATACTGAAGAAGATATTCTATGGAATCATCCATAAGAATTCCAGTATTATTACTTTCCTTATTTATGGCCATATCTTCAATATCATAATTTCCATTCATATTATTCTCAGAAATACTGTGCATATGGGAATTTTCATTTTCGATACATTTGTCTTTCTTCTTATACTTTGAAGGATCTGTGGTCTTTCTGGAGATTTTTACACAAAACTTTTTTGACATTCTGGGGAGAGAACTAGATGAGTAAAATGTTATGTGGCTGATCTAAACTTATAATCAAGTTCTGGCACCATATGTTGTAAAAAAGAAAATCAAAGCATTTTCATAGCCCTTGAATGATTCCCATCGACAGATCCACGAATGATAGGTTTTACAGATATAAGATGCCAGAATTGGCAGTTTCATTTGAATCAAACAAAACGGTTCTGAAAAATCTCAATACAATATCGAGATCACTCTTCAGAGATCCAAATCACATTTTGAAATTTATGGGAAATGTTTTAGGTTGTACGCAGATTACAAATTCCGGGAAAAACGACAAAATCAGCGAGAAGTTTGTGTTAAATGGAAATTTCGAGGACATGAAGCTCCAATCTGTATTGTACGACTTTATAGATATCTTTGTGCTCTGCAGAGAATGCAGAAATCCAGAAACAAAATTTGTGGTTGTTGGTGGAATTCTCAAAAGATTGTGCAATGGATGTGGTTCTGTTTTTAATCAGGAACCAAATAAACTTAACTCCATACTTATCAAAGATATTGGAAATACAGTTTTTGAAGACAAAAACTATGAGGCTAGACAGACATTTGAGGATAAAGGTAGCATCTGTTCGAACAGATTTTCAACGAATGTTCCTATTGGTGAATCTCAAGATATTGTTCAGGATCAAATTCCTGCAAGGTTTGTAAAGGCATCAGAATTAAAATCCCAGGAGGAATTCCTTGGAAATTTCAACATCGGAGATATTTTGAGCAAGGTCGAGGAAATGCTGGAAAGATTTGGGAAAGAAGAGAAAATAGAAAATTATTTAAAGGCTTTGGTGGAGATGGGATACCCAATTGAGGACATTGAGGAATACTTTGAAGCACCACGTAAAGGTAAGAAAAGACATCCATTAGTCAAAAAGGGAGCAAATTATTTTCTCACGAATTTTGGTATATAAATTACTTTGAAAGACTTTTGTGAATCATGATAGCATATCCTGCTTGAATAGGCACTCGTTTATCAATCCATTGTGTTTTATTTTTATTGTCGGAGCTTTTGATGTTATAATCAATGAACCAAAACTCCATTATAACTTGGATAGCATTGTATTAACCAACACCACTCAAGCGTTTACTACAAAACTTGTTCTAAAACTTTTCAAATTTTGTTCCCCAATGAAAGCCGAAGAGTTGCAGGCGGAGATTACATGGAGAAATATACTTTTGACAACACCAAAAGGAAAGCAGCTTCTGAATAACATAAGTGGCCAAATCAATCCCGGGACAATGACAGCTCTTATGGGATCCAGTGGTGCAGGAAAGACCACATTGATGAATGTTTTGTCTGGGAGGAATATGGATGGGCTAAGTTTGAATGGAGATATCCTGTTGAATGGAAGCAATAGAGATCCGGAGTCATGGCCACGAATTATGTCGTATGTGAATCAGAGTTTTGAATCGTATGAATTACAGACTGTTTTCGAGACCCTATCTTTTGCATGCATCGAGAAGGGTCTTGCGGATGAAGAAACACACAGCCGAACCAACGAATTACTAAGTTTATTGGGTCTGACCAATTCGAGAAGCACACATGTGAGCCAGTTGAGTGGAGAGGAGAGAATACGCTTAAGTGTGGGGTTGGAATTAATTGGGAATCCGCCTCTTATATTCCTGGATGAGCCAACTAGTGGTCTGGACTCTTTTAATGCAATCAACATTCTGGAGTTATTGAAAAAGACATGGTTTCATCATAGCGAAATATATGTAAAGAGCTTATTTTTCACCCTGTTTTTCAATGCTTCTTCTTAATATTTTAAGTAATAGTAAGCCAGAAGTTACCAAGGCACTGTCACAAAAATTGTACAAAAGCGCCATTGTGATGTTTTCTGCACCATTTAAGAGAGGAGAACGTATTTCTATAGACAACTATACCGGGGTTGTCCAAAACATGAATATTTGGTATTTACAAATAAAAAACAGCAGAAGAAATATTTTTATTCCAACATCATATGTTTACGATAAAATAGTGGAAGTTGATGCAAAGTTGTAGGAAAGTGTTAGGATGTGTGAAAAATATGATCAAGATTCGTATTTTCAATGAAAGTCAGGTAAGTTTTAATAAAACCATAATCATATTTATACGGCTGTTATAAATCTACTATTTTTTCATACATGTTCTCTAAAGAACTTGTGATCTAGGGCGTCTGCCAACTTGATCCTCTTTGTGGGATCCATTATCAGCATTTGCTCTATAAGACTAAGGGCATCTGCATTCAAATTGCAGTATCTGCTCTTAAACTTACTAAGTTCCGTTCCATTCTCTTTACACTCAGCAGTAACAATCGTTAGCTGCTCTAACTCAGAATGGCCCTGAAATGCGGCCTTGGACTGAAGCAGTTCCAAAAATATACATCCTACTGACCATACATCAACCGGATACGAATAGCTTAGCCCATTCAGCAACTCAGGAGCCCTATACCACAGAGTAACGACATTGGTTGTCATTTCCTTGGACATTGGGCGGGACATACCAAAGTCTATTATTTTAATAATGTACGGACACCTGTATATATCACCATTCTCTATATTTCTACACTGAGGATCAGACAGGGAGGTCTTGCCAAATGTAGTGTTATCTCCATCCAAGTTTATCTTCTCTATCATAATATTTGCAGTCTTTAAATCTCTGTGAATAAATCCATTAGAATGTATATAAATCATTCCTTCAATAATCTGCTTCATTACTCCACGAATATGTGAAATCCTATTCTTCACAGGAAAGAAATCCTCCTTTATGGAGAACAGATCTGTGGCATAGTATGGAAATATCACATTTATTTTTTCATTTCTTACATCTACCTTTAATATATCTATCACATTTATATGCTTTAGCTTTTTCAAAGCTTTTATTTCTCTAATTGTAGTAATATGAACAGTTGTGTCTCGGTATGTAAATGTCTTGGCAGCATATACTCTATCCAGCTTGTCAAAGCAGAATCTTACATCTCCAAAAGTACCACGTCCTATATATTCTCCATACCGAACAATGGTTGGTGATGGGCTTTCACAGGCTTGGTCATAGGATACGGAAGCAGAACCCTCATGGATTTCCGTCCTCTTTCTGAAGAGCATATATATAAAGGGATTCAAAAATAAAATACTGATTCGTGCTACTGGAATAGAAAATATTCTTTGAGAGTATGATTGGGAATATAATCGATTTATTGACATTAAATAACAGACTTACTTTTGATCACGTATCATACCTCATGAACAACACAGTATAAGCAATTACCACCGGTAAAAAGAAGCACGATATTATACATTGCTTCTTTGGATCATTCCTGTATTTTATTATTAGAAAGACAAATGGTATAGAAATTCCAAGATATCCGACATAAAATAGTATACCAGAGAACTCATCCTGTAATCTTCTTAATTCTTCTGGATCTTCGGGCTCTTCTGGTGTTTTCATCGATGTACAAATAATTCCCCAGACAGATAAAACTATATAACACACTCCTTTACAAATGCATACTATCACGTATCCTAAGAAACTTACTACGTTTCTTAAGAAATTACTTGGTGGCTTAGCATATTTCAAGTTATTGTCCAGTATCAAATCCTTGCCATCAAGTGATAATTCACCTCTAGTAGAAATAATAAAGTCCATAGAATTTAGACTGACTTGAGACATGGGGCAGATATTGAAAAATTATTTAAAATTAACAGATTGATGAATATTGATAAAGTACAGACATATGCAATAAGCCAGAATATCATATCGTCTTATTTAGTTGATAAAAGTTTTAAGGAGAATTTAATTTCCCAAAATGAATATTGATAAAATTATTTTTGATAAAACTTGATGAATGATATTTATTAGCATTGTTAATTTTCCTTATTTGGAAGTCTACAGTGTTTGTATGGTTTTTGGTATTCAAGGAATTAATTTTAAGATAGGATAATATGCTAGATCCATAATATCAATGTAGAATCACGAATTGCCTGTTAATAAGTTCAAAATCTGAATCGATTTTTCGACTTCAAGGCTTTTAAACCTAAATAATGACATTTTAACAAGGTAATGAACTATATGACTAATCAGAAAAGCTTGAATTAGAGTATAGAAAATATTATAGAACTTTTCAGTACACAAAGTAATTTTAAATTATGAAGGCAATATAGTTCGAGATATTTAATATATATAACCAAATGATTTATTGTGATTTTGTTCGCTGAGTGAATAATGATGTCACAGTAACCAAAGCCATACAATATACTGTACACATGAAATACGAGTAAAGCTGGTTGTATTAGAGGGAATAGGTGACTCATACCAAAAAGTAGGTCATAAAAAGAATTTATTAATAAACACAATTTGGGTACTACACACAATAGAACTGACTACATCCTAAACCACAATTTTCAGTATTGAACCCTATAAGATTACAAGGCAGACTCTTGAATTGCCTAAAATCCACCACGCATTTTTCTTTTGCTCGCTGGTTTAACCTTGGGAACTATTTTCTTTTTAACGGCTGTATTTTCTTTGGAGAATAATTCACTGTAGATGGGGAATTCACTCTTAATGGATTGGGTATTTTGTGAATCTTCAATGATTTCTGGATTTTCCGCAGTCATACTAGGTTGTACTTCTGTCCTTTGAGCCTTTCTCTTCAGGTACTCACTCTTCAGAAATTCGTAGTTATTGTCGTTAAAAAAATTTATTTTGCGATATATTTCTCGTTTTCTCAAAATGATTCGATTCTTTTTTCTTTCTAGAAAGAAATCGCTACATTTTGGATTCAAACCGCTCATCTTTACTTTAATTTGGTTCTGGGACACTACACACAGATCAGAGTCCTCCCACTTTGACTGATGGGCTTTAATAGCACCTTGCTCTGCATCTTCATTAAAAAAATATCCAATCTCTTCCGAAGATGAATCGTCGAAAGGCTCCGGAAGCTGAAGTTCTCTATTCATGATCTCAATTTCGTTTTGCTTTGTTTTTTCGCTCTCTAGTTCTTCTTCAAGTCTTCGATCCAAATTATGTTTATCTTGAAAATTGATCGAATACCTCAAGCGTGTAAAAAACTTTTCGATATCTTCATATTCAATAGATCTTCTCTCACAATTCGTACTGGAATCTGAAAATTCAAGTATGTTATCCCTGTACAGAATACCTTCCTGATTATGTAACTCTTTTATTCGTTTTCGTCTATCAACCAATTTTTCGCTTCCAACAACAACTTCATCGTGACAGAGATAGTACACATTTGAGCCAAAGCCAGAAACACACAGAAGACATTTATTGAAATTTTCAGGGGTAGATTCCATGACAAAACTCCCGCCTTTCCCTGAAATATACTTCTTTTCTGCTCGAAGGTATCCAGACTTTGTGTGTAAAATAACAGTATTTGTGGTAAAGGACATTGTTCTGCCAGATGGCAATGGAATACCTATTGCAGTGTGCTCCATTGTTCTTGTGTCTATTCGATACAAATATATGCGTGTTAAAATATAAATAACCTGATCTTCCAAATGAGCAGATTGTAAATGCTGGTATGAAACCAAAGATGTGCAACAATACTCAAAATCAGGAATATTAGAACTCTTTGAACAATCAGTGGTGTTCTCCCCATCAGCAATACCTGTTATCATTTTATACTTATGTGTACCTCTTCGCGTCACAAAGAAGATGAAATTATTCTGTACAAAAATCCTATCACAGATCTTTCCTTGCTTTTCTGTTCCTCTCTTACTTATGCGAAAAGTATCCTTATATGGCACTCTGATTTGTCTTCCGCTGTTGGTATGGATTATTACCACTTCGGGCGTCAATATATACAGATGGTAATCCACAGCGATATCAACTATGCCCTCTTCAACATAAATTGTTGAATTATTTAGAGGTGTGTATGAATATACATGGTTATAAGACATCATAAATAGCTGCAGCCCATTTGCGACAATTTTAATCAGATGTGTTGGAATTTTAAAATGGATTCTGTCGTTTGACAAATGATGAAGCAGCTCATAGGAAAGCGGAGTATATTCGCTATATTTCGAGGTGTCTTTTGATTTTCCAGAGCAGCCGGGGGATGTTGCTCTATTGGACCTGTCTCCATTATCACTTCCGATATGCTCATGATTATTCAATTTTTTCCTGTTAATTATCTTCAAATTGTTTCCGTAAGATAAAATTAGATAGAATTCACTAATAAACACCTTTATAGATGATACTTCACTGGAAATAGAAACCACTGGATTGCCATGAAGAAAGTCGTTGGTTTCGTTTGTCAGATAATAAAATTGTTGGGCCGGCTTGAGCAATTCGTATACTGGACGTGGAAATGAAATTGTCATAACAGGGCGATGAAAACCACCAAATTAAAGTATGGTAATTTTGAAGCCTGTGTTGTGAATTGATTGCAGCTATCTCATGGTATTGCCTTTAGACAAAATTAAAGGCTAGATTCAAATTAGTCCTTAATATAACTCCATATGAAACGGCTATTGTTAATATATTTATGAGGATTTTGGTCATATGCCCCTAGTACGAGAGTTGATTGGAAGAGTATCGCTGATTGGTGAAAGTTCCACCAGCAAATGATGAAATTCCTCATATATTTGTCTCAGATATTGATTAAAAAGTATTCGCAGGGATCCGGTTGATTTCAAGTTTGAATTCTACAAATCGGAATTTAACAGATAAAGCTCCCATCATCCGATTTCGTAGTCTTAGAATACCCCAATTATTTATTTTCTAATGAAATATGATTTTGTCAGAGAAATCATTTATCAATTATGGGATGTTACAAAAATATGTTTCAGGTTTAAAAAAGGTATAAAAAGTAAAATAAAAGCCTAGAATATGTTTTTCACACTTACAGTAGCAGCAGTTCAAGCCCTTGGTTACTCCTCCAGCAGCAGTTCATACTCCTCTTCTTCGATGAAAGGAGGTTATTCTTCTGCATTTACTCCTTCCTACTATAGTAGCAGCAGCAGATTCTCTTCCCCCTTTGCCCCTTCCATCTACTCGTCAAGCTATGGCTACAGCAGCTCTTACAACTCTTCAATGTCTCTTTCAACCGTCATGGCTAATATTACATCGAATCTCTATGATATGGCTAGAAAAATCAGGCCTGGGGTGGAAATGTTCAGGACCGAGACATTGTCAGCCTCTCTGGAAGATCTTATTGCAAACTTTGGTAAGGTCGACAATCCAACATCTCGTGATGCAAATGAACTGGTACTTGGATTGGACTCTGTGGCTGTCAGCAAATCCATTTCTGATACTATTGCATCACTCAATCTTGAGCCAAAAGGTCGTAATGATAAGATTGACCCATTTGTTACTAAGTTACAGGCTGTGTTGGATCTTACTAAGCTTGTGAAAGAAGAAAAGGCCAAAGTTCCAGAAGTGCTGTCTGCATTGAAAGAAGTTTATGTATTTTACAACGATAATCGTTTCAATCTCGGTGGAATTATGATCAAGACCTCGAGTTCAGTATTCTATTAATAAATTAATTGATCGATTTGCAAAAATATTGAGAGCTTTAGTTAGTTAGGCGATAAGTCCGGATGCCAACCAAATGAGTATTTAACGGTGTTGAGGTTGGTTGAAGCAATAATTTGTGAGGTGTGTAGACAAGCAACAGTGAAGTGACAGTGGATTCCATGACAATGTTTTTCCTCCTGTTTATATTTTGAATTTCAAAATTTTCTGACTTACCCCTTTCATGGGAAGAAAAGCCAAATTAAAGAAAATTCGGAAAATGGCTTATAAGAAGAGAGAGAAAGAGGATTTGGAAACCGTCATTTCAGAAGAGTCTGAAGTTTCACAGGGAAGGGAAGAAAGAGACATTCTAAACTACTCTCTAAAACCACCATTTCAAGTCATTCTTGACACCAACTTTATAAATGATTGTATTAGAAAGAAAATAGATGTGGAAAATTGCTTAATGGAGTGTCTGGATGCAGAGGTACATCTTTACGCTCCAGAATGTGTATATGCTGAACTAGAGAAGTTGGGAAGGGTGTTTAGACTGGCCCTAAGCATGATTAGGAAGATGAAAGTTACGAAATTAGCCTGTCTTCATCAAGGAAGCTATGCTGATAATTGCATACTTCAACGGGTTAGTGAGTTTAAGTGCTATATTGTGGCCACTAGTGATGTAAATTTGCGGCAAAGGATAAAGAAAGTTGGCCACATTCCTATCGTTTTCTTTCGGGGACATAAGTGTGTGACCGAAGAATTCTATAGAGGATGAAAGTATTATGCATATCTTTTCGTAGAACTTTGCAGTAGCATTGAAAATGATAACAAAAGATGATTCTCCATCAATATGAGGCTGGAAACTCAATTAATTTATTAAATATATTGTTACGAACAAATCTGCTCTTCAAAATAACGAATCTAAGCTGTATACACTACAGATTGATCCATTTGCAACATAAAGATTGCTTTCAGAGATGTCTATATTGTTGATTTGATATTCTAGTTCCACACAAAACTTTTCTTTCCCATTACTAATTCCCATCAACTTATTCTGTGAGACCAAAATCATACTTCCGTTATAAAGCCTTATAAAGTCTGCAAATCGAAACGGGCAAACACTTTCGTTAATTTTCCCCTGATCTATTTCAATAATTTTACCTTTTGGTGTGGTGATATATATTTTACCGCTCACTGTGTAGTCTAAAATACCATATTTTATATTATAGTATGCAAATGTTCTGGAAATTACATTGAATTTGACAATCGTAGAACCTTCTACATAAAACAGATGGTTTTTGTGTATCTGTAATTTGCATACATTTTCTCTGACTTCAATATCATATTCAAACGTAAAATCATGGCTTAATACAATGAGCTTGTTGTTTCCAGTCAGCACAAATAAATTGTTTTCGTTAAAGACCATTTCCTTGATATGAAAATCTAAAGTTTTGACCTCTGCTGATTTAATATCACAAATCTTATTTTGAAAATATGATAATACCTTACTACCTAGCTTGACCAATTTCAAATGGATACCATCCTCCAAGATCTTTCCCGCATAATCCTTACTTTCTAGAAAATTTAATTTCTTAATTTCTTTTTTTTTGAAGAGGCTTTCATTTTTTGTATTATTTTTGATGACTACAGCAGGCTTGAATTCTGCACTCTCACTTTTATTGGTAGTATCCTGGGAGGAATTGTCCTGGCTGTTCGTGCACTCTTGGTATTCCAAGATGTTGCTATCTTTTTTAAGACTGTAAATTCTATTTCCATAGGTACTTAGGTATACGATGCTACCAACCCCACAGATCGATACAACCGTATCATCTATATCTATGTTTTCTTGCTCTAGTTTTTCTTTCAAATCGGCATAATCAATCACCAGAGTATCTTCAAAGCTTAAATTGTTCGTTTGGCACCACTCCAAAAGTGTCTTGGAAATGATCCGAACGCCATCACAATAGAATAGATATGTAGAGCTGTTAGAATAGAGGGTGTTCAAAAGCATTTGAATGGAGCCAATGGGTTCCTCAGCATCTATTTGTATAGGATCTGTGATTTCTGCAGAATTGGCTTTGTTTCGAAGTTGGACCAGAATATTCATTACGGCAAATTTCTATAAAATATTTTATTGGGAAAAATCATGTTATATTGTTAAACAGATGAAGCTGCGATCAAATCAGAAGTTTGTGTAGATTCTCCGGCTATTGAGTGGTATTAAAACTTGTGTAAATCGGACACATCTAACTAAAAACAAGCCAGATAATTTTAGATAGGATTAAAGACAAGAGAAATATGTCTTGCTTAAAATGAGCTATACAATTACGTAATTAAAAATAGACCACACCCATTTAAAATAACATTCTAAAATGAGTCACAATCTGGATAAAAACAATATGATTATATTTTATCCGATGGTTTTTTGTAATTTCTTCTAGTAATTCCCATAAAATAGCATTGGAAATACCGACAATACCCAATATCTAGCCACTTATTGCTCTTATTACAAATAAATCTAGACGATTATGAGTTTTTTAATTTTTGGCCATTTAATTTGTAGAATAATTTTTGATCATTTGGAACTGTTTTAAGGAATTTGATTTGTTGTTAAGGCTTAATGTTTACTCTTTTCTATTCTTGGAAGAAGCATTTAGATTCAATATTCACAAATAGGCCAGAAAGTATTGGAGATATTTTGGTCGAATTCATCATACTGAACATCTTAATAATTTTAGCCATTTTAGTTTTGATAAGAATCATATATGTGTTTTTCACCTGTGCTGCAGCATGTAAACGACAAAATCGTTCAATATTTAATCCCAATCCTGTAACAGATAGCACCGATTCATCAACCATAATTTACATTCAAGGTGAAACCAAATATCCAGCTAGAGACAAAAAGTTAGATAACATCGAAGACAGATAAATGCCCTTAACAGAACTCATCGTATGTCTTCACGGTAGATTTATATTTGATCTTAATGTTTTTCAAGGTTTATTTTACATTAAGTTTAAAATATCAGAAATTGTTTAAATTTTTTTACGATGTAATGAACATGGATTTTTCTAGCTTAAACCATAACATTATGCATCAAAATACAGCTTCCATCACACACGATGTGAATGACATAATCTTCTATGTAAAAGTATTGGTTTATGTGTGGACAAGTAAATACTAAGTCTATATGTTTTGTGAGTGACCTTTATATCTTCTTTTGGTGCCGAGAAATATTAATGTGTGCACTAAAAATGAGTTTATTAGTTATTTTCATTTAAGCGCACAAATATTCCTTTTTAAGCTGTAAATATTTTATTAACTTCGTAAAAATGGGTTGTTTGTTGTTGTCCACAGTAAATAGCAATGGCATGGTGTATAGATTTTATATATTGCACATATAACATCTCTGTTTTTGGCAAAAATTTTCACCCAATCTTATGAAGTCAGAGCTTAATACTAAAATGCTGCGTATAGCGGTGGTTGAGGTTCTTCTGCAACTGGGCTTCGAAAAATGCACTGAACAGTCACTGAATATTGTGACAGAAATATTTAATCATTATTTGGAATTTTTGGTACGCAGTATTCACCCAATTCAGCAATGTTCCTTTAGGATTATTGCAGAAAAACTATTTGATGAGGCATATTCCTCTTCAGAATATGAGAAAACAGAACTGGACAAGTTTCTTGATCAGCAAAATGGGATTCTTAGGCTTATACAAGGACGTGGCAGTGACAAGGACAACAACCCAGGTTCCGGTTCTCTTCTGCATCTTCTGAGGCTTCTTCCTGCTGGACAAAGCTTGAAGAGTATTTACAAAACCACCAAGACATTGCATTTTGAAGAAGAAAAATTTTCATCATCCGGAAATATTCAAACAGAATTGGAATTGGACGCTTTTCTTCAAACATTCATAGAGCACTGTGAGAGTAAATTCAGAAATAAAAGTGAGTTGAAGCATCATCAATATAAATGCAATTACGACAAAGACAATGAAGCCCAAGAAAATACAGTTACTCCGAGTGAGGGGGTTTCTGAGGATTGTAAATTAAACTTAAGTAATGATGTGGATAATATTTACGACTACAATCTTGGGCAGATTATAAACTCTAGCGGCCCATCGCAAGACATTGAATATATAAGCATGTCAGAACAACTGGCTCCTGAAGGTTCTGAGGAGGAGCAGCAGTTCTTTCTTGACGAATTTCAACCAGAAAAGTATAAAATCCATAAATTAGTGCGCGAATAACTTTGACTTCTTTAATTAAAATACAATATTACGTAACAATACATACAGGTACAAAACCTCTGCAGTTAGGTTAATATATCTTATTAGTACATTGCTTTAAATCTATGTGACTATTTTTTAATGGCATGTTATCTATTTCCATCCATTTTCATGATTAAAAAGTAAGGGACATGGCATGGAAGAATCCTTCGTATCATAACTTTTGAATAATTGGGAGGTTTGTTTAAATTGATGAAAAATAGGCTTGATAAAAACATTCGTTAATCTCCCATATTTGTCATTAACATGTATCGGCACTTAAGATAATACACAGTTTACCTTCTATATTGAGCAACTTGTTAGTTTGTAGGGTAATATTTGCGTTCGACAAGATGGTATGAAATGAGTGGGACTATAAAAACTCGTTAAGTAACTGTTGTTGTTTTTGATCTATATACTATTTACCAATAGCTATGACTTGAAATTTAATTATTTGTTAAAAGAAATCGATATACCAAGATACCTACAATGAAAATGGCTATTCCTATCGTCAAATAAGATACTGAAGAGTCTACACTTTCATTATGGACTTCGGACTCAGGTGTGTCAGACTGAGATATGTTTTGAAATTTTGGATAGTAAAAAGAAAGGCTTTCTTGTAATCTTTCACTATATTTGTCAAAGTCATAAAAGTTTGGACTTGAACCTAGCCCAGACCCCCAACAATCACCGATAGGTGAGCCATATCTTGCTTCTCCAATTCTGCCTTTCAGAAAAGTTAGGATATGGGGATACATAATCAAAGAAATATCCCCACCATCTAATATATCATTAACAAAAAAGAGTAGATATACTTCTTGAATCTTAGGATAATAATCATCATCTTGTGGCCGAGGTCTCAGTGATGCTTTGCAATTTATTACCTCTATGATTTTATGATTAAGCTCATATTCGAGAGGCTTTATTTTATCTGTATACATTTCTCTTAAAACAATACTGAGGATAGATCTAAACTTTTCGGATGATCTGTATATATCACATAAAGATTCATCTATTTTGATTTTGTCCTTTATGTATTCTCTAGCCTTTTCAATTTCAGTGGATATTTCTTCAATGTAAGTGTTGATGCTATCAAAGTAGGGTGCGGCTGGATCCAAATAAAAATTTTGTTGATCATCTATAAAATTTTCAAGGGGAAGTAAAGACTCACACATATCATCAACCATAGGAATATTTTTGTCTGAATCTGAAGATTTACTCATGCCTTTAATCATGGGAATGTCTTCTTCTAAGCCTTTAAATATATATTTATCAAGTCTTTGCTCAAACCTAGCTATGTGGCGAGTTTTTTTATCATCATAAATATAAACCCATAAGTTCGTTGAGTGAGTCGAATAATGACGACTATACCAGTAATTTTCTGTTGTTGGCTCCATTTGAGAGGTCTTGCACATTACCTTACCATCATATGTGGATAATGAATAACTTTGGCTATTTTTGTCATGTACTTGAATGGCCTTAGAGCTATCATAGTAGAAAGCTAGTATGCTATTCAAAGTATCAATCTTATTAATTTTATCTGTGAAAAATTGGTCAATAAATGGTTTGATATTTTTAGATTTTCCAAATATATTCACTTCATACTCTTTCTCTGTCATCGGAATTACCTCAACACCTTAAAACTTTGATTTCTCTTTATCATTTAGCCTTAGAACAATCTTGAACAAGTTCCAACAGTCTGTTCCAAGTGAAACACCAACCATAGAAATAGAATAATCATTCTGTTTACAATATATATCTCCTGAACCATCCTCAAAAACGATTATGCTATTACCTTCAGAATCATACAAAAGTTTCCTAAACATATCATCAGCTTTGTACTTGGACATATCACCATCCGATAATTGTGAGTGCGTGAGTGTAATTGAGAATATTGATAAGTAATAAAGTAAGGAGAGAATCATGGGGTTTATGAAGAGTTAGTGATATTTAATTTTTTGATTAAATTATTGAAAGGGGTCATCCTTATTAACAATAAAATCAAATATAAATTGCACATACAATAAGGAGTATTGCTGATTCGACCTTTTAGTTCTCAGTATTTGTTCGAATTGAGATATTCAATTAGTTGCGTACTTTTCTGTCCCCCAAGATGGAGAGGCAATTTATTCTGCGGCTGCCAAGTCCGTTGGCAAATATCGATTTAACCGAGGCTATTCTTACCAAACTAAGTGATTCAAAAGTTGTGTTAGAGTACAAATCCAAGAAATATCCTGGAATTATATACCAGTCACCAACAATAATGGAAAGCCAGAAAGTTTTGGATAATAAACTATACAAAGTGGCAGACATATCTCATATTATGGTGATTTATAATGAAGAGACGGCCAATGAAGAGTTATACAAAGGCACGGCAGATAAGAATGGCAAGAATAAGATTTTCAAGGAAATTCGTCAAAGTGGTAATTTATCAGAATTGAATATTTCCAACAATAGTTCTGGGATCTCTGTGGAAGAAGCATTGGTCAATTCTAAGACGCTTTTGGATGTATTTGATAGGGAGATTGCCATAAATTCCATGAGTGGGTTTACTCCACCTATGAAAAATGTCAAGGAAAGGCGATTTAAGAACAATCAGATGAAGAGGGAATTTGTGGAAGAAATCGAGCGAAAAGTGGAAGAATTGTTAAAAGAAGACTCAAAAGCCATCAGAGTTGAGTATAGTACCCAAGAAAGTGAGGAAATAGACCTTATAGCTGCAGAGTTAGAGGAACTGCTGGAAAGTCCTGTAGAGGATTTCAATAATGGTGGGCATGACACTATTCCAGCAGACAGTAGTAGCATTGATAGAACTTTCAAAGCCGTTTCTTCCACTGACAACTCAAGAAAAGAAAAATTGCTTGAAAAGATTAAAGAAAAAGAAGAATTATTGAATAAGGCTGCAAATCCGATATTAAGGAGGAGATTCGAACAGCAAAAAAGAGAATTGGAGGAAGAATTAAGAAAATTATGAACTATAGGATGGATTTCAAAATTATAATCACGTTGTTTTGGTGTGCTTTTACAATAGAATATGAAATAAGGTGGGTAATATATACTATGATAATATTTATAAGTAAAAATTGTTTTTCAAAAACAGGTATTAATGAGTTAAGGACAATGATGTCCTTTTGGAGATTGTGTGTTGATAAAAGTTTATAATCTTACATTACAGGTATTACAATGATCCTCTTTGAACCTATATACAAATAGCCTGGAGCCAAATTTATTAATTTCTCTTTTCACTCATAACAACAATTTCTCTTTCAAATATCTTGCTTGACAGAATATCCTTTATTTCGATCTTTTCAATTTCATTGCAAATGTTTCTAATATAATCTAAATCAATTCCCCTGTTTGAATATTGATTAAGTATAAAATCGCCTAGGTCTTTAATATTGGCAAATGGTTCACGATAGAAAGAAATTAAACTGGATTTATATAAATCTAAAGAAATAAACTCACCAGCATTGTTATTTTCTGAAGCAGTGAGATCACCATTCTCAAGACTATTTTCATCTTTATCAATTTTTAGGAGATTACTCTCAGATTTATTATTTCTAGGTTTTATTGGAGCATCCTTTTCTTTAAGTTTACCGTCGAATTCTTCTATTTCTTCTGAATCGTCACAACCCTCATATAAAAAGGTTTCCAGAAACTGTCTAATTCTATTTTTAAGAAATCCAATTGACTTGGTACTTTGGACAACAAAAAATATCCAATCATTCCCCAAGTATGATTTTGTGTATGCAGAAACAATATATCCTAATGTCTCCTTGGTCCTTAGTTCATTGAAAAATGATTCCGAGCAAATCTGGCCAATTAATTTGGAAATAGCTATTAATTGCAAGGAATTATCCTTATGAATGCTTGCTGAAGCTTCATATTCCAGAGTATCAGCAAGATTTATTTTATTTAAGTTCTCATAAGCCCTAAATCCCATCATTATTGCATTGTTGATTCTATCTTTTGTATAGAAGCATATTTCATTTTGATCAAAATAATACTTAACATCTGAAGGCATGGAAACAGAATGCTTATCAGAAATATTCTTAAAAAGTTGCAAAACATCGGAATAAAGTATATTCCCAACAGAAATAATGTCCACAAGACAATTTGACCAAGGCGAATAAGAGACATTGGAAAACTCAGCCAATCTGTTTTCAACCGATATAAATTTTGATCTCATAGCCTCATACTGAATACTTTTGAGTTTTTCCAATGTGTGTTCGGTAGTAGTTAATCCATGAGTACAGGTGTTTTTTAGTACCTCTAAAAGTCGATCACTAGGGCTTCTTGAAATTCTTGAGTTACATTCGTCAACTAACTCATCCTTAGCTATTTGAAAAAGGCATTCTGTCAGGCAAGGAGTTGTGCTACTACTATATATGCCATTTATAATAGATTCATACAACTCTTGCGCCTCGTTGATGAACATTTCTATCATTTTAACCATTTTATTACTGAATCCTGAGGCATGAACTCGTATTGCACCTGCCACAACCACAACAGAAACACAAAGATGATAATTCTTCAATAACCGATCATATTTCTCTGAAAATACATTGTAAACCATCTTCACAAAAATTGAATATTCAATTTCAAAAAATACGTCAGACTTCAAGATAGCATAGACTTCCGAATGAGGAGTGGAAAATGAATCGGTAAAAAGATAATGTATCGATCCACAATTGAATTTTCTAAACAATGGAAGAATCTTTACATTATTTAGCATAACCACTTCATTACAATAGGCATCTTTCAATATGACTGCATTAGAATGACCATTGGCCATAGGTGTCAAACTACAATCAATATTCTCCTTTGCATCATACAATGTGAGTATATTTGTCAATATTTTACTGTCAAGAAGTTCATTCTTGTAATTTATCTCCGGATAAGCTCTCTTATTAAAAAAATGATTATTATGATCAATGTATAATATATTCTCGTGAACTTTATATTCTACATTGAAATATCTCTCGCTTCTATTAAAGTAAGCTGTCTTGAAATTGTACAACATATCAGTTTCATGACCATAGGCCTTATGCCCTTCCATACTCACATCCAGATATATATCACTAGATACAAACACTACAATCCATTCCTTATAATTTTTGAAACAATTAAGTACTGCCGAAATCATTTCATAATTGTACTCTTCATATGAATAATTGTGGAAAAGAACATATTCTTGCGGGTACCACTGTAAATTGTATGCAACAGAGCTAGACAGATCTACTGGGGCTTCATTAGGAATAAATTTAAAATTATCCAGGGAGAGATTCTTAATTCTGTTATATTCATCTTCACAGATATTTAAATTATTCAAATGGAATGAGACCAATGATAAAATATATGAAATATTACTGTGTACAATGGAGTCAGTATCGGAAGAGTCATATGTCCTATTATGAACAGTACTTTGAGTATCGCTATTGTATCTGTGGTTAATTTGATTAGTCAGGCTTATTACAATTGTTATCAGCGTAAATTTGCTGTTTTCTGAATATTCCAGGGAAATACCAAATCCTAAGCTCTTCTTTTTCAAATCTGACAATAATGAGCCTTTTTCATTGCTCAGCAGCATACCTTCTATAAACCCTATCGGATTTTTTTTAAACATTGTGGGAACTGGAGGTGCTGTGAAGGTTATTCGAAGTTCCGAATTGTCCTCAAGAGATTTCATGTGAATTAATTTTTGATAAAATATAGGATCAAAAATAGATTTAACATTCAATGTACAAGTGGGAGATGATGAAGCATCTATATCCTCTATACCAACATTTCGTACAATTGATGGAGCGTTAAATTCATCTATACATCCCCTCATCGGTACCTTAGAATATATCTGGCCATATTCCTCCAACTTCTCTATCGAATCACTACCAACAATAACAGCAACCATCTTGTTGGAGGTGTAGGTTTCCTCCCAAAATCTCATTACCCTTTCTCGAATGTTATTGTGCCTTAATGTTTCCGTATTACCTATAGTGAATATTGACTCTGGAATTCCTTTATGCATAAACTCCTTTAAAAGCGCCTCATATCGGAAGTCCGGTGAATTTAAGGCGTTTAGATACTCTGAGTTGACAGCCTCAATTTCCCTCTCTACAGAGTCCTTATTAAAAATAGGCCGTATAAAAAAATTTGCAAAGATGCTGTTAAGCTCTTTTAAATGGTTGGACTCTGCACAACAATAGTAGACCGTCGTCTCTGAAGAGGTATATGCATTGCTGTATCCATTGTGTGTCGAAACAAACTCATCCAATGTATTTTCTGAAGGATATGCTTCTGTTCCTAAAAAAAGCATATGCTCTAGAAAATGTGCAATTCCTGGGAAGTCTGCTGGCTCATCATATGAGCCCACCTGCACAGATACTGCACAAGAAGCAGTCTTGAAAATGGAATTACTCACAAGTACTAATCTCATACCATTCGAAAGTGTTTTGAATTTATAGACATTGCTGTCTATAGAACTCTTTAAAATCATATGCGGGTAAGAGATTTAAAGTTTTTGAATAGGCAAAGAAATGGTAAATCAGTGGAATATTATATTAGACAGAAATCATATTTCATAACCCAACTGAAACACATTGATCCTCGAGATCTACAGAATAATATTATCTAATCGTATTTTTACTTCTCAAGGCTGAACGATTGTGTTTCCAAGTGATTTTTAGGGCACGGTTCCTTCAGCACCTGAGTTCAATAGCCTCATATATACCCTAATCATGATTCTATAGAGTAATAAGCACAATCCCCATCAATAAAACTTTATCTTTTCTACAGAATATTTTTTCTATTTTTCTCTCCTTCAAATGTTCATCAAAAGTATCACATTGGAAAACTACTACAGTTTCAAAGAAAAGCAAGAAATCAGCTTTTCAGAGAAAAATATCATTGTTGGAAAGAACGGATCTGGAAAATCCAATCTAATCTCCACAATATTTTCGATATTTTTAGTGGACAACCACAACAATAATCTATTGACCAACCCCCATTTTAATAAAAACGAGGATAATTCCACGGTTTCTATAGAAATTGATAACAGGGAAAGGAGATTTCCATTTCCAGAAACCTTTGTCTTAAAAATGGTTTACAATACGTCACCACAATATTTTCTCGATGATAGACCAATAACAACAGAGGAGCTCGCAGGATGGATTGAAAATGCAGGACTCCACAAATATAACTTTATTTTTCAAGGGTTCAAGGCAATCTACGATTCTTTTGGCTTGATTAGTAAGGTATCTGGAGCAGAAAAGTTTGAGGAAAATAAGCTGTTGGCATTAGAGTATCTGAATGAAAATGGAGTTGATGAGATGCTGGAAAAGCTAGAATATAAGTCAGCAAAATATAGGGAGTTTAGTAAGAAGCTGGAGAGGTTTAATAAATTGCAGGCTGTTAAAAAACAGGCTGAGTTTGACCTAGCGAGGTATAAAATTCAAGAGCTCAATGAACAGATTGGTGAGTTAGATGAAGAGAATACATCCTACGACGTTGAAAGAAAACCAGAGGAAATTATAGAATTGGAAATAACTGAGCACAGGGAAAATATCCATAAGAAGGTCAAGGAAATTGAAAATATAGAAAAATTCTTAAGAAGCGTTGATAAGTCGGTTATAAGTAGTTTAACAGCCGTTCATAGATCTTCAGAGAACAAAAGTAATGTGGAGCAGGGTGATTTAAAAAGAAATCAGCTGATCAATGTATACGACAAAAAGATAGAATCCATTGAAGCACTCAGAAAGGAGAAAGAGCTGGAGGTCGATCAACTTATAAAGGACATTGATCAAACAAGTATTGAGTTGAAGGCATTGAAGTATTTTGAGATAAATGGCAAAGGTGTTGAGGAGGTTGAGAAGTTAGAAAAACTAAAGCATCAGAAAAAGTTGGAAATTGCCAATTTCAAAATAGCCTCCAAGAATCTTGATAAACTAATTTCAGAAAGAAAATCGCTTTGGATTCGTGAAAAGATAATTAGTGAAAAACTACAGGAACTGAAAAATAGTGAGAAGAGGATTAACGAGAAGATGCTGTATTTAGGCCGGCAGGATTTTAATATTTATGAAAGTATAAAGGATAAAGAAGGTGTGATTGGGACGGTGTTTTCAGTCTTTGATATTCCGGAGGAGATAGTTTGTGCATTTGAAGCTGTGTGTAAGGCATCGCTGTTCTACATTATTGTAGAAAATGAGGAGGTGTCTCTGAAGTGTATTAAAAATTCAAAGGGAATTGCTACATATATTCCACTAAATAAAATTAGGCCCAATCGATCAGAAAATTTAAACAACCTGGGTCTTTCGAAACTGTCAGACAGTATACCTACAGAAAAGTACAGAAAAGTATTGGATTTTGTTTGCCGGAATTTCTATATTTGTGATGGCTTGGAGAAGGCAATGTCTTTTTCTAAAAAATACAAGATCAATGTTGTCACATTGTCAGGAGAAATGGTATCGTACAATGGAATTGTAACTGGTGGGTACGAACAGTCCAACTCAATTTTAAGGGAAATAAAAGTGATTAAAAGGGAAATTAAAATGGAATCGGAGAAACTAGACAGTATTAGAAATGAAATACTAGAAACCTCAAGAGCCATTGATTTGTATAGCTTGGAGGATGAAGATGATGAAAAGGCCAGTCTTATTAGTTTAAAGGCAATATATTCTTATTTAGAAATGAAGATAGAGTTTATGAAGAATAAAAAGATCAGTGTGAGAGAGATAGCCAATGTGGAGAGGGATTTATCGAGGCTTCAAAATAGCCTTCAGCAGGCCTCAATAGAGTTAAATGAAGTGAGGTTGCTACTTTCAGAAAAAATATCGAAAAAGGAAAAGATTGATCAGATTATTGGTTTTATTAAAGAGAAGAATATGAAGGAAAATGAGATTAAGGAACTAGAAAAGATGGTTAAAGCACTTGAAGAAAATTTATTGGTTGAGGAAAAGAGAATTGATTTTGATGACACCCACAAGCAATTTTTAATTGAAAGTAGGTTATCTATAATGAAGCAGTATGGTATTTCTAGTTTCGATGATATTTGTGCCGTAAAAGATTCTAGACCGGCTTGTCTGTCCAGACTCAAGAAGACTATTGTAGAGTTGAAGGAATATTCAATGTTTGATTCGGAAAATAAGGCTCTTAGCTTTAGGGGCTGGGATAAGATGTTGGATATTGAAAATGTCAAAAGGGAATTGAAGAGAATGAGAGATGACAAGAATCAGCTCATCAATTTTATTGAGGATCTGGAAATGAAGAAATCAGAAACTATTGGCTCGACATTTGACCTAGTATCTTCAAATTACTCACACTTTTATAGGAGTATTACAGGAAATGATAGTTCCTTGATACTGGATATGGAACATTTTAAGGTAGATCTAACCATTAATGGCGTGTTGACGGACATAGGTATATTAAGTGGAGGACAGAAGACCGTTGTGTCTATATGTCTAATATTTGCCATTCAGAAGGCTGATCCATCACCATTCTATGTCTTCGACGAAATTGATGCCAGCCTAGATCCTCACTACTGCTCCAAGATCTATAATCTGATTAGAGAAAGTGAAGCTCAATTTTTCATTACAAGTTTCAAGGAAGAGTCTCTTGAATGTGGAGACAAATTTTTTGGAGTTGTTTCACAAAACCAGTCATCTTTTGTCGGGGAAATTAGCAAAGACTTAGCACTACAAACACTTAAAAGTACAGTAGAATAATTATAAAGGTATTTGATTTATTTCTGTTGGTTTTTAACAGTTTGGTGTTTCTTAGGTTAATATTATCGATTTGAAATACTTTTGGTAAAGGACTGGCTGATAAATAGTAGAAAACAACATCTATTTATCGAAAATCGTGGGCTGGAATGTGTGCCTAAAGTACGCTGGAGTTATTAGTATTAACAAATTAATTAGCATTTTAAATCTTTAGGAATTAATTTTAGTTAGAACATTTACTTATAGAAATATATAAAGATCTAATCAACTTATAAATAAAGCATTCCAAGTGATGTCTTATACTATTCACTATAGATTTGTTAATATTCTTAGCATAAGCTCAAAAAGTT
Organism: Enterocytospora artemiae; assembly: GCA_038659295.1. Classification (NCBI taxonomy): domain Eukaryota; kingdom Fungi; phylum Microsporidia; genus Enterocytospora; species Enterocytospora artemiae. The sequence goes on from JASNGC010000003.1 coordinate 193,417, forward strand.
TGTAATCTGGTAGAAATCCCCTGACATCATCAAAAGTTGCAGGATGCGACAGGAACACCTTCATAATCTCATCTTCATGTGTATAATTACTGCTCATGTGCTCATAAATTGCCTCATAGAAAAGTTCCTTTTTCGATTCGATTTCTTCGTATATTAGGACAGAGGTCCCTATTCTAATCTGTACAATCTGAATTATATCCTCATGACTGACCCCTTCCCCAAAAAGTCTTAGATGATTCAATAGATCAACAATGGAAACACGAAATTTACTGGACCAAGTTCCATGACGCACTGATTTGTGCCTTTTGCATGCCGTGCATGCCCATAGGTATCCATCACTACGACTGGAATCACTGTAAATTCTTAGTTCTACATTGCAATACTGGCAATAAAGATTTGATGGCATACAGTCGAATCTTTGCATTTCCCCAAAAATAAGCAGCATATTTGGATTTTTGTTAAATTTGAGTTCATCATATAAATCCTTCATTTCTGGGTATTTTATGAAAAAAACCAAACTTTATTTTCTCTACACAAAATACGTTAAATGACAGTTATTTTGGTAAAAATCCAAGACATGGGGAAAAAACAGGTACTAAAACCCTTAATACAGCTTATTACCTAAGTTTTGGATTGTAAGGCACTCATCTCAAGAAATGAAATGTACAATAAAGCATTTATTGAAAAATTGTAGGAATCTTTTAAAAATACAAATGACAATATGTGTTTAAACCACCAATAGCCTCTCGTGATCCCATTGATCTTATGGCATAGCAGATCGTTGGTCTATTTAACTTCAATTAATTTATTTACCCATGGACTTATACTTCACCATAAAACAACAGCGCAAAGGCATTTCTGCTCCGGTTGATACGATGGGATGTGCAGCATTTAAAGATGATCCAAAAAAAGTCTGTTTAAACGATCGATTTCAATCAAGCTATGATCCGAATGATCTCATCAGATTTCGAATTCTGGTATCGCTCCTACTTTCGTCCCAGACAAAAGACGAGGTGACATTTACTGCGGTTAATAATTTGGAAAAGCTTCTTAATCCCCTTTCGCCCCAAAATGTTTTATCAGCAGAAGAATCTGATATACACGAATGTATTAAAAAAGTTGGCTATCATAACAAGAAGCTGGTGTATTTAATAGAGATAAGTAAAAGAGTGGTGGATTTCGGAAACTTATCATCGAAAGAAGGTCGACTGGAAGCCAATGGTTATTCCATGGCCCTTCCTTCAAGTCTTGAAGAATGTTTGAAGTTGCCTGGAATAGGTAAAAAAATGGCTTTTTTGTACTTACAACACGGATTTGGTTATTCTCTGGGAATTGGTGTTGACACTCATGTTCACCGAATAGCCAACAAAATAGGTTTGGCTGATTCAAAAACGCCTGAGCAAACAAGAATTCAACTGGAAATGAAATTTGATCAAAGGGAATGGGAAAGTATAAATACTGTGTTAGTAGGGTTTGGACAAACAATCTGCACAAAATCACACCCCAAGTGTAATCAGTGCATATTGGGAAAATCCTGCCCAAGCTATGAGTTTTAATTGAGAATTTTAGGATTAATGGCTCGTGTCGTGTGCCCTTATTTTAATCATGTCACGTATTGATTTTTAAAACAATAAAAGCCAGATAAAAACGAAGACCACATCAATATAAGAAGTAGAGCAAGCTGCGGAGTATAATTTTAATCCTACGAAAGCAAAAATAAAGATTTTTGCAATACTTATTTCGTAGTGTTTCTCAATCTTTTCAACAATAAACTTTTATATATTGTTCCTATAAATAAAATTTTCAAGCTGTATCAGCCCAGTCCATGGATAAGTGGTATGAGCCAGGAGAAGATAGTTACACAATGGTGGATTTAATCAAGGAGGAGGCCATTAATGACTCATTGGTCATAGATTTGGGATGTTCAACAGGTATAATCACCAATGCAATAAGCTCGACCAATATTGTGCTTTCACTAGATTTGAATACAATTGCACTTCAGCAGCTGCAAGCAAAAAATACAATAAGAACTAATCTTCTAAAGGGAATTAACCAATCAAAAATCGATGTAGTTATTTTTAATCCTCCATATGTTCCTGACTTCGACTGTTCAATTCTTGGAGGTGGAGAATATGGAAGAGTGGTTATTGATAAATTCATTGAGGAGGTTTCTGTCAGAACCATATACTTATTGATTATAGAAGCGAACAAGCCGATTGAAGTGGCAGAGAAACTTTCTTCTGTGGGATATGATGTTGAACTTAAAAAAGTAAGAAAAATTGTGGGTGAAATAATAATCATATTCAAGTGTGTTAGAAACTATTAGTGCATCTTGATAGTTAATAAAAGGTAATCCCAACAGAAGACACACTTATAAGTGATTTTATTTTCGGAAAACTATTACAATCACCTTATTTTTTGTTAATATAAATAGGTGATTATCGCAAATATCATACCCACGTATAGGCCCTATTATTCTCTTATCGATAAACTTAGCATCTACTTTTAATATAGATATAGAGTCATGCTCCACTTTTATGGTAAAATGATCAAATATCAAATCACTAGCTTTTGGTAAAAGCATATCCTCAGGTATTTCAGCTAGATATTCATCAAAGCACTTGATTGTTCCACTTTTGTAGTATATCTTGACCCCATTGCTGTATTCCTCTATTTTTTGGATTTGATGTGCTCGAAGATAGAACATAATTGCCTCTATGTATGCCTCAAACCTATAAATATCCAGTATATCCAATAAGATTTTCAGCAAAAAACGTCTTACCGATGGAGACAGAGATGTGTATCTGAAAAGCAGATAGCTTGTTTGAATTTCCTTCTGCTGCCTAATGGTTAAATCCTTATCAAACGAATATATTATTATTTGGCCGTTACTAATCAGTAAAATGTATTTCTTCGCCGTAACTATTTCGCTTCCTGAAATCATCAACTCCCTAAACTCAAGAGACTTGTAGTTTACAAATTGAACTTTTTTATAATTTATAAATTTGACTGGAGGAATTTCATACATCTCATTTGGTTTGTTTGATCTGAGTGACAACTTTAGGGATGTTATTATTTCGTCTCTTAAACCTGCAGAATGCATTTGTTTTGAGCGAGGATCTTCTTTGATTTGTGAAACAGAATTAATGTTTCAAGATAATAAACTTTTTAATGCTGATCAAAAATGCCATTACTCCAGAGTAAGACGAAGTTACATTCTTTTACCGATCCAACAATGCCAAGAAACCATTTACACTCAGAAGTTTCGATATTCTAGTGTGGAGGGTTGATTCATGCAAATTTCAGAAGCTGAAGACACCAGAATTTATTGATTAATCCAACTTCGGCATATTAAACTTATCACCACTATTCTTTGGAGGTAGAAAGTTTTGTTGAGAGACCTTCAGGGTATTTTCAAACTGTCTACTCAATGATTTTGCTTTGAAGCTTTTGATAAGATTCCTAACAATTGTTTGTGAAGACTTTCTGTTCGAATTGACTATTTGTCCATGAATTGACTGACATTTGTCGATATCAATGCCCAATATTTCGTGAAAAGCCTTTGGTCCATCGGGTTTTGCCAGGCACTTTGTTAGGGCTGCAGAGATCATGGCCTGACTTTCGATAATATTTGGTAAATTGTAGGCGATAATCAAATTCTGAGTTGCGGTAAAGGTATCGAAATTATCATTCCCCTCAATAAAAAATTGGAGAATTCTATTTAGCATCATTGGACAGTCTATTTGGATCATGTGTATCAGATAGCTCTGTAAAAGAGGTAGTGAAGATCCTTTTGAGGAAAAGACATTAAACAAGCTTCTCATAGATGAATAATATTCTTTATAATCCTCAATCACGAGCCAGTCATTTACGAACTTGTTTACTTCCAGCTCTACAAATGGTACTATATTTTCAACAGGCAAGTGGCCCAAGAGATCGGTATTAAAGCCTGCTATTTGATCATATGACCACTTACACAAATTGTCGTAAATATGTTTTAAAATAGGAACTGGAACATCTCCAAGACGTTGAAGCACAAAAAAGCATCTGTCGAATGGTGCATTCTCCATGAACAACGCATAAAAGTCATTCCTATACACAGAATACTCTTGGGGATTAATTTTCAAGTAATAGTAATACTTAATGACCTTTTCTTCATCCCATTTTCCCTCAAAGCTTTCATGAATTCCCAGACGGGTGTGGACGAACGCTCTGATTTCATCTCCAGAGTGTGACGCACCACTTGCTTTTGAATAAATTCGCCTTAACTGTTCATCTGTAAATTTATAAAACCCTAGAATTTCGAGTGCCAGTTTCACAGATTCCTTATCTGAAAAATCTAATTGCTCCAAATACATAGGAGTGCTTGAATCCCTCATCAAGAAAGAAGTCAAACACTTTAAATAAACACTACCGAACATTAAACCAGATAGTAGGATTTTTCCATTAGAAGCCTTTGATAGTTTACGAATGATAAATGAAATTAGTCTTGAATGGTCTGCCTCTAAAGTCTTTCCATGCTCAGTCAAAAACTTGGCGACTATCTCAGGATAGTTCTTAGAAACAACCGTAAAGAATGCGTAATAACTGTCAATATCTTTTTGCTCAAATTCATTATCCTCTAAGGCATTCACTTTTGAATATACTCTAATGCATTCCGTGACAACCGGAGTGACCATGCTATCATTTCTGCTGGTTGAAAATACTCTAGTCCAAAACTGAAGGGCCGGCACGAAACACTCCATATTTTCAATAAGGGCTTTGAAAACATAGTTAAATGCACAGCTGGAAGCATTTCCACCGATTTGTGATGATTTAGAAGCTCCAGATGATGATGAAAACTTCATGTTCGTAAGAAGTTGGACCATGGCTGGATCGACAGGAAATGTGGGTAGGATTTCGAGAAGCCTGTTCTGTTGCACACTTCCTATGCCTTCAGAAAAAAATTCTATGGCCTGGTAGGGAAATTCACTGGCTTTATTGTAAACAATTGAATAATCAAATGTTTTGGGGATGATTTTAAGAAGCTCTTTAAAAATAGGAATGATAATTCCTGCAAACTCATCCTTGAACTGGCATAAAAATTCTGAAGAAACAATTTGAACAGCCTTCTTTAGCTCTTGCCTTCTTTCTACTGAAATGTCGGTTGAATAGTTGATTGCCTCTAGAAATTCTAACAGAATTTTGTACCCTTGTTTAACATCCAACCTAGTTAAAATAAAGTTATAAAACGTGGGCATTATGGTTGGCCAGCAGTATAGCCCCAGCAATGCATATATTTGACACATTTTGTCTGTCTGATTTTGACGAGCATACTCAGTCGCAAATTGAATCTCCTCATGCAAATTAAGTGTTTTGATCTTACTCTGAATCCTTAACTCCAAAATCTTACATATATAGAAATGCACAACCGAATCACTGCTTTTGCACATTTCAACTAAGGGATTGCAATTGGGGAAGGCCACAAGCCTGTTTATCTCTGCTTCTAGAGAGTTTATCATTCTTGGGTTGCTCTGCAGTTCATTTATAATCTTCAGTATTTCCATGGGCTAGAAAAAATTATGCAAAAAATATAACGCCTGGAAAACGAAAGAATAGGTGATAAAACAGCGAGGATGTGGATGGCTCTTCTGTAGATCTGTCAACTCACCAAAATGAAGTCTAAATAGTAATTATGCACCCATTATTCAGTCCTTGATTAGAAGGACTATTACGTAAATTGAGTATTATTTCTTGAGTGTAAGGTAATGGGATATTGAAGAATCAGTTTTTTAACGGTTATTGTGTTTATCATTAGCATTAAAGTCACAGAACCACATAGATCATTGTGTAAATTTTAAAAGTCATTATTAATTTAGGGTTATCGAATATATACCACACGAGATTTTCAATCCTTGTTTAGAAAACAATCTTATATGATTTAAATACATAAACTTCAAAGAATTTATAAAATATAATTGGTTAAATCAAATCAGGTTTCAAATATTAAATTTAAGGAGTTTATTGCTTCTGCTAAGGATTTCATGAATTTCCACGGGCATAATTCAGTTACAGTAGATAAACTTAAAACACTCGAAGAGTCTTCTAGATTGGTGACGCCATGTCAAAATCCTATGCACAAATACAACAGCCATCCAATTTATATCACCGAACCTGACAATCTCCCAAATGACATTATCATGGAGATTACAAAATTTTTGCCAATATACCCATCAATAGGAAAAAAATTTCAAGATTGTTTTGTAAGTAGGTTATCAATCCACTCAAAAATCCACAACATCAGGCAACTGTTGGAGAAATTTCTATTGCTACGGCCAAGCCCGGAAAATAGAAGTGTACTGGCAATTGTATTTCCTAAACCCCTTAATTTTAAGGAGATCCATGAGTCATTAAAATCGATAGAATTCAAAAGAAGCCAAGCACACAGTAGGATTTCCCCAATAATCGCCTCAAATGTGCAAAATCTTGAATTCTTTTTCAAAAAACGTTTATTTATGCACAATTATGGTCTGGATAATCAAAAATATGGGCATGATATCTGAGAAATTCCAATAAATTTTTTGGCTGGATGTTTTCAAAATCACAGATTAAAAAATAATTTTATTTATCAAACCCTCAAGCTATAGATTCATTATTATTACCACACACCTCTATCTAAACAGCATCTTAAACAAGATTAGCAAAAGAATTGTTACAATTGCTCCTGCAAGAATGATATATTTAAGATATTCGTAAAACCACTTCCACTTGGTTTTTATTGATGTGGATTTCAATTCTGAGGTTTGCGATTCTATTTCTAGAGAACTTTTAAACACATCGTTTGTCAGATCACCCAGATCCTGAGTTTGCTTGAGCCGGTCCTTCAGAGTTTCCTGAAGCTGCATCAGCTGCACATCAACATCGGCGGTTAAATCGTCGGTTTCCTCCATCCGGAATCTATAGGTATGAAATATAATATTATTTTAAGGGGATAGTACTGAAAGACTATTGGTAAGAACTCATATGAAGGAAACAATCAATCGATATTTTTGCTCAATAAATAGTTTTGTTACATTCCTGATTCGTCCCCACAATTTATTCATGATAGGCTAGATAAATTCACAAAAGCAAGAGAAATTTTTCAATCCTCAAACAAGCTGTTGATAGCTCCGTAGTTCAGCTTTGAAGTTACTTTTTTATCTAAACTCTGAAATGCTTCCTCAATAGTCCCAAAGTTGTGTCTTTTCTTTCTGGACCTGATGGCTGTAGTTTTAGGCTTCTTTGCTTTTTTGGCCTCCATTTCTTTCAGATATTCGCCATACATGCTTTCCCATATGGCCGATTTGCTCTGAACCTCTGCTTCATCCAATACAAAACCATCCAAGGAAAATTCACTCGAGTCGGATGCATCAACCATCCTGTCTGGCTTGGATGTGCTCTGACTCTGAGGAGTTGACAGAATACCATTCATTTCAACCGAATCAGAAAAACAAGTGGTTTCTTTGCAACTATTCAGGTATCTCATTTTTTGCTTCAAAATGGGCGGTAATGATTCAGCCTCTATCCATATCTTATTAAAATCGTCAATCTCTAGATTGCCTGATTCGGTCTCTGCAATTTCTCTGATCCTTCTATTGATTGTAAATACTGAGGCATGAACAACTTTGGCAATTTCGTGAATTTCCCTTGGCTCCCCACATATTCTTGAAGCTAATAGAAGAGCTGCACCACAGGAATTATTTGGGCGCCTACCTACTAAAATCCAATCCTTTTTCATCCTACTTATCAGTCTCATCGCTAGATTTAGGACCTCCCCATTTTTGAACTTAAGTTGTGACACAAACCGATGCATGTAGAGCGAAGGATCTATCAAAGGTATTTCAAGGCAAAGAAGACATCTCAACTTCAGGAATACTTTTCCAATCTGGAACATATCAATTCTGAGTTCATTCGAAAAATCAATTAGCAGATGAGGGGTGGACTCCTGTCGACAGGAGATGTAAACACACGCACTAAGTGTGTATAGAATCGATTTTCCCTTTGTCATGGAGTGGGCCAGGCATATCTTGTACCATCTGAATGCACATTCAATGTGCTCCTGTCCTAAAGACAACCTCATGCAGATGTTTTTAATGGTGTTTTTTATGTAATAGCTTGAATCGATGAATTGGGTACCAACATTGGAGTTGTCTACACTAATAATCTGTCCGTACATGGATGGCTTACTTCCATCTGAATTGAATTGTATGGTGTTGACAATCAGATTTTCCTCCTGCAGCATTCCACACTGCCCACAACATATTGTTCCACGAGTATTATCTGTTTCAAACTCGTTGGATCCACAATTCGAGCAAATCATTGAGGGCAAAAAATATTCGATTTCATTTAACCAACCAAAAAAACACTTTAAGAACGAGTTACAACCCCGACATTTGTTGTAGCTTCAGAAGTGCCGGTGAATTATGGTTCTAGATATGAAACCCGCACAATTATAGCCTGCGGCCATAAACATCTCGAATCACCGATAAATATTTTCGTTTCGAGAACATTTAAATATTAAAATACTCTCCCCACAAATGAGCTTCAGGGATGAATTAAATAAATTCTTTGAAAACTCCAGAAAGAAATTGAAAAGCTCGGACATCACAATATGCATGGGTAATGAGGCATGCGACATAGACTCGTTCATTAGTTCTTTAGTCATATCAATGCATGAAAAGTGCATCCATGTTGTAAACATGAGAAAAGAAATTCTGGAAGCCAAGGGAGATCTAATGTTTGTCTTAAAATACTTCGAGATCTCTTTGGATGATCTGATCTATCTTGAGCGTCCAGTGGGAGATTTCTCGACAGAAGCAAGAAAATTAGGTACCATCTTCAAATCAGGTGATTTGGAATATAAGCTGAACGATAAGAACATCAAGCTAATGATCTTGGACCATAATGAGCCTATCATTGAATTGAAAGATGCTGCCATCGATCTCATTATAGATCACCATCCACTTTCTGGATCTGCGCTGAAAGCCAGGAGGGTTTATGTGGATATTGATATAGGATCATGTTCTACACTTGTTTCCAAATTCATTGGACATTCTTTAACATCTACAAAAAACAACAAAAACCCTGACTTTGTGTCTAATTTCTTCTGTGAACACATTGCCAGGCTGTTAATTGTCCCAATTTTTCTAGACACCAAGAAACTATCGTCCATCGCCAGCCACTTTGATAAGGGAGAGTTTAAAAAATTGAAAAGTAAAAGTGGGATGAAGATGAAGGAAATTAGATCTATTCGCAAAAGCATTAGAAAAGCGCGTTTAAACGACTCCAACCTTCCAAGTGAGGTTATTATGCAGAAGGATTACAAGGAATATCACTATCGTGGGCTGACTTTTGGATGTGCCACTGTAAAGTACGATTATGAGAAGTGGGTGGACCGGGAAATGGAGGAGTATGGCAAGAAGGGGGCCAAGAATGGGGGTGTGTTTTTTGAGGCCTACCTGAATCAATTTCGTCGAGATCACGGATTGGACTTCCTATTTGTGAACAGAAAAGCTAAAGGTTTGAGATACATTATTGTCGTGAATTGCATGCTGGAAAAGCTGATTGCTGATGAGCATGGATTTAAGCCCATTAATTACAAGGGTTTGAAATATTATTCCATCAAGGTATCTCTTTCTAGGAAGGTTCTGATGCCACTTGTACAGGATACTCTTGACAAGGTGAATTTGAGTATTCCTGAAGCCCGAAAAACTGGAAATATTGATTTACAACAGATAAAAGAGGCTATTGAGAAGAAAAATTCTTAATAAATGGGTATTTTATTAATCAACTTTAAAAATCTTCGTGAAATGTCTTATTACGCTGAAAACTCTGTATAAAGAATATAATCTGGATGAATACCCAACCCAACTTTTATCCAAAATAGTGCAATAAGAAGAGGATTCGACTCATTTTGGACATACCTGGATAAACACCCAGCAAAAATTTAATTTTCAAGCATTCTATTTAATCTTCCTCCAATTCTTCAGATGCATCCATGGGGTTATTCTCACTTTTGGACCGTCTCACCAACCCAGCCTCTTCATCAGGCAATATATACATGAGAAAGTCGTACATGGATGTTGTCTTTGCAGCCTTGGCAACATCTGTGGCCTGCAAAATCTTTCTTTTTGATTCTTCGGTATGCATCCACGCCCTAAGAGTGAACTCTTCAATAAATTTCTCGGCAGCCAAGCTAAATAAAATTGGGACTTCTGATGCTACCATCTTGACATTTTCTTCAACCTTCATTAATCTCTTTATTCTTGCAAGGGGCAGCGTGATATCCTTTATGCTTAAGCGTGTAGTCTCCGCCTTTCTCATTTCTAGTTCCCAAAATTTTAAGATTTTCTTGGTAAAGTTGTCAAAGCTTTCGTCCACCATAGCCAGAAAAGGTTTTTTGTATATCTGGGATTTTCGAAACAAATCTGAAACAACAATAAATTAAGTTCTGCAGGTCTTGGTAGTTCGGTTTCCCAAGCTTGTCAAATGATTTCTTCAAATAATCGCATGGTATTCTTTGGAGTTTAAGATAGTATAAAGCTACAAATTATCAAGTGCTGACAAGATTCCGCCTGCACGGTCTAAAATGTATTTTTTGAATTTTAATCGCTTCCCCTAGATGTCCACAGAAATATTCAAAAAAATCCAAAGGTGCTTTCATATGTCCGATTCACAGCAGATTTACGGTAGAGAATTAGAGCAGAATACCATTGTGAACTTTCTTTTATCGAAGGCTACGAGCCTGCATATTACTGGCAAACCAGGAACTGGAAAAACTACAACGGTAAAATATGTTTTACAGAATAGAGGATTGGTGAGTGATGGCTACAAAGATGAAGTTACATCTGAAGACATTGATAGGAACTGTATCTATGGTTTAACTACACATAAAAAGAACATTGATAACTTTTGGTGTCGAGATACAAAATGCCGTAAGAACCAGCAGGATATCGATTCTGGCATATCTATAGCAACGGTAGATTCTGATTTTGTCTATATCAATTACTATACCTCTCCAAATATCAACAAAGCAATAAAATCATCTGCAAAGCCGATTATTGTTATTGATGAATTTGACAAATACCTTGAAGAGAAAAAAGCAGAGTGTATCAAGAATATTGTACTAATCAAGAAGCGAAATCAAAAAATAATCACAATAAGCAATAATCTTAAATTATCCTCGCTCCATGTCGACTTATTGAAATTCTTACCATATAACTCGGATGACATATTAAATATCCTGGAAGGCAAAATACTGAATGAAATCGGTGTAGAAATTGCTCCAAAGAATGTTTTGATGTATATTTCAAAGAAGTTTAATCAAACAGGTGATCTTAGGCATGTGTTCAAATTTATCCTTGAGATCTACAATAGAAAGACCAATGAAGAAAACTATTTGATCTGTTTAAGTGAATGCATTGATCCAAAGGTGAGCAATTGTTCAGAAACTGAAATGAGTATTCACCACAAGTTAATTAGTGAATGCATGGACGAGATGAATAATGTGCAGGCATATAAGAAATATCTTCAGAGTTGTAAATTATTAAGGATAAAGGGTGTTGATTCAAATGATTTTGGAATAATTTGTGATTTGTTCAAGGAATAGTTGTTCAATGTGGCAATCTAAAATTCAAATAAATATTGTTTAAAGATTAGAATATTGATCAGATACAAGAAATCTTTTATATGGATACAGCATTATGTACTATATGTGTCACAAGAAAGCCAACTAATCTTGAAGGATGTCTATGTCCATAGTATCACGAGATTCTATCAGGGCACACTGGACAATTCATTGGAATTCAGGACTTAAATTTCTACCATCCAAATCACCATTTATCTTCACTTTAATTTTTTCTAAAATTTTTAAAACCCAAATGAATGATTCAAACTCCTTGGAAGAAGAGTCGCATCTGTCACTAAATATATCTAGTTTTTCCGAAGGGTCCAGCCCAGATTCTGATGTGGAGGCTGAATCTATCTATTCAAATGATTATTTGGACGAATCTAATGAAGGGATTGAGATGAATTCGATAAATAATATATTTCTGGAAAATAACAATGATGTGGTAGATGATGGTTCAATCCATACAGAACTTGTAAATAAGTTAATTAACTTTATTAATCAGAAGTATACAAAAGCGATTAGAGATATGTGTTCTGAGAACTTGGAGAGTATTGTAATTGATTACTTGGAGTTGAAAGATTTTTACGAAGAAGTAGATGAAAACCCAGAAACTTTCCTTGAGACACTTCAAGAAGCGTTAACAAAATCTACCTTGAAGTATTTTCCAAATTACAATCAGATTAAACCCACGATTCATCCTAGAATTGTCAATTTGCCGGTTATCGAAGAGTTAAGAGGACTTAGAAATTGTCATCTTAATAAGTTAATCAGAATCCATGGTGTAGTAACTAGAAGATCTGGCATATTTTCCCTGTACAACATTGTCAAATACACCTGTTTGAAGTGTAAATGTACATTTGGCCCGTTCATAGGGAAAGATTTTTCCAAGATATATCCTTCCAACTGCTTTGAGTGCCAATCAAGGGGTCCTTTTGTAGTCAATTCGACGGAGACGGTTTATAAGGACTTCCAAAAGATTACAGTTCAAGAAGTTCCTGGTACGGTCCCACCGGGAGCACTTCCCCGTTCAAAGGAGGTGCTTCTCTATTTTGATCTTATCGATAGCTGCAAGCCAGGAGACGAGGTGGATGTTGTGGGTGTTTATAAGAATAATTTTTCACTTAGTTTGAATATTAAAAACGGATTTCCAGTATTTAATACCGTGATCGAATGCTCTTCTCTAACAAGGAAGGAGATAACTCAGTGTGAAATTACAGAGGACGATATTAGGGAGATAAGGGACTTAGCAAAGAAACCTAATATTAAAGAGATTCTAATAAACAGTGTTGCTCCTTCTATATATGGCCACAAGGATATCAAAACTTGTATATTGTTGAGCATGCTATCGGGTGTACCGAAGGAGAAGTCTGGAATGAGAATCCGAGGAGACATTAACGTTCTGTTAATGGGAGACCCTGGAACGGCAAAGAGCCAGTTTTTGCGGTTTATTCAGCAAACCTCCCACAGAGCTGTTCTTGCCACTGGGCAGGGGTCGTCCAGTGTAGGGTTGACAGCATCTGTTAGGAGAGATCCAGTTCTAAAGGAATGGACTCTGGAGGGAGGAGCTTTAGTTCTGGCAGATAGTGGAATATGCTGTATCGATGAGTTTGATAAGATGAATGAAAATGATAGAACGAGTATTCATGAGGCTATGGAACAACAGTCTATTTCTATTTCTAAGGCAGGAATTGTTGCATCCTTGCATGCCAGATGCGCAGTTATTGCAGCAGCAAATCCTGTTCGTGGCAAGTATAATCCAGCATTAAGCTTTTCGCAAAATATCAATCTAAGCGATCCAATCATTTCCAGGTTTGATCTTCTGTGCGTCGTTAAGGACATCATCGATGAAGCCGAAGATGCTAGAATGGCGAAATTTATACTGAATTCACATCAGAGGGATTTATCCAGCAACAATCACAATCCAGTGTCGATTGATCAATCTCTTCTAAAGAAATATCTTCTTTTTGCTAGGAATAATTATCATCCAAAAATTCCAGAATTTGAAACAACCAAAATCTCCCATTTATATTCTGATTTAAGGAAAGAATCCATGCATTCTGGAATTCCTATTACGGTTAGGCACATCGAATCGATCGTACGAATTTCTGAAGCGTTTGCAAAGATGAGATTGAGCAATGTTGTCTCCAAATCAGACATTGACCAATCTATTGCAATCACACTACAGTCATTTTTATCGGCTCAGAAATATTCAATCACAAAGCAACTTAAGAAGAAGTTTAGTAAGTATTTCGAGGAAAATAATGATGATCTACTGGTATATATCCTTAAGAAAATGTTTAACGAGGTTGCTGATTTCCATTTAAATTGTGTCTCCAAGGTTGATTTTGTCAACAGGTGTAAATTTTCTGAAATAAATTTGTCGGATAGTTTTTTTTGTAGCGAGAGATTTGACTACGAGGGATTTGTATTAGAGGATGGGAATATTTTGAAGAAAAGAATAAATTATTGATTGGTAGAGTTGTCTGTCTACTCAAATGAGAAATATTATCAAAATTCAAATATTCTTTACATCCAACTCGATAACACAGACATTTAATATTCAAATGGCTTGATGTTAACTAATGCGTATGCATCTATTCTTGTTGTTGAATTAATGGTATAATTATAGGAAAGTAATGCCCTGACCATCCTTGAGAATAAGCTTTATCTGGAAATACCATTGGATAGAGGTTTGTGTTGATACTGCACCAGTATATTGTGGTGCCGAATGTACCTACGGCGATTGTGTACTTTGTCCTGTTTTATATTTTTTGTTGGGATTCACACCCTTACCTAATATGACACTTTCAGATTTACAAAAGAAGAAGAAAACAAGATTTCCGATATCCAGAATAAAAAAGATTATTCAGCAAAATGAAGATATTGGCAAAGCAACTATAACAGTCCCCGTTTCACTGAGTAAGGCAACAGAACTATTTCTTAAGGAAATATTAGATAGAATTGTATCGAATGCCATTGAAGAAAGTAAGAAGAAAAGGAAAAAAACAGTTGGCAGTGATACAGACAAGGCCAATTCAAAGAAAAGCGATGGATCTGTCATGGACAATTCTATTTTCAGTGGCAAGAAAAAGGATACTTGTAGCGATATACCACCAAACGATATCCAGACGGAGGTTCAAAATATTCAGTCAAAAAACAAAATTATTGTGAAGAGCATGGAAGGAATATTTGAGATGGAGAGATATAGGTTTTTAAAGGAATTAATCAAAGAGGATGGTGACATCTGATGTCATGGAATAACAAATAAATGTATCATACAAGACATGAAAACTGTTTCTCTAGGATTTAATTTTTTATATGGAAAGTATATAACATGAAAGATTCGTTTTCTAACTAGTTTGCTGCCATCTTGCAGTTTGAACAGTTAATAAGGAAATGATTTTATAATAGAAAGTGTCTTTTAATTCATCAATATCGTAGGATTTAATCAAAGATAAGTTATCTTGTGCCTTTGATGTGAGAGTGATGGGCTTCCATTTCCTGACACTGTTGTTATTCAATTGGCTGTAAACTCATTAGCATATTACATCAGCTATGCTCTATTCCCTGTCTTTAACTTGCTGTTACATAACTGAAATATTCCCTCCATGCAGAAATAAATAATTTACCAAAAAGTCAGTTTTTGATAATAATTTATTGTTTTCAAGAAGTTCTTATTATATTCTAAATAGGCGTAGTACTACAAAATAAGAGTAGGTCAATTACTTAAACTCGTTCATTATCTTTTCAGCTATTCGTACGATAGATCCATATTTTTCATCATCTATCACCTCATATTCCTTTATCCACTGCTGCCTCACAACAAATCCTCTTTTAATTCCCTTGCCAACTTGTTCATAATATTTGGATATTTCCATCTTTACAGAATTTGTTTTTATCCGTATTATATCATATGAATCGTTTTTCCTAAAGCTTCTCAGTATTTTTAAAAATGAATCATTTGTCCGAGTCTTTATGGAAAAAGTATGCAGCACAGAGTCCATATTGTTGCATATTTGAGAATCACCCAGACTGGAGCTTCCTTCTAGAACATTCGATTGTTCATTCTCCTTCATTTTGGTGTCATCAGAAATATGGAGGGAATTCTCCACCAGATCAGCCAAAGAATTCGTCGTTATCTCATTTTCAACAGGTGGGCCATTCTTTTCATCATTGATCTGATTGGTTTTTATTATACCGTTCTCTCTCGTGGCTATCCTCAGGGAAATTTCTACATTTTTAAAATTAGTAGATTTGCAGAAGTCTTCATACGAAATAGATAGATCAATCTTGAACTCATCCTTATCGTTGGAAAGATCATTACTCACCTTAATATCTATTACATTTTCAACAATTTGGTTATAGAAATATTCCTTTCCAATCTCTACCGTTGGAGTTAAATTGAAAATGTTTTCAAAATTCTTCCGGTCAAACTCTGCTTTCCTGGGATCTTTTTGTCTCATGCAGGACTTCAGGTTGTCGAAATATCCATTTATGATTGTTGATTCAGCCTGATCTCTGAAGATTAGATACGTTCCAGTCTGCTGAAAAACACAACAATCTATAGAGTACGACTTGTAGAAGATGTAGTCGCTGGGTAATGAGGAGGATATTGGTTTGTTAAATGTCTTGACAAAGGGTTTTGTATACAGAACATTCAAGCCATTCTGAGAATCGCCAGTATCGACCAATTCGCCACTGGGCACATACTCCACCTTTATCTTTTCTGAATCAATTCGTTCGATATAAAATATCCCATTTGAAAACGAGGACGAGGCAAATTGGAGATGATCTAATTCAAGAACTTTGCTGCCAAAAATCAACTCGAACATGTTTGACACTGTACAGATGGGTTTTTCCATCGAAAAAATCGAAGTTGAGTTGAAAAAATTGGACATACTCTCAGGGGCATAGAAATTTTTAAAAGTGGAATAAAGGGGCAGCATATATGCTTATAGGTATAACTTAAGGAGATATCCTGTATTGCTGATCATTTTGTGGATGATCTCACTTATTCACCACTAGGGATTTTAAATACTAGAAATCCTGACATCAAAAGTCTCTAAACACTGCACATATCTAAGTAATTTTGGAAAAGTAATAGGGCTATTCAAATTCCAGCCCAAAAACTTATTTATTTTTAATCGACTTGCCAGAATACTTCCTTGTTCTCTATAGAATCTATATAGAGCATATATTTCATACCTATTATTACATGATAATTATTCCTTTTCAATATTATCCTTTCCCCTTAATTTTTGTTAATTTTCCTCGGAATAGGGGGTACAACATATGCAAGCAAAACTAGAACAAGAGGAAATGAAGAATTCCCATGGCGATTGTGGAAATGAAAAACCAACGAGTGGCATATGTGCAGACAATAAAGAGATGGATGGAGACATTAGGCATGAAAGTAATCCAATAGATCCTGAAGATATCTTAGAGAAATCAAGTACTAAGCTTCCTGAAGGTTCCGCCAATGCAGTAAAAAACTCATGCTCTGAAGTAACAACAAAAGATTCAGCTGCCAAAAGTTGTGATCTAGAAAATCCTGCTAAGGATCTAAATCCTCCACCTGGTGTCACAATTATCCATTTTGGTGAACATCACGAGCCAATTGAGAATCTTGATGAATATCTACTAAAACAGGAGCAACTGTTGAAAAACCTGAATCAAAAACAGAAGGAGGTAGGTGTTGAGATCCGTAGTGAATCCAAGTATTCCACCACTCCTTTGAATCCAATGAACAAGAGACTGAATGTGAATTATCAACCTGACGTACAAGTTATTGAAAATGCAACACTGGGTTTATTGGCTGGATACAAGAGGAAAATGGTATTGATTGGTATAATTTCCATAGGAGTTGTTGGAACAATATGGTTGTGGAGAAATAAAATAATAAAGTGATTTGTTGAGTTTATACATGTTCTCCTTTATTAAACTACTAATGTTTGTTGCAACCTATATAAATATTACTGTTTAAGGTAAAGTTTTTTGTGTATTTTTATCCCAAAAATGTATTCCAACAGTCTACTGCCATCCAGAACTTTCACCGTATTTGTGAGTGTGTGTAGATACTTGATACCGTTGTTGACACTGTTTTCCTTTATAATTCCTCTAACGGATTTTAACCTTCCAGAACACCATAGGAATTCAAAGTATAAGTTAATTTTCGGCAGATATTCTCAACTAACAGAATTAGGACTAGTCTTCACTGGAATTACAACCATTCTTTTTATCTGTCTTTGTTTAACTAAAGTCATAAGCTTCAAGAACTCAACAGGTTCCGGGGACTCTTCCTTGGAAGAAATCAGTGGATACAAACCATCCTTAATCATAATTCTCTTTAGATCACTATTTAACTTGTCATCGGTTATGGAGGTTATGATTACAATTTACTATTGGACAATGCTAATATTTGTTAAGAATGCCTTTACCAACCCCTCTGATGACTCGGATGGCATTCCATTTTACCATGAGTTTATAAAGCATATTTTGCCATTATTGACCTTGTCTTTGATGAATTATTGGATCAACAATGACAACTCTAGCATTGGCAAAAAAGTTTCACACCAAAAGGTATACAATGTAGATGGTAGTAAGAAGTTTATGGAGACTAACAGGATAATTCATATAGTTTCGTTACTATTTATTAATTTGTTTGGTATATTCTACACAGTTTTGACATTTATGAATATCAGAAACGGAGAATATACATATGAATTCCTAAAGTCCATGTCCAATGCAAAAATATCTATGTTCTACACGCTTGGAATACTTCTTTGCAATGTTGTTTATGTCCTGATGAAGTTTGTAGAACACAAGATGTATTTGGGTAATTGATACAAGAGGTTTCCCAATTATGAAAGGATCATATTCTATCTATCTTGAATACATTAATTGAACTCTATTATATCTTTCTTGCTCAATGCATTTTATTCTTACAAACTATCTACACCTTCATGTTTTTTAATAAGTTGATGAATATATCGATGTTTGTGTTAGATTCATTCTTTTTAAGGATATTTGCAAAGGAACTGTCCTGGATCGTATTTGAATAATCCATATCTTCCAGGTCGAATATATCTTTGATTTCATTCTGGAAAGTGTCTTTTGGCCCTATAAAAATACAGGTTTCACTATTCCTCTTTTTTTGTAAATGCATAACAACTTGATTTGACTTCTGGCAATTTACCTTTTCAATTGCCTTTGCTTCTCTTAGCAAGGATGCTCTTTTTTCCTTAAAGCATTTCTTAGCTAGTGATTTGGATTTATCTTTAGGTTTTAAGAAATTCATAAATGGAGCTATTTCTGGTTTTTTGAGGCCCGGAAATAACGCATACACATTCTTGGGATTTTTTTGGTTTACTTTAATTTTGATATTTGCACTTGATTTCATAGGGTATCCTCTAAAGCTTCCTTTTATAGATAAAAAAATCAAAAAAGGAAGCTCTGGAAGTGATCTTGAATAAAATCTAGTATTATCAAGAATGGCGTATGCTTGATATATGCACGATTCTTTTCCTGCCCTGATTCTAAACTTAAAATTATGTTGACAAGAAAATGTTTTTCAGACACAATCAAATATTTCTACAATTTACTCATTTGTTTAAGTTTTCAAATCAACCACTTTTTTAATTTATTCCAAGATTGATCACCATTTTCACATCAAGTTGTCAAAAATGGCGAAAACATTGACAATATTTGATTACTTTAGTTGAAAGGTTATTTGGTCTATATCAGTTTGAAATGGGGAAAGTAGATGAAACACGTAAGATTGTTGCAAATTATAAGGCAAAGTAAATGGTGATTCATCCGTTGGGGGATGCTTTTCATTTGATTAACACTTTTAATTAAGTCTAATGATCTGTGTGTAAAATATAAATCTATGGCTATAGTCAATGAGGTACTTGGCGAATTCCATGGACCTGCTCGTGTAAAGCTCTCAAATAACATTGTATCCTTGTCGAGGTTAATTTGATTCATATTTAGTACTATTAACATGCAGCCCTTTTCTGCTCTCAGCCTTATATAGCTTTGCTCTCATCCTTATCACTCCTCGGAGAGTAAATACCCCGTAATACTTATCCAACTCTTCAGACACACCGAGCTCATTCAATTTGGCCAAGTGGGAGTTCCCATGAAAATGGTCCATATACTCTTTTTCTTCTGTGAATCCTTGTAGGCATACTTGACACCTATAGGAGTCTAAATCACAGGCTTCGGAAGAAGCTTCACTCGACGACGTACTTTTCAATTCATCAAAAATCCTTTTTATGAAGCCCTTCTTCACAGCGCTTTCGTATGGCTCGCGTTTTTTGACTAGAAACAATCTGTTTGAAATCCTCTTATGACGAATTGATTGCTGATGGAATTTAATCATTTTTTTGTTGATCATTTTCTTACAAAGCATACAAAATTTACAACCGTAAAAACGATCTAAAATCAACACTTGTATATTTTCACCATAGCCTCCTGATCCGTCATTCGAAGAACTACAACCCTTTAGTAATGCTTGGAGAACATTGCTATACCCCTGAATATATCTCAGGCAGTTCGAAATTACTCCACAATCATCAATATCTCTTTGGATATCTTTATCCATCTTTATCGGCCTTTCTTTATTAAAAAAGTTACTAGAAATGAACTTTTCGAACTTTTCAGTCTCATATTCCAGCTTTCTTAGGTTGTATAGACCATAAAGAACATTTAAATAAAAAATAATTCTATCCAAAATAGTATTTTTTGAATACTGGATTGATGCTATATTCATAAAAACATTACATGATTGATTGTCTTTTGCTTTGTGGTCATCTACACAGTGTGTTTTTTCATCTGCTCCAATCTGTATGGCATCTTGACCTTGATAACGACATATCGAAAGATAAAGCAGTATCTTCTTTAAATATGTGCCAGTGCTTAGAAAATAATATGCTTTGTGGTAGTGTTTTCTAAAATTCTTAATCTTAATCTGTGAAGAATCATCCTGATAATCCCAACAATCAATTTCACGAAAAAGCCGCCTTTTGAACCTCCTATACTTTCTTAACAGCTTAAATTTGATAAATTTGTTAATTTCATCTTCATAATCACTTTTTAACTGTTTTAGAGTAGCTGCCCAAATTAGATGTTTATTTGCCATAGATTATGGCCTTTACGAAACGTATTTAAAAAATAAAGCAAAAATACCTAAAAAACCAGCATAGTTGCCATGGATATATGTACAATACCTTTAAATTCACACTTAGGTATGTAGCTACGAATTATTTTTATTCAACCAATATCCTTACAATAAAAGCGGTAGCTTGTACCCCACTAATAGTCAACATATCTAAGCTGCCCCTGAACTAAGTATTTTAACTTTGGCAGTTTGGGCTGAGGACTCAATACTTTGTTCTTTTTCTGGTCTATACAAACAATAAAACCACTTACGGGCGATGTTATCACATCATCTTCATCCTCGGCTTCTGATAAGGCCAAAACAGCATTTTCAATCATATCTACTTCTGCAACTCCCATAGTACCCACCTTTCTATCACCTCCAAGTGGAAGAGCACTGTCGGGTGCAACATATTCCTCCCCAACCTTGACTATAGAAAGATTCTTAGAATTAAGGACGATTCTAGATGGAATTAGAGGATTAGCATACTCCACCCCATTAAAATATCTGTGGATAGATTTAGACGACGAATTTTCCGGGATAAACCCGGTATTATAAATAAATGTACTAGAGACTGTATTTATAGAATCTACTTTTGTTGGATAATTTAGGACTTCATGAATCACCTTTCCATAGACTCTTTCATCTCCAATCACAACAATTTTATTGACACTAAATATTTCGATTATACTTAACAACCTCTTGGACTCATATTTCGGACCTAAAATAATATGATTCAGCTTGGTCTCCTTTGAAATTATTCCCTGGAGAGACTTCAGTTGTTTTTCGTAAATCTCTCCATTCTCAATATCATTAGAACCGTAAAAGAGACATTTGGGATTGTTCAACTCAAAATAATGCTCAGATAGACCTTCTACAACCATCGATGATAAGGTGCCAGGAAAAATATTTCCCTTTGATGGATCTATTTCGGTAAACCGTACATTTTTATGCATCCTAATGAAATAATTACAAATAGTGACTGAAGCAGTCGATCGTCCCTTTCCAATTATTAATGTGTTACAGCACCCTATCTTGCCAGACTGTGGCCTAGCAATCTCATCAAATACCTTAAAAATACCAGAAAATGGCGAGTATTTTGAAATGTAGCCAACTTCGCGTGGCCCTTCAACTTTAATACGACATCCAGTAAATGTAAAAATAGCAGTTCTAATATCCGAAAGTGGATACCATCGGTCCTTTATCAACTCAAGTCCCTTGATCTCCGCCAGCCCAATTTCAACCTTAACTCTTATTTTCAGATTCTCACCCACCTCCAGTCTGTATTCTTCTCCAGAAGATAGTTCAATCTCAAACTCATTGCAAAAATTCATATAAGTGAGGGTAAAAAACCAGAAAAATGAAATAGCATCCGCAGGATTCGAACCCGCGCCCTCTTCGAGGAACCGAGCTTGAATCGGTCGCCTTAGACCACTCGGCCAGAATGCTTGGGAGACGCCTAACTACTATAATTGTTATTGGAAATAACCAATCCAGAGTAAGAATTTACTTGTTTATCAATATGAGAGATACCAGTATTGTATTAATGCAATGAGCTGCCTCATTATTTTTCCAAATAATTTCAAGACTCACAATGTAATTTGTTATTAATTCTAAAAACGCCTTAGATGCTGTGTACTTCTTAATCCATGCACATCTATTGTTTAATATAATGGTCTATGAATTATTTATTTCTGTCCTTATGGCGCAAATCACATCTGTAATATTTCTGTTCCGGATTTTACGGTCAGAATATACAAAGTAATTGTACCCCGACTCTATATTCAGGTATAGTTTATGATAATTACCAGAAATATGTTTTAAAACTGTTACATTCGTATTAGAGTTACTGTGTAAATAGCCTCGTTTGGTTTTAGGTATTTTGATTACCCGATATTCTCTATCAACAAACATCAGCGACTTTGATGGTTTCAAGGAAATTTCTGCATTTGTAGACATTCCAAGTATATTCTCTGTAGATTTGATATCCTTTACACCATCTTTACCCGAAAGCATATCTTGATCACCATTCTCTGACTCACTAGAGCTGCTGCTATCAGACATATTGTCTATGGCCTTCGTTTCCACATCTTTTCCCATGCACTTCCTATCACCGTTATTTTCATCACACTTTTCTAAAGACACCCTGCTAGGAGAAAAAAACCTTATTTTAATTTGGTTAAACCCGAATATGGGAGAATTATTCAATGATCTGCCAAGCTCTACATGGGATATATTGAAGTTATAGTACATGTCAGATCTATTATGAAATTCTTTGGAGGAGCTGATGATTCCATCCGAATCAATCTTTGCAAAGTACTCAAACAGTAAAGATCCTGGAGTAAATAATGTGAACTGGTTTGACTGCATATCACCTCTATTTGTATATATATGGTCCTCAATTTTCTTTGATTTGGTATTCTCACCCACTTTATTTCTAGCCACACCTTTTAATTTTCCTTTAATATACCTTTTATTAGGTTTAGTTACAACCTTCGGGATAAATGAAGGGATTTCATTTTCAAGAGGTCCATTATAATTCCCTGGGTTTGAAAATATGGAGGTGGCAACCTTTGGAAGGTTTCTATTGGGTTTTAATCCATTAGAATTGGTAGATATTGGATCCTTATAATTTGTTCTTAAATTCTCTGTGGTTGGATTTATATTATGGAAATACAGTCTATTGCTTTTTCCTTGGTTTATACTCAGGTGATTATTGTTTTGGGTGGTTTTTAGCAAATCAATTATTTTTCTCCCGTTTATTCTGATATCATGTCCTGAGATCTCAGATCTTTTTTTATGAAGTTGGGCTGTCAAATTAGTATCTATTTGACCAGATATTTCATTAATTCCTAAATCTGAACCATTTTTGGCACTTGATAGACTGTTCTTAGAATCCAATGAAGTGGTAGATATAAATCGGAGGCTTATTATAAAAAATAGCTCTAGATTCATAAACTTTGTAAGTGCAGTTTACAAATATGTTTTACAGTAAAAACAGTTTTAGTAAACAAACAAATTATTACAAATAATGGTTCTTTACAAGAAAACCAAAATTTACAGAGTACTTCAGATGTATCACCAACCCGACTATATGTCACAGCATATAAAGTAAGGATACTTTTTATCGATCATACACCCAATATCGTAAATCCTTTTGGTAAGAAAAGATTCAACTGGTTTAATATTGTTATAAATCAGAGAGTCCACTACCATGATATTGTTAGAACAATTTCCCTTGAAAGCATACTACAGGTCAAAGGAAAATGCGTGCCAATCCTCAGATATCTATTGCCCTCTCAAAGATAAACTTAGACATTCGTTTTAGTCAATTATTTTACCCTTCCATTCATGACTTTCTGTGTAATAGTCACAGATACTGTAGAATACTCATCAGTCCCAGAACTATCTATTTTTATATCCGCATTTACCAATTCTTCCCACTCCAATATTTTAAAAATAGTGAATGCTATGAGTGTTATATACGATTCGACAACCGACGATTTAAACAGTATTGAAGAGAAACAGTGCACAGATTCCCAGGGTGTATCTGCTAAAGACTTGGGGTTTTCCTTGCTTATGGAGCCAGACAAAATTTTAATTTATAGACTTGATAACTCTGAACTAAAAAACTCCAAAGATCCATCGAATGTCTTAAACTCGCAGGCTATTTCAAATCTCCAAAATCCTAACAGGAATTTGAACTTCTCCAATTCTCAAATTCCAAACTCTGAGTACCTGAAGTATCTGAACTGTCTTTTTTCGGCCAAGCAGCAGAATATCATGATCTATGGAAACACAACAGGATCTAACTTAGATTATATCATTCATATGCTGATTGAAGCCACAAACGGAATATTAGTAAACAATATTAAGGATTTATTTAGATTATGCGGCAATGTAGAATGGTATAACAACCAAATACGTGTTGGTAGTGGGATAAAGTGTCACTGTTGTGATAAATATGTGAACATGGGCTTATGTTGCACGGTGTGCCTAAGTGTCTATTGTAAATTTATACCAATTTGTAAAACATGTAAAACTAGGTTTGTTTTTCCAAAATGAGACACAAAGATTCCGGGATTCTTTTGCATAGTTTATCCAAGCATTGGATATTTAGCACTTTTAAATAAATTCACCAATCTATTTTATATATACATATTTTAGCTCATATATTAGACATTCTACATCTAGTTTAAAGTGTAACCAATGTAACTCTTATATTTAATCTCTACCGTACAAGTTGTTTTGATCACTCAATTAGACTTTCCTGCTTATTGTTTCAAATAGTTTGACTTTTTAGTAAAATATCTATATTGGATTTTCAATATAAAAATATGGAATATTGATTTGTTATTTTGGGTATCTTGACACAGACCTATGCACAATATTAAATGATAAGAGTACTATACCTTAGTTTGATTAAATTACTTTTTCTAATAATACTTTCTTGACCATCATAACTAAAAAAATATTTTTTATGCATCCATGAATTTCATTTCATTCATTACTGTTTGCTGCTGCTATGTCAACGAAACATCTAGTATAAAGCCAAATCCATTTGATAAATATTTAACAAAGCAGCAAGAAACCTCAGCGGTTGTATCAAGTCCTCAATCTTCTACGATGTCGTTTTCTTCTGTAGATACTTCAAAATCTGAAAGTTATAGTTCAGATTTCTATGATTCACCTGCATACAATAGTTATTTTGCCAAATCCAATAGAACCAGTACCTATCCTACATCATTCAGCCAAGACGACCAATATGTTGAAAAAAATAAGTCGTATCAGAAAAAAAAAGATAATATTTTAGAGTCAACCAAATCAAATTTACTAGAACCAATGTGTCCTGTTGTCCCGGAGCCATTGTGTCCTGTTGTCCCAGAACCAATGTGTCCTGTTGTCCCAGAACCAATGTGTCCTGTTGTCCCGGAGCCATTGTGTCCTGTTGTCCCAGAACCAACATGCCCTATTATACCAGAACCACTATGTCCTGTTATATCAAAGCCAATTGTTCAACAATCACCTTACTGTAAACCTATTTATCAAAATCCATATATTCATTTAAATTCTAGCATTAGTACCTCATACTATCCCTCTAACAATTATTGTGCTGATGTTTGTAGTAAGAATAACTGTGTAAATGACTACCATTTATGCTCTAATGGATGCCCCGTAAGGATTAATAGACAAGCTTATCAAAGATATATCCTTCGTAATCCTCATTTGCGGTCTCAAGGCAACACCGTAGTTAACAATGATCGATTTGGATATGTTGACAGTGATATCTTTGTTTCAGTTGAAACTTTATTAAGTGGTATTAAAACACGCAGGCACTATTTTCTCTGGTGGAATTACTATACCTCAGTAACATCATTTGAAAAAAACATTTCTTTCTCTTATTTATTTTCTGTAATTAAAAATTGCAGATCTGATAAGCCATTAATTCATGTCCACCGGGAATTTATGTGTGGAAATATCTTTGGACAGTATTATGACAAAATGATCTTGAGTGCCTGTACTGATCGGTTAGAATGGCTTTATGATGAATTTAATCGCTGTGAAATCAATGATCCATTTTTTTCACATCCAGATATTTCCTGTGTGATCTCTACCAACTAGGATATATTATTAGCTAATAGGTTATTTTCTAACAAAACTTATCCAATAAATCAATTATAAACAAAGCTCAAGTATACATTTGAAAGGAAGTAGAACTTATAACTTTGCCTTTTAATATCGCTATCTTCGTGTATGGCATGCCTGATTTTTTCATGATATTCTTGTTCTCCACTTCGAGAGATTTTTCTCACCCCTGCATGTCTTTAACTCGTGATGATATTAGAGATATCTTTTTGAGTGGATTAGTTGGCCGGTATAACGATAGTGTCATTTTAAAAGCACTAGAGACAGATATTCTGGTGTATTTTCCATCTTACCACACCTCTTCAACATTTCTGAGTGAGTGGGGCCAGCTCTTTGAACAATTTGATGCTGGATACACTCTTTTTGTATCTGAATCAATAGATCTTAAAAAGATGGTGTATTCAAGTAGGAAGAACATTTATGAAAATACAAATAACAAGTTTAATGAGAGTGCTCCAAGAAAATGTATCTTCATAAATCCCAAGGAGCTTCCTTATTACGTTGAAAAGAACAAACCATGTAATGCTATTGCTCGTTTGAATGATGAAAACATAAATATATCCTCGGTTGTTTTTGATGATGAAACTTTTCATCTTGTTGATCAACTGTCAGTGGATATTCCAATCAAGCTAGCATTTACCTCATCACCAATAATATTTTATAACTATTTTGAAGGGACCTTTAAAGTAGCAAACACCACAGATATTGACAATACAGATGGTAAATTCGCTTTTGAGTGCTTTTATTCTCCATTAGACCATTCAAATGGATATTATAAACACTTAATAGAAACCAGTGAAGTAGTGTATTATAAGACTGATTTAGACATGAATGCCGGTGAATCAAATGTGCTCAAACAAGATTTTGCGGGGATCAAATACCAAAGTAATGCTGTAATAGATGATTTATCGGCTAGTCATTCTACAGCCAAAGCCATTGATCTGGTTACTTCCCTACTTCATAGGCAGTTGTTTGACTTCAATTATGTTTCCCATTTTATTGATATTAGTAATACACCTATATCCCAGTATGTGTCAGACAGATTAATGTGCTTAATTAAGTGTATATATTCTCTGAATGGAGAGGAATGCTGTGTATGTTTTTCATTGGTGAATGAGATGAATTTGATATATTCGATATTGGAAAAGAGAGTAGTTAAAAATTATAAAAATGATCAGAGTGATATCGATAGAGATAAATTTATTGATCGCAATATTATCAGTGACATCATTACCATGGAAAATATCAAAACGGCCTCTGATAGTGGTGGGTCAGAATCGATGCATTTGGAAGGAGTTTTTAAAAATACTTCTGTCCCTGTTAACATCACTTTTATTTCTTTTCCACCTTATGGATACAGTAAGATTGGTTCTACAGTCATATTCTTTGATTTCTGTCCGTCTCTTGAAAAGTACAATAAAATTTTCCTTTTGCCAGAGGGGTTTAAGGTCAATTTAGATCGACTTATAGAATTTGATCAAAAGGTCGAGACTGAAATAAGGCCTACAATAAAGAGTAGGAAGTTAGAAGTATATACGTATACAATCTATGGAAATGTAAATAGAATAAAAAGAAAGACAAAAGATTTGGAAATTGTAAGGAACATAGCATGTAACACATCCAGTAGTGATATATGTAGCAATACATACAAGACATTTATTCGTGTGACTACTACCTGTAATTTTGGCAAGGTTAACACAGCAATTTACCTTTCTCAAATATTATCCACACCAGTATTAGCACCGCACCTTCTCGATGATAGAGATGCAAAGTGTGAATTCTCAGAAATAAAATATGGAACTGTAACTGGATATGAAGAATTTGTTCTCAAAGAAAAGTTACATGGTGACAATAATGTAGTCTATTTTAAAATGTTCCAGCTTTCTATCATTAATGGATATCATAAATTGATCATTCATTACGATATTATTGATCGTATACTGATGACAACCAATTGGGGTACAAATGATGTTAAGCTGTATATAGTATTGAAGTATCCCCCAAAAGTATATGAGCATGAGAGGACGGATGCACATACCATTAATGATGAGATTTACTATACCACCAGGCTTTCCAATGATCAGTTTCGTTATTTCGACGATTCCTTCGATATCTCCATTACTATACCTAATTCCTTTATTGGCTCGAGTCCTGTAGATGAAATACATAGTGTCAATCATCTAATACGTATTCTAAGTAGATATAGTGATAATATCTATATAAGCAGGGTAGTGGAGGTAAAGTTAACTAATTTACCACTTAAAGAAGTCTTAGAAAGAGTAAGTGGGTGTAACAGTACCTCCATTAATGGCATCAGCACTCTTAGTGATGATTCCTTTGGCATATATTATCTATTACTCTGCTTATTTTCCAGGAAAGGCAGATTTTTGGTTAATAAGATCTCCCCCTTAGATTTAGAATATCTATTAGAAATAAATATTGAAGAATTTTGTAAGAGAATGGAAGCTGTATTGAGGTTTGGAATGGAAAAAGAGGCAATAAAGGAAGAAATAGTATATTTATACAATAATGTGAATGGCAATACTGAGAATGATAGCCGCAGTTTATTTGTATTGACTAGATCTATTATAATTACCCCGCTAAGAGTCTATTATAATTATGAGATGCCCACAGAATCCAATAGAGTACTAAGGTATTTCGACCCCGATAGATTTTTACGAGTCTCTATAAGGGATGAAGATACAGAATACAGGTATCAGAATGATTTATCGACAAGCAGTGAATATATTTACGATTATCTTAGGAGATTAATGCTGAATGGAATATTCATAGGAAATAGAAAGTATTTCTTTTTAGTTATGACCTCGTCACAGATGAAAGAACATAATGGGTGGTTTGTAAGCACATATATTTCTGAGACTGGTAACTTAATTATTGGCACGGATTACATTAAGTCTTGGCTAGGAAAATTTACAGCAATTAATAATATTGGTAAGTATGCCATGAGAATTGCTCAGGCATTTTCTTCGACAACTCCAACCCTAGATGTAGCGAATTACTTGCTCATAGAAGATATCCATAGAAATGGTTATGACTTCACCGATGGTGTGGGATTGGTTACGGTGGAATTGGGCAAGACCATTGTGGAGTGTTTTAATAGGAATAAAAACGTTTCCATAAATTATCTACCATCAGCATTCCAGATCAGATATGCTGGTTGCAAGGGAGTGATAGTTGTGCAACCATTCTTAAGTGACAAAAGTAGTAAGGAATATAAGGAATGGACAGACAGGAATAGAGTTTCCAGAGAATTAGTCTGCTGCGATTTGATTATTAGAAGAAGTATGAAGAAATTCGACTCTAGCCATATTAATTTAGAAATCATTACTTATTCAAAATCTACTCCTTATTACTTAAATAGACAGGTTATTATGATACTAGAAGGGCTGGGGATTCCATCCTATATCTTTATACAGCTACAAGATGCATATGTTATCCAGGTATTGCAGGAAATTGTCAATGATACGGGCCGATTTATTTATAGAAGCTGTAATATCTTTCCAAAGCCTATAATCAATACAGACCATTCCTTCTTTAGAAAGTTGCTATATCCCTGCTTTAACAATGTACTAGATGATATTAATAAGAAGTGTAGGATAAAGATAGATCAGGGAAGATCAGCAATTGGCGTTATCGATGAATTGAATATACTAGAGGAGAATGAGGTATTTATGATGTATAAAGAGGAGGAGGCAAGTGATTTCATGACCAAGGCATATCATAGTGCTGCCAGTGGCAATGTCACTTCCTACGGTATTTGGAAGGTGCCCTTGGGTACTGCTCTTGTATCTAAAAACCCAACCATGCATCCTGGGGATTTACGCATAGTAACATGTGTGGATCGGCCGGAGCTACATTATCTGAAAGATGTTGTGGTGTTTAGTCAGAAGGGTGGTAGACCGGTGTTTAATGAGTGTTCTGGAAGCGATTTAGACGGAGACATATTTAATATAACATGGAATGCTAAACTGATTCCAAAGGTACTGTTTAAACCTTATGATTATAACAATGTAGGTGGTGATGCTAGTGCTGGTAGTCGTAGTAACTACATGAGCTCTCTTACTAAAAAAGTTGTATTGAACTCTGATATTGTCAACTTTTTTATTAGACACATGAGAACTTATCAACTTGGACTAATTGCCAGCTCACATATGGCCAACTCAGATAAATATTCTATATTTTCTCCGAATAGCCTAAGATTGTCCGAGCTGTTTAACAAATCAATAGACTTCGTTAAAACTGGATCATCAGCCACAATTAGCGAGGATCTATTACCTAATGAATATCCTGATTTTATGGAGTTGTCTCCAGGATACTATTCTGGCAAAGCGTTGGGGCAGTTGTATAGAAGGTCTCATATAAGTATGAATACAGAAGGAAGTTGTGAATGTGGGGTATGCTTTAACAGGATATGCAGTAGTTTGAATGAAACACAAGAAACAATATTAAGGGGATCCAATGTAATATTGAGATACATCGATAAATATGATAATGATTGGGATAGTAGTGGCCAGGGGGCCAGTGTCACGAGAAATGGCACTAGGAAGGACTCCGCCAATTATCACCTTGATATCCTATCACTTTTATCCAAATTCGGTTTAAAAGATGAGGGATCTTTGTTTACTAGTAAGGATCCTACTATACAGAAAGAACTAAGAAATACTGTCCGAGCATACACTAACAACACCAGCATATTTACGTATGATTTTGATGAATGTAGAGATAAAATCCAATCCAACATGTTCCTTGCTAATGATAGTTATAGGTTAAATGGATTTGTAAGGAAGGTAGTCATGGACAGCAATACTTGTTGGGATGAAGGAAAATACTCTGGATGTGTATTCAACTCCAACATATTGTTGAAAAATGATGTTAGTGATGATGAAGTATTGAGTGATGCACTATATAACGATCCAGTTACTAATAATGTTATTCATGGTAAGATTCTTGCAAGAGCTAATGTAAGCCGTTTGAATTCCTTTTTTTATTCTCTAGAGTCTCGCAGAGTTCCAATTTTTAGAGATGCATTTAATTTGTTACTAATAACAGAAACCTATTCTATAGATGAAATTGATAAGGTGGTAGATCTGCTAGAGCATATTAATACCAAACTTGGTATTGATTATAATTCAAGTAGCGGCAATGTAGGAAATATACATAATAATTCTTTGACTATTGATTTCACTAGAGCACTTTTTTCTTTAAATAACAATGCTTTATTTTCTCTGGGAGTTGCTCTTTGCTTAGATACTGCTATTTTTAGGAAGCTGAGTTTATTTTTTTCTTCTCCATTAAAACTATCTAGACCAGAGCGAGCCCCAAGAATCTGTCGGAGACAAACGTTAATAGTATCTGGGATGCTGGATGAAAACGAAGAGGTTGAATTCTTACGAAACAAGACAACTTGTTTGGACAGTATTAATATGGATAATGGCAAGATGAACCAATACACTATTAGTGACACATCTTATCATTCAGTTATATTAAAAAATCCTGGAAGTTGTAATAAAGATTATTATAGAGATGAGTGTAGAAATACTCTTATGAATATCCTTCATGCAATAGATACCCAATCACTACTAACAAAATTTCCAGAAATCAGAATCTCACTCAAATTTACTCCAGGAAAGGTTTATATTAAAAATATTCCTGTGGTCCTATATAATTCTGGAATGAAAGTTAGAGATGTATTGAAAAAGTTTATAGTTAATGAGGAATATGAATGCACTGGTATTTCTATTAACAGCGGTATAGCTGTCGACAATATATGTTATTTCAAAGTTTCTTTAGTATTCAATGGGTTTAACTATCAACTGATCTATGAGGTGCCAAACAGCGTTAAACCAATTAATAATGACCCACACATCTCTTCAACTGATAATTCTATATTCATTGACCCTGATTTCTTTAATCACAATCTACCTTCTGGAATTTTCAAGGAAAATATGGATATTGGAAGTATATTTATTGTTAATAACCATGAAAATGACTTGATAATCAAAATTGAAAGAAGCAGTATGATTTATCAAAAAAATATTGATCAAGAAGTTGAATCGACCAATAAACATCGGTATGATGACTCTGTTGGTACTGATTTAATTGATAACACCCTCGTTCAAAACAAATTTAGGAAAAATATTAGGATTACTCAAAAAACTGACAAGGAAAGAATCAAGTCAGCTATGGATGGCTTTAACATAGATGATGTGCATCGATTAGTTTTACAGTACTTAAAATTATTACATGCTGAGAATATATCCACAAAAACTGAATTGGTTAAATTAGAAAAGATTGTCGAATCGAAATTTAAAGATGGAGTAATTCGGGAGGAAGTGTATGAAATAGACTTTAACAGATTTGGTCAGAATCGGAAAAAAAATCAAAACACAACCAACTATAATAATGCTGACAATCACAAACTACCTATATATCTTAAAGAAACAAATGTTTTCCTACGTAAAGAGTGTTTTGTTAAGAAGACTGATTTCAGTGGCTTCTATAGAATATTCTCGAAGTTGTGGAAGGCATACACATACGATATAATATAGTTTTGGTATGGATATAAATTGTTACATATATTTCTTATTCTATACATGTGGTTTAGAATGCAGATATTGCTATCAAATTCTCTAAAATCATTAAAATTCTATAATATTTATTAGAAAGATCAACTTTTATGTATATTCCACAATATTATTTTTTACCTTTACTTTCCTTTACTATGTTTTCAGGTGTAGGACCAAAGTCAATAAAATTGTCTATGAATTCTTTGTACCATGTGTTATTGCTTTCTGATTGAGAGATATACAGTGGCAATCCACATTCAGGTAAATATGGTTGAATGTCCATACCATAATCAAGCACATCATGGTATTTGCTAGAGCCTAATTTACTGGCGTTTGAATGGACTATATGTGTGTTGGCCTCGGGACTGTCCTTAGATTTTTTGGTTACAGTGATCACAGTCTGCATATTCACCTTACGTTTATGGCTCTTACTTAAATCAAACGTAGTAGCCTCTTCAAACGATAGCATTTTCGTACTGGGATTGTTTAGATGAATTGCATCCGGGACTTCCATCGTTTTGGAAGCGCCATTTTCCATTTTACCACTTAGGATCTCTTTTAGCTGCTCGGTAGTCACGGCTTGCGTTGAGTATCTCCCTCCTCTGATTCGTCTTCTTTCCACCATTTACTGGTCAGATCTTTCAAGGTTTAAAAAGCTTGAAACAAAAAATGAAACTTTAGTCTTTCTCAAATTTCAAAACAACTGCATCAAAGGATTTCCATCTATCTTGGTATCTCATATATACTCGATCTTGGAGAGAAAAATTTTGTGAAAGCATGTCCAGTGTACAGGGTTTATTGGGTCAGAATCATATGCTAATTGAATAAGAGCCTTCATTTATTTCGATAAGATAGTAAATATCTCAAGCATTGGTTTTCTGATACACCAGATCCAACTTAAAAGTTAGCCTTCAGTCCCATTTCCTTTGCTTATTTCTTTTCTTTTTATTTTTCTGCTCCACATTAATATCTTCCAATAAATTTTTGTTGTAATTGTGGTTTTTGTTGTGGTCAAAACTATTCTTACTGTTGGGGATGAATTTATGATTAATATATTTCATCAGAAGACTTTCCATTTTGGAAATTTGCTTCAAAATGGGTAATTCCGGCAAATAATTGCTCTGTCTTCTATTTTCTAAGTCTATGATGCCATCTTCCTCATCAAAATATTCATTCACAATTCTCAAGATTCCATCCGGCAATTCTTTGCAGAATTCTTCTTTGGTAAATAGAATGTTAGTCCTCATAGAGGGCTAACAATTTAATGTAAATAAACCACACACACATTAATTATAAAAGAGTTGCTTCCCTGAACAGGAGATAAAAAGTTAAAGCCTACCATTGGCATGCTTTTAAAGACAACTGCTAACAAATACTCTTCTAAATTTACTTACGACTGACAAATCTCTTCTTCATCTTCGAGTAATCTCCATTTTTTCTATGCGGTATGTAAGAAAATACCAAAAACCGACTTCCTAGAATACTTTTCCATGCATCAGATATCTCTGCTTGAAACTCGGAATCTGAAATCCACAAACTGATTCTATAGGACTTATCCTTTTCATTAAACACCATCCCACAAATATTTGTAAAGGCTTCGGTGGCACAGAACACGAGGGTAGATCGAAAAAGCTCAAAAAGTTCAGAGTTATAGGGTACATCCTCTTCAATCCCGGCCTTGTTCCTTCCATCCGTCTTATTAATTTCCAATACTATCCTCCCGCCATTTATATTTGCACCATCTTCCCACTCAGGCATTATGGAATTCTTAAAAAAGTATGTATCATTAATCTCCTCCAATCTCAACTCTCTCAAATGGTCAATGGCATACATCAACTCTGGAATAGTGCTGATTTCACCGACACACTCGATTGAATCAAGCCATGTTTTGGTAGTTGCTTCACCATTTCCGTGTTGATAAAACTTCCAAGTATCATCCATGTAGAGGGTGAAAAATTCAAAGAAATATCGATTATTTTTTTAATTCTATCTATGCTGTAGAAATGGATGAGTGTTGTTACTACAGCCAAAATAAAGTAGTGAGGTGTATTTAGAGATAGAATGGCTCAAGCACCCAGGAGATACATCTTAATTTTTAAACAATTTATTAAAAGCAGTTTCGAACAACGAATAGTTTTAAAGTGTTATGAAATTCAAGACATATCATTTAAAGTTTGTTACTTAGCATAATAATTGAAACAAACCTCAGCAAAAATTTTTCATCACCAAATTAGTATAATTTCTGTCTATATCCGAAAATTGATAAATTAAAATCTATACATCTAAGGAATCTCTCCACTCCCAATAAATATTTGTATATTTAAATTTAGCTATATCAGACGTCATTGGTTCATGGCACTCCAAAAGTACAAAAAGTATTTCTTAATTTAAAATATTTATTGGTTAAACACCCTTAACTATTTGCACCACATCGCAATCATTCAGTACATGATCTTTCCCTACCTTTTGTTTTTGATGTTTAACTGATGTCCCCCACACAATAGCATATTTGAACTTCGATAAAATTTGCCTGTGGATAGAGTTGCAAAAATCTGCAACAGTTCTTCTTTTTTCACGTAAAATCACAGGCTCTTCGTAGTCCACCTCCTTACCCTTTGGTTTTGGATATATTCTTGTAAAGTTAAGATATTCCCAAGACTTCTTCATCAAAGTATCAAAGTTCCAGCACTTGTCTGCACTTATGGGAACAGCATGAGGAATACGGTAAATTATATCCAATTCTTCTATGGATATGGCATCTATCTTGTTTAGAACATAAATTGCGGGGATGTATTTTCTATTTCCTGCAACCGAATCTATAAACTCATCGATAGTAGGATTGCCCTGAATATTAACCTCTGCATTACTAATTCTAAATTCATGCAAAATATTCTTAATCAACTCGATATCAAAACTTCCACCAGTGCAGTTAATACCACCCTTATCTCTCTTAGTTATCTTGATACTTGGTGGTTGTTTGTTGAGTCGAATACCTGATGTCTCCAATTCCCTTTCGATAATTTTCTTGTGTGTCATAGGGCGTGTCACATCAAGACATATAATAATTAAGGAACATGTCTTGGCAACTGCAATAACTTGCTTTCCTCGCCCCTTACCGTCCTTGGCACCCTCTATTATTCCTGGTAAATCAATGATCTGCAACTTTGCTCCATTGTATTGCACTACACCGGGGATGGCTGTCAGTGTAGTAAATTCATAAGCTGCCACCTCACTATCAACTCCAGTCAACTTTGACATGAGGGTACTCTTCCCTACACTCGGAAATCCCACAAATCCAATTCTGGCAACCCCAGTCTTCGACACATCGAATCCCCCTTCAGTATTCGTGCTTCCCTTCACAGGAGCGATCAGCTCTTTCCTCAGCTTTGCTAACTTTGCCTTCAAAAGCCCTAGATGATTGGAGGTTGCCTTATTTTTCTGCGTTCTAGCCATTTCCGTTTCAATTTCTTTAATTTTCTCCAATGTAGCAGACATTTCAGGGGGAAAAAGAAAAAATTCAGCGAAATAATTCTCTGCAAAAGAACATCAGTGATACAAATGGAATTCCATATTTTTGTAAAGTTATGGATTTGTAATATCAGATTTGTTTTCTGTTAGGGTCTATCAATAGGTTATGTATCTCAAACACAATTCTATCTATTATACATAATTTATAAGTCAATTATCCAATTTATTAATACAATCGATAATATTAAAATATATGCTTAAAAATGTCTTCCACTTGCAGATCCTTCATGCAATTCCCCTGGCTTCACTGTTCAATTGCTCTAAAATAATTTTATATTTCTGGAGTTATCCAAACATATTGGGTATCCCATAACTATTGAATACAGTTATTCTGAGAACCGCATTATTAACATATAAAGAAGATATTTTTATTTCCATAGCAATAATATTAAAAATTGTTGATATTTACAGATTTTCCAAAGAACACATTTGAGTCGTAATTTCTGGAAAATATTGTCAGCGTTGTTGTAAATTGTAGAAGTACTAAGGAAGCTGCATTCCTAAGTGAGTTAAATCATTTACAGAATTATTAACACCACTATCATTCTAAAGATACTTTACAACACAAAACAGTTAAAAACCTCTCTATTACTAAATACCGAATCTAAGTCATTTTTTATTGATTATAGTAATCAAAGATCATTGATGGCGGATGATCTACTAAACCATTCTTGACTTCCTCAATCGCTATGTTGTCTTCTCTTTAGAGAGTGATAA
The DNA here is from genome assembly GCA_038659295.1 of Enterocytospora artemiae. Classification (NCBI taxonomy): domain Eukaryota; kingdom Fungi; phylum Microsporidia; genus Enterocytospora; species Enterocytospora artemiae. The sequence continues at coordinate 230,702 of JASNGC010000003.1, forward strand.
ACGACCTCACAAATTTCTTTAATATGACTACCTAAGGATATCACTTCCCCCATGCATAGAATTTAAATATAGATGTGGAATAAGGGATATCGCGTACCATTGGTATATATAACTCAGATACCTCAAAAACATATTAACAGGGTGCTCCTCTCCTTGAACAGGATAACAAACATCATAAATAATATCTACTGATATTATAGATCCAATAAGAGTAGCACACACAGGATCCAAATATAAGGTGGAATAAATGATATTCCGAGTCGCCATAATATGGACAACACATATCTTAGTAAAGGGTTTGTCACTGTGGTATCTTCTCAAATCTTTCATAAACTTTTCAAGCAAAGAGAGTCCAACAATTATAAACACTGCGTATATTACTATCTCCTTATGTCGATATGAAAATTGTATAACTGCATTGAGATAGGAAGCTATATCATTAGAAAGGAAAGAGGCTTTATCTTAAATAAAAGAAGTTTTATCACCAGAAGAGAAAGGGACATTTTCCTTAGAAATAGATTTCAATGGATTTACATATTTGGGAAGTGGATAAGCCTCAGCATTCATAATACCCCCATCTCAAAACTTCATATTTATTATGGAGTAATATCCATGGGGGAAATGGTAAGAATGGTTAATTTATATTATAATAAGCTTTTTTGAAGGTGAACTGTATTGTCCACTTCAACAGCAATATGATTCTGATATTTCAGTGATTTACCATCAAAATACAATCTATATCAAATATTAAATGAACAATTGGAACTTCATTGACTCATCGTACTCTATGGGTAACGGATATACTTTACCACCTAGACCGAGACCTTTCCAACCCCACCATTCTAACCCGTCACACCCATTTCAAAAAATATTTTACAGAATCTTAAAAAACTCTTTTATTACCAAACAGTTGAATTTAGTCACTTTTTATTAGTCGAAGAGATCAAAAATCCATTAATGATGGAGGCGATCACAATGCTGAATCAGCAGAAGTAGCATCTCCATACTTAGCTTCTCTACTCGATATATGTTCCGCCCTATTTTGAGCAGAGTAAAAAATCCCAGCTGTACAAATTACGAACACCACCGATCCTATAATAGCAGCATACAAAGGAGTAAGGAATACAAACGGGAGAGCAGATGCCACGGCTGCACCAAATCCAAGGGCCGAGTATAACCTCATGGGGAAACTTTTTTTATCATTCTTATGTACTGGCAAGTATCTCATAAGCATCACAAGACATAAGGATATGACAAATACGAATGCAGCCACCTCCTTGTATTGATACGAAAATTGTTTAAATATGTCGAAGTAAGAAGCTTCTTCCTTAATCTTATTTGGAAGAGCGAATCTCGAGGGAGGGTTTTTAGGTGTAGTATCTGATGGAACAGGCAACACTGACTTAATATCAATGTGGGGATTAGCTGTTGTATTTGTATCAGGATTGCCTAGATTCGCAGGCGTTGTATCCATAGGTTGTACTACTGGTTTTGAACTTATTAACGACTCAAACTTAGCGCGATCACCAGCAGCAGCACTGGGAGTAGGATTAGGTGTTGTGCCCATTGGATCATTCTGAGGACCAAATACCTTAGATGGCACCTCAGGCTCTGCCGAAGGCGATAGCACCTCAGGCTCTGTGGAAGGCAGAGTACTACCATTGCCTTTATTAGCATCATTGCTACCGGTCATCCAAACCCAATTCCAAGCCCGACTCAATAAATTCGGAGTCTCTTCTGTTTTCGTCATAATACCCCCATCGTAAAAATTTTATATTTATTACAAATCAATATTCCATGGAAGGAAATAGTAGGAGAATGATTTAGACACGATCAATATTTCATATAAAGAAAAGTGAAAAATAATAAATTTACACTACAATGAACTTTTATGAAATATTTTTAAATGTATATAGTCTTCCAAGATATTAATTATGGAATACTTTAAGGGGTAATTAAGGGGTATATTAATAGGTTGATCACGAAAGATAATATGATTCATATGTAATAGCTTGTTTGAAAGTGAAATGCATTGTTCATCTCAATAGTTGCATAACTCTGGTACTTCTAGTTATCTACTGTCAAGATACAACTTAATCATTTATAAATCTTTCAAGAAAGGCAGTCCTTGTATCAAATGTTGGAGTGAACAATAGTAATACCTGGATTTTCATCAATTCCTCTAGCTACTATTCTATGGATGGCAGATATGTCACACCCATTTCAAAAAATATTTTACAGAATCTTAAAAAACTCTTTTATTACCAAACAGTTGAATTTAGTCACTTTTTATTAGTCGAAGAGATCAAAAATCCATTAATGATGGAGGCGATCACAATGCTGAATCAGCAGAAGTAGCATCTCCATACTTAGCTTCTCTACTCGATATATGTTCCGCCCTATTTTGAGCAGAGTAAAAAATCCCAGCTGTACAAATTACGAACACCACCGATCCTATAATAGCAGCATACAAAGGAGTAAGGAATACAAACGGGAGAGCAGATGCCACGGCTGCACCAAATCCAAGGGCCGAGTATAACCTCATGGGGAAACTTTTTTTATCATTCTTATGTACTGGCAAGTATCTCATAAGCATCACAAGACATAAGGATATGACAAATACGAATGCAGCCACCTCCTTGTATTGATACGAAAATTGTTTAAATATGTCGAAGTAAGAAGCTTCTTCCTTAATCTTATTTGGAAGAGCGAATCTCGAGGGAGGGTTTTTAGGTGTAGTATCTGATGGAACAGGCAACACTGACTTAATATCAATGTGGGGATTAGCTGTTGTATTTGTATCAGGATTGCCTAGATTCGCAGGCGTTGTATCCATAGGTTGTACTACTGGTTTTGAACTTATTAACGACTCAAACTTAGCGCGATCACCAGCAGCAGCACTGGGAGTAGGATTAGGTGTTGTGCCCATTGGATCATTCTGAGGACCAAATACCTTAGATGGCACCTCAGGCTCTGCCGAAGGCGATTGCACATGTCCAGTAACTGAACTGGAAGTTGAAGAAGTTGTTGCCGCAGGCATTCCAACAATCGGAGAAGGTGTAGTAGTGCTAGTACTCGAAGGTGTATAAATAGAATTACCTTCAAATCTGGCTGTATGAGTAGGTTTACTTTTAACTGGAGGAACATGAGTAGGTCTACTTCTAATTGGGGTATTAGAAATAGGGCCACCAGTTGCAATTCGAGGAGTATACTTAACAAGTCCGGGAGTATCTCTATCATCATTACCGTATTGATTTGACATAATACCCCCCCATCGTAAAATTTTTATGTTTATTACAAATCAATATTCCATGTGAGGAAAGTGGAAAATAACAAATTTATATCATAATAAATTCACATAAAATATTTTTAAAGTAGATAGTCTTCCAAAATATTGCTTATAGAATGCTTAAGGAGTATATTAATAGGTTGATCATGAAAGATAATATGATTTACATGTAATGGTTTTTTTAAGAGTGAAATATGTTATTTATTTCGGCAGTTACACAATTTTGATATATCTAGTGATACACTGTCAAAATACAATTTAATCATCTTCAAACATCCGTAAATCTTCTAAAATCTACAAACATTTTATGGATCGTTTTTCCGGTGCTGATATAAATGTGATCATTTATTAGTTCAAAATCCACACAATTTGTTAATTTTGTCTGAACAATAAATGGAGACTGATCTTTTCCAATATTTTTTAAATCAAACAGATAGATATCCCCCGATGTAGTTAAGGAGATAAGGAGATGATCTTTTATATCGAATGTTTGGCATGAATCGTACAATTCAATACATCCAACAAAGATAGTATCACCAATATTTAATGAAATCACATTTTTTCTTACCAAATCATACTTTTCTAATGAATTGTTTATTGTAGAATCAGCAACTAGCTTGTCATCGGATTGTAGACTGTAAATCACTGAAATAATGTGCTTACTCATGGAAACTATTAAATTCCCATAATACATTACTTTGGTTATGACACTTTTGTGAATATTGTGATAGGTATAGCTGGGAATGCATACAAACTGCTGTGTCCCAGTTTTTTGGTATTCTATCAGACTATTTTCAATATTCCATTGCTTTATTGTCAGGTCTGCTCCAGAACTGATAATTTTCGAGCCGCTATCATTGATGTCGAATGTCAAAATTTGATCTTTATGGCATAAAATCCCTCCAATTACGACTGCACATGTGAAGTTAGTAATATCCCAGGCTCTAATGGTTCTATCCTCACTACAGCTTGCTATGAAATTGCCAATCTTCTTCAGAAACTTAATTTCACCCGTATGGCCCCTCAGCTCACCGATCATCTTACCTTCATAGAGATCGAGAACTTTAATAAGACCAGACATCCCTGCGACGGCGAATAGATGATAATAAGCATTTGGCCGACACTTTGGGGGTATATTGGAAATATCATCACTATCTGGGCTTTTTTCAAGATACTTGGCGTTTAAGTGGGCTGTATGAACCTTTTTACATCTTTCATTGCTTGCAATAATATTGTAGCCTACGTCCATATCTATGAATTCACAACACAGAAATTTCTCGTTTTTGTCTCCATCAATATGGGACTGCAATTCCCTAAAAGTATCAGTAAATAAAACGCACGATCTATGACCAACAGCAGCCAAAACATTTAAAGTTGGGTGGGCTTTTATAAAACTTAGCTGTCGTTTGGAAAAAGTGGCAGATGTATTCATAAGGGGATCCAAAAGAGACAATTTATAATTTATTGGTGTGTTCAATGATTACTACAGTTGGTATCAATAATAATGTTTTATAAATAGCTGGAAGTCAATCACCAGTATAGCTGTATGTTGTTACAAGTTCCTGCTATTACAAATCATGTAGCTGCTCGTATGTTAATTTAAAAGACAGAGGCTCAAACGCCTCTCCTCCACCAGAGTAGAATTTTGAAAAAAACTCAATCCAGTTTAGTCGCAATGCATGCAAGCATGAGCTAAGCCCTTCAAGACCTATCAGCAAGAGCATGGTGGCTACAACATAAACTGGGCTGAGACAGATTGCCCAAATCCAACTCTCATTCCCTATGGTAAATTGATGCAGAACTGATGTCAGCTGGACATGAGCCAGTGAAACTGCCCAAAGTCTTAGATATGAGCTTGTGTTTGAAATAAGTCCAAGCCCAAACTCAATTGTGTGAATTCCAGAATTTATCCATAAATCAAGCATCTGGTCACTTCTTACTTTTCTTTTGCCTATCAGGTACATGGGTTTTGTGAAAAACATCCAGGGAATACAAGCTATTATTACTGCTGCTATGGACAGTTGTACATACATTTGGTATGGAAACATCTCGTCCCGAATATTAAATGGGTCGGTATACATTCCTATCAGGGTTGTAATTATAGAGGGGTGGTTTACTGTGACCAACCACTTGTAAATACATAAAAATACCAGGTATCCCAGAAACATTGTAAAAGCTATTGTTTGGGGTATGCTAACACAGTAGAGAGTTAGTAAGTCATTTTCATAAATTGAGTTTGCCAATGATATTATCGATCCCAAAAGCATATGAACAAATCCTAAAATCAAACTTAGCTTCATCTTCAAGGAATTTGTAAAGGCCATCTTGTTTGCTGCATGGTGCCAAATTGGATCCAGACCAAAGGGATATGTCCTATTGGCAGTATTAAACTGGGAATCAAATAGCGCTATTGGCCTGGATGCAAAGTCTGAATAAATAAAACCAAACCATATTGATGAAAATGAGCATGTTAGAATTACATATCTTCCTTCTAGAATTATCTGTAATACCCCACAATTATGATTTAATTTATCGAATTTATAAATCATATATCCAGACATTAATAGCAGGATTAATCCATGAAGTACATCTCCAAACATTACCCCGAACATTAATGGAAATGTAAATATCATGAAAATGCCGGGGTTGATCTCTTGATACTTTGGTATTCCGAAGACATTTGTGAGATTTTGAAAGGCTTCGGTAAATTTGTTATTAGAAAATGATGTTGGAACTATTTCCTCCTCTCTCTTCTTGGTTACTTCATAATAAAATCTACATTCTTCAAATGATTTCAACTTTTCCAAATCCTCCAAATCCTTTGTTCTAATCCAAGCATCCCCGACAAAGCTCGATCCTAAATCCTGTCTTTCTCCAATATCTTCTATTCTATCAATGATTTTGTATTTTGGCGACTGATAGGTCAGTTTATTTAAAGTGCTATATATTTGTCTTTCTCTGTAAATTAGCTCCATCCAGGTCTTATACATCCTTTTTACAGTCTCTAACACCTCACCATGCTTTTGCTCAATTTCCTTGCAAATACTTGTTTCTCTTTCAAAAATATCTTCCAAATAATCCAAGCCACTCAATTTGTCGTTAGTTGTGGGGACTTCTCCATTTAACAATGCCTTTGAATCATAAACACGCCCACCCATGGTTTCAATGATATTAATGACTGTTTGGGTTGGATATTTACCATATACACAGACTATATATACCGTCTTTTGCTTATCTGCATATTTTAGATCGACATCGTCCATTTTAAGGAAAATATTTCCCCTGAGAATCCCCCTTAGAATTTTTTTAATTAAAAACTTCTTATCTCTATCAACAATTGCTGAAATGAAGTTGTAAGAAATTTTACCTCTCTTGGACCTTTTTCTGTCCGAATTAGAGTTGTTTTGTGCAGAGAAGCAATCCTCATGTGGAGATACGGTAAATCTTCCACAAAAATTTGATGATTCCATTGCCATCGCATAATTGCCTTCATAAATTTGACGAAGGTTCTCATGCTCCTTTCTTAAACATCTTAGCTCCAGAATCTGTTTGTAGCTGGTATTAATAGATTCTTCAGCTTCTTTGAAGGACATCGCTTCTGAAATCTCCTCAAATGTATCAAACTCCTTTCTCATGTACTGTAATCGTTGCTCTAACTTTTCTATTAGGATCAAGCTAATATTTTGCTGATGGCTCGATTTAAATTGTATCAACTCTGTATTTCCCAACTTCTCTAGTGTTTCTCTGACATTTTTGTCTCTAATATAAAGAGAGATGGATGTCATTTCATCTGATCTCAACATATTTGTTTTCCACTCCTATAGTAATTAATTAGATTGGTGAAACATTTGAAAAAACATTATAAAACAACTAGAAAAAGTATGAACAACCCAAGTAGGCAGGACCATTGCCAATCAAATCTATGCGGTACGAAGTAGCCGCTTCCATAGTATTTCCAATGGTCAAATTTCAAATAATTCTCATGCTAAGGCAAAAATACAGCTTGGTAGCAACACACTAACAAGATTGTAATCTAAAACCAATTCTTAAGAAAAGAGATCTGGCTTGAATAATATCTTCTATTCAATTTATTATTTGTCAAAGCTAAACTTTAATCTCGAAGCATCACACACAAGCTTTTCGCTGCCATTTTTGTTCAAACAGACACACTTAACCGCAGATCCTCTGATGGAACATACTCTTGCATCCGACAAGCCATTACTTAAATGTAGTTTTTCATCACTTCGGTCAAACTCAACCTGTGACAACTTCATATTCAAAAATGGATCAATCCCTGTTAAGATTCCTGAAAGAACCATCTGATTTTTTAAAAAGACCGTAATTCGACAATTTCTGTGAGTTTTGAAAAATTCATAGAAAATCATCTGAATGAATGGGCTTTTTTTAAGAAGATAATTTTGGATAAGGATTATGGAATAACTAGTTTAATGTTTTGACTGAATTTACCAGGGCAATAAGAGCCATGAGGTTTAGTATGAAATTCAAAGGAGACATGGGTACTTTGTAATATGAAAACTCTAGAAATCAAGGATATTACATGAAAGATTATCTCTTGATCAACGACAATAGCCTGCAAAATAAATGGACATTCATCATATCCTCTAAGTTCCCGAGCAATATTAATCTTTTCCGTGCGCGCGTCAAAGCAACATTCAGCCTCTCTTCAGAAATATGGCATTCTGTGTTTGAAATTGGATCAAACACAACCACAATAACATCATCCTCACTCCCTTGGAATTTATCAATTGTATAGACCGGGTTTTCTGTAATGGCTTGGGTTAAGGTCACCTGAGAGTTAAAATAACACAGAATAGTACATTTTGGAAGAGATTGAACAAATTCACAGTAGTCAATTTTTCTTGTGTCCAGGTACTCAACTGGCATGTCATTCTCATCATCTATCCTGCCCATAACCATCTTATTAGAATAGAATAATATGTTACTCAATCTCATAATACACTCGCTCATTCTATACTGCATTTTTAACTCACAATATTGCTCATCCATTCTTAGAAAGTACTCAAAAGCACTTGTCGATCCCCCTCTTATAGGTTTAATTTGCAGGTGATCTCCCACCATCACAAATTTATCACAAAGTGATATTGGAATCATGGCAAGCAGCAGTCCTATCTGAGAACCTTCGTCAATCACACAATAGTCGAAACGTCTCTCCAGAAAAATAGGATCTTTAAGACTAAAACAGGTCCCAACCACCAAATCAACAGAATTGAATATTTCTCGAAGCATCTCAACTGAATTTGTCAACGGACATCCAGAAACCTTCTTTGATTCACTTCCATGAATTGTGTCTACCAATCTGTCCAAATTATCATTCGCTTTGTAATAATTCACCCCTTCTAGTTTCGATAATAGATTTTCAATTGCCAAGTGTGTGTAACAAATTAATAGCACCTTCTTCTTATAAAAAATCAATACTTTGATTAGAAGTGCTATCAATGTACTCTTTCCAGTCCCAGGCATCCCATGGATAATTTTATGCGTTTGGCAATTCAGTCCTGCAACTAAACCATTTCTCTGATCTTCATTTAATCTTGAAAAATCGGATTTATAACTATCTGGAATCTTTATTGGCTTGTACATAACAGTCTGGGTGAGACAGTCCAATGTGCTTTTAGATGAATTGATTAGATCACAATTTAAATGAGATATATTAATTTTGTGAGGATTGGTATATTTAATATCATAGTTTTCTGCAATTTTTAAGTCTGCATTGATATCTATAGACTCCCCACTTATTTCGATATCTTCGAACGGGTCACTTCCATCTTCTAAATCAGCTTCTTTACCATAACTAGTCGTACATATATTTTGCGAGATCAATTTTGAGTCCAAGGTTTTTATTTCATCAGGTAAATCTAAGCCATACTCCTGTCCAGGTAGGATAAAAGGCATTGACTTTTGAGCATATCTTGGATATGCAACATACAATAACGAATACAGACTAAATTTGTAAAATATTTCTGAGTTATCCCTGTAAAAATATACTTCTGATTCTGGAATTATTTTACCCGATAGTTTAATGTGGAAATAGATACAGGGGTTATATTGTTGTTCTAATGCAGATTTGCCAACAGTATTTATATCCATTCTGTCACATAAAATATCCTCATTTACTACCTGAATATGATCATATTCTTTTATAGAAATAATCCTTCCTTTACAAATGCTTTTTTTTACGTTTGAATTAATAACAACCCAATCATCTACATTTGGTGTGTCATCCATCTCATTCTTATTGGCCCTAAGTACTATAGTTACTGGTTGTTCTCCATTTTCACCTTCATTAAATCCGAAAAAACTGCAATTTGCATCCTCCAAAAAGCCTAATTCCGTTTTGTTTTCTATAAAAGCATGAATATACTTATCCTTTACATCTGATTCCTTTTCAAGTAATTCAAGTTGTATTCTTAAGAAATGGCTTGGATTCAACTTTCGAATTTTATTGTAGATATAACATGGACTGTCTGATAAGCAGTCACACTCTCCAACGGATCCTTGGCAGGCAATTATATTTCTTTTAATAACAATGTCTCTAATTTCGGAGTGCTTAATCTTAACATCAAAGAAGCTCCCGGTCAGTGAGTAGAATATCATTGGTCTTTTAAAATAAACCTCACTGTCAGTTTGTGAATGCCTATCCTCAACTATTGTAGAATGACTTTTGATATTTTCAATATTTTTGGTGTGGTCATCTATTTCTACACTCTCAATTTTCAATCTGTTACTAAATTCTTCATACAGCATCATAGTATACAATAGTACCTGTGCTCTATGTTCAATACTTGGATATTTGCCAGTTTTAATTTCTATGACATGATCCTTGCTGATACAATCGATTTTTCCTCTTAATCCAAAATTTGTTGAGACAAGTGGATACTCGATGTCAGTCACCACTAAGTTACCAGAAACAAACTTCAAAATGCTTTTAACATGTCTTAATAATTCGTTTAAAATCTGTTTTTCTGTAATATTGCAGGAAAACAGTTCAATTGTCCTCTTATTAATAATTTCAAATAAAATATTTTTAACATATGGAAATGATAGTACATCATTAATATTGTAAACTCCAATACCATCGCTTAGAAAGACATTGTCGTCATACAAACGATCTTTCAGGTTTTTGGAAGAATTATTAAACTTCCCAGATGAATTGCTCTTGGTACATTGATCAATCATCTTTAATACTTTGGTTTTGTCCTTTAAAATTCTCTGAATAGTTTCGTGTATAATGGTTCCAACCACCAATGCCGAGTTTTTCCATTTAAATCCAATATCCGCAACTTGTTTGTTCATTAATACCATATTACCACATTTTAAGCCTTGCAAGAAGGTGGTTATAGATATAATGTCATCGTGAATAAATAGCAAGTAGTTAAAGCTATCCACATAAATAGTGTTGGAATCTATATTTATAGAATGGTTGTGACTAGATGGTACACTATTATCTTGACAATAACACTCTAATACTGAAATACATATCCCCATCTTCCAATCTATTCTAGTCCACTCACCACTTACACAAACTTTCTTATTTTCTTCATATAAAATAACAAATCCGTCATGTCGATCAATTTTGTCAATTATGAGTCTGTAGAAGTTTCTCAAATCAACAGACATATTTTTTGCATTATTGTTTGTACTTTTAAATACCTCTTTATGGCTCATAGGTTCATCACACTCTGTAGAATTCAAATCGATGGAGTTTGAAAATGAAATACTAAATGCTTCATCCTCAGAATCAACCATATGCTCGTTTGTGGTCAATGGGCATGGACCATCTAAACATGGTGGGGGATAACTGGCACTATCTCCATGCACAACCCGAGAAGAGTTTAAAGTACTACAAATGATCGATGGTTCTGAAGAACTCAATATACAAGAGATATCAGAGAATTTGGTTTTCAGGTTGGCCGAGATTTCGCCCTCTGAAAAATCTGATTTGTTAGTTGGTTCAACAAATGAGATAATTTCAGCTTGTTGTTGTCCATCTGTAGTTCCAAAATTCTTCTCCAAATTGTTGTAGGAAGAATCAGAATCCATAAGAAGAGTTCCAATCTCGGTATTTTCTAAAAATGAGGAGGCAGCCTCTGAATTTGCTTTGCATGAACTTTCCTCTCGACTTAATAAGTTAAGTTCTGATGGATTATACGAATTCTCGTGGTTGCTTTGTGAGATTTTTTCTTTGATCTGGGTATTTTTACTAATTTCAGATTCTCTACTGCTGCTGATTATAGACCTCTTCTCATCATTGCCTGTAGATTCTGTATATTTCTGTAATTCTTCATAAAATTCAAATGGATTCTCCTTATTAAGACAAATTCTCTTTCTTGATTGAGTGGCATTGCAATCACTTTCTGAATCCTTCCATTGCACGTTTTTAACATTCCTATTGTGCATATGGGTTTATCAAGAGTGAAAATAGAATAGACGGCATCCAAAATACTTAACTGAACCAGGATATGTTGAATAGATAAGACCGCACTTAAAACAAACTGTGAGTTACATAGATTTTTTATAATTAAAGAATTAAGAATTGAAAGGCAGCCCAATAATGGTATACTATACTACTTTTTCAGAGAAATCTATTCTAATTTAAATAAATTTATTTATATCGATATGTCAAAAATACCATCTGTATCTATGGAATACTTAAGGGTATAGTATGTCGATACTGTATAAACTAGTAAAATCGGGATCAACCATAATGAATTGGTGATATTGACAACCAAAACGATGAAATAAATAAGTAGAATTATAGGGAAGTAAAGTACTTGCCAGCTAAGGCATTTGTTTTTTCGTAAATAGTAAATAACCCAAGCAAAGATTGTGATAATTATTCCAATACTAAGAATCATAGCCCAATTTTCATAAGCAAACTCTGCAATATGGAAAAATAGATTATCATCTGCACTTTCCAATTTTGTAGATTCTGCATATTCAGGAGTATCATTCTGGCCTGAAGCCTTTGAATCGGTGATATTCTCATCTTTTGGAAGATCATCAACCTCAGAATTTATAATATCTTCATCCTTCGGGAGATCGTCAGTCTTGGAACTAGTTGTCTCATCTGAATTATTAACTTTTGAACTTGGATCACGATTCAATACAAAACATGTACTCACCTGATTCTCTTCGTTAGAATTGGAACCATCTACACATGTCCTTTTATGTATCGACCTATCTACACATATATCTTTATGTATCGACTTATCCACATATGTCTCCTTACGTACATTGCACTCAATATTAAAAATACTATCTAGTTTCTCTCGTAAAAACTTAATATTATTGGCCACTTCGGAAAGTCTTTTATCAGTAACTGAAGGGTCAATTTTTGAACAATTCATCTCTTCAATATTAGCTTTTTCGCATCTATCTTTCAAAGTATTCTCATATTTGAATTGGTTTATGAATTTCGACATAAGATTCAGTATAATCTCTTTATACAATTGAAATTTGTCGGAATAACTACGGCAGGACACATATTCCTTGGACTGCTCATCCAGATAGTCAAGATACTCACTATCTTTCATAGTCTAAACCCCTCGTTTTCAGTAAATTTTTAATAATCTATTGATTAGAGCTTTTTAATGGAATGATTTAGAAATTAGATCAAAAATACAGGAAGAATGCCGATGATGGAGAAGAATATTATTGATATATCTTGCAGTTTATGAAAAAATCAATATCTATGTTAGGAAAATGAATGTTGAAAAGAACACAGTTTTTGTTAACACAGTAGTAGAGAAGAATTACTCTTTACTTAATTTTCACAAATTCAAATTAAATATCTCCAAATGTTTTATTTAAAAATTATTTTTTGATATTGAATATGCATAAAAATAGAACTATTGTGATGAAAAGACCTGCCTCACCCAAAAATGACCGCGACCGGGATCGAACCGATGACCACCTGGTTTGGAATCAGAAGCGCTACCACTGCGCCACGCGGCCTCACACACCTGGCTATAGCACAGTAACGACAAAAGAAAATGTTCTTAAAATAACGTGACGCATGGATTATTTATTTGTCATCCATCCATACTACTATGAATGGAGGTAACTGAAAAGGTTTATTTTCTACTTTGTTATTATAGAATACATTAATATTGAACCTCTCTCTTCTCCAGTCTATTGGCATTTCATAGAATTCTATGAAATACAGATGTTTTTGTAAGCCCATGGACTTTATCGATGAAATAATGAGAGAATCTGGCTGTGGAAGGGACATCGCCAAAAAATCTTGGGTGGAGTCAAACAATCAATTGGACAGAGCAGTAGACCTTGCCAAGAAATACTACCATGCTACTCTGCCGTTAATTGCTACATACTCCAATGGAATTCTTATTAGGTTTAATTCTAAATCCACATTTTATAGCTACTCAGAGCCGGAAAATATTGAGTTGAAACAAATGCTGGTGAATGGAGAGTTTGACAAGGACATTTTGGGTTTGTCTGAGGATATGACTGATGCAATTATAGAATGTAGAGAGACTGAAGAGTATTTTGACAAAAACCACATTTCAGAGAAGAAAGTGGACAAAAATTCTTCTAAGGTTAACTCTAAGGACCCTTCGGTTAATGCTGTTAACGAAGGAATTAAGAAGATGAAAATTCATTCAAATAACAATTTATCGTTGTCAGAAAAAAATCTGGATTATTCATTCCCCAAAGAAATCGTTTTCGATGAATTTGGAACTTTACGATTCAGAATTGTTTATCAAAATCGATCAATAAGATGTAAGATCGATGAGAATGCTACAATAAAACGAATTATTGAGGAAATACACCAAATCTGCAACAGACTTCCCAAGTTTGACAAGAGAGGCGAGTTCTTGGATGAAGATGAGTCAGTAAGGGGAATTAGACAATGTACAATAAATATGAAGTTTTAAAGTCCTGACAACAAATATGAAGTTTTATTAAAGTGCCCTTACAGCCACTCATTTATAAGTTCTTGCACGTATTTTCTTTGTCAACTCTATATTATATATCCCAACAACCTCTTCGGGAAACAATTCCAACGGAATTACAGCCAGGCAGAGTTCCTTGATGCAAAATTTGGAAGGAGAGAGCTCTGTGACACAACAAAGTGCACGATCAAGCATCTTCACATCCCCTTCGAATGTGGAAACCAGTTGAACTCCTCGTTCTATAAGTCTGACTCTCAATCCAAACAAAATATTATAAACATTATCAAATAGGAAATCAAACCCCAGGATCTCAAAGATGATTGGCTCGTTACGAAATAACAATTCCCTGTCGAAGGTTTCCTTGCTGTTAAAGTTGCAGAATCTGTCATAATATTTAAGTTGGAAATCTTGGATATCCTCGCACTTTAAGGCCAGAAAAATGGAGAAATACACAGAGTTTACAGAATCTAAAGTGTGCCGACAAAGATTCCTGGACGATTCTAGGGAAATTATATGGAATATTTGAATTGCTGTGCTTTTAACACGAAGAGGCAGACCAAAGTGATTTATAAAGTCAACAATAAATGACTCTGAAGATGTCATTAATGGGTCAAAATAATTGCAACAGTTTAATGCTGTACTTGTTAGCCATCATGAACATTGTTAAATACGATAGTACGAATCAATTTTATTAAATTCCCTTTACAATCATGATTATGCTATCTCCCCTAACGATAACATCTCTTTTTTCTTTTGTTTTCACAACACAGTTAAAATGCTTGTCATACATCTTGAGTTTTCCAACAATGTCAGTGTTATTTCTAAGTGTTATTTTAACCTGGGTGTCTGTTGTTTTTGCAACTTTTAGAAACGAAAATGGGGAATTGTAAAGCAGATTCATGATGAGGGGTTAGTTAACTTATACCATTTGTAGAATAACCATTGTGATAAATATCTGGTTGGTACTTCTGACGATCTGTACCCCCGAAAATGTCCAAATTTGCTGAGTTTCGACTGCGGAATGACATCGAAACAGTGCTCTTCCCAATTGAAATGACCTATCTTATTTATAATGATTCTGGAGAGTATGTAGAACAAAACTTCGGATTTTACTCAGGAGAAGATCAATCATGTGGGCACAAGAAAAGTATTGTGTATACAGAGAATGGCATACTATCGCATCCACAAACTCCCACAATCATCAAAAATCCAAATAAGTTTCCCTACTTGCTTACATTTAATTTAACTTTTGACTCGCAAGTCTATTCAAATATATATTCATTTTCTATATTTTTTCCAGATGACTATCCCTTCAGCTCGCCTAAGGTGTTTATCAAAGAAGATCTATTTCACCCGAATATTTACAAAAAGTCCGTGTGTCTGAAGATACTTAGATTAGGTTGGATGCCAGCCTTTAACGTAAATAGTATCGTGGTGAGTATCCATGATATTTTTGAGAACCTCTCATTTGAAGATGCATTCAATGAGGAAGCTGGTGAGTTACTTAAGAATGATTATGAAGAGTTTGTAAGAAGAGCGAAAAACTAACTGGTAAACAACTGCTCATAACAAAGTATTTATTTCCTAGAAATTCTTAACTGGTATATCCACTTTTTGGCTCTTTTGCAGACATAATACAACAAGAGATCCTTGGTATAGGTATGTATCAACTATATCATATCTCAAAGATATTTTGTCATATGTTTCATTTGATTTCAAAAGCAATTCAATCGTGCCATTTTCGGAACAAATATTAGGATCCTTGATTTCGAAAATAAAAATCTCATTGTTAGACTTGTATACATTTACAATACAGTTATGGAAATCCTCTTTAAGGTTGGTGCCCAATAATATGTCTTTGGTTACATTTTTGATGCATCTTTTAGTTGATTTTTCAGTATTAGAAAATTTCAAAACTTGTTCCAAGATATTTTCTGTGGTAAGAGCATAAAATCTACTTATGGGATCATGTGTACCACGATTTGCTGGAGCTTGGTGAGTTGTTGTGATTTCTTCTGCCATCAGTAAAGGGTTGGGAAAATCCCTAAGTTAAACGATAAAAATATCTTAAAGTCAATTTAGTTAGAAATAAATATATTGTATTCACACCAGTCTAGGTTGTACAAATGGAAAGAGCGGAGTATTGTATATGGAGAACACCATAGCAAATATTCAGAAAACTGAATTGGTTTTCATTAACCAACAATGCTTCAATAGATTCTACAGAGTCATTCAAATATACAATAAAATATAATCCAATAAACCTACGAGGCTACTTTATAACAGAATGAACTGAAAATACATTTATTTGAATGATTAATATCCTATATGCCTTCGAACACCCTCCCCTTAATAACAATTCTTTGCATCTCATCTTTTTTATTGGCTGTTTCCATTACCCTTTCCTCAATTGTATTTTTAGTAATTAACTTATACACTGTTACATCTTTCTTTTGACCAAGCCTATGAACTCGATCCATAGCTTGTTGGTCTACCGTTGGGTTCCAGTCACTGTCATAGAACACAACAGTGTCTGCTGCAGTGAGATTAATTCCAACCCCACCAGCACGGGTACTTAGAATAAATACAAAAATATCCTCATTGTTTTGCCATTCCTCAACCAATTCCTTTCTTTGATTAACCTTTGAGGATCCATCTAACCTTAGGTAAGTATATTCTCGCTCAACTAGAAATTCCTCAAACAAATCCATCATTCTGGTCATCTGAAAATATATCAGCACCCTGTGGTTGTCCATCTTCAATTTCTTTAATAATCTATCGACAGCAATCAACTTGCCAGAATCATTAATGAATGTGTTTAAAGGGGGAATGCAGGTGTGTTTCTCCATGTAAGAAATGCTAGAATGGTTTCTAGAAACACTGGGTGTTGTCATCAGACTATCATTTCCATAATTCTCCAAAGTATTTGACAGTTTAAAATCAATAACCTTTTCATGTAAAAACACGAATCTCTTCAGCGTATTTCTTCTAAATCTACTACTTCTTTTCATTTCATTTAAGATCCAGCTGTTTTTATCGGCTAAATCACCATGCCATTTGTAGCCGTATACCAATTTTTGATGGAGACCACCCTGACAGAACTTGTCTTTGGCTTGTGGAGCCATTTCAAAAGTAACAATATTTTCAATGACTCGGCTTCTTTCCTTTACATTACAAAATAAATCATCCTCAATAACTCCCCTCCCCACAACCAACTTCTCCTTCGAGCGATAGCCTACTGTGGCTGAATCTCCTCCTACAGTGAACCCCATACTACAAATGGGCTCCAACTTCTCAAATAAATCTGGGTGGTTGCACACCTTCTTCAGATGCATCACAATATTCTCATAGTCCATTTTGGATTGAATGATTTCATCATAAAGTAAAAGCTGTCTGTTACTCAGCTCACATTCAATTATAACTATCTCCTTTGCCCCAATTTCATCCTTAATGTCATCCTTGTGTCTGCGTAGCATAAATGGCTTCAGGATTGTATGTAGTTTACTGATCTGCTGCTCATCAATATAATTTTCTCTAGAAAACCACTCCGAAAATTCATTCAAGCTATCAAAAAGTGTGGGCATAATAAAGTGCAGCAATGCCCACAACTCAGTCATCGTGTTCTGAATCGGTGTTCCAGTCAACAACAACCTATTCCTTGTCTTGAAACTCAAAAGGCTTTTCCACCTTAGTGAGGAATTACTTTTTATGGCCTGTGCCTCATCCAAAATCATATACTGAAACTTCATCTTCTTCAATATATTTTCATCTCCAATTGCAATTTGATAACTGGTAACTATCACATTCGCACTTTTGAACTCCTTTCTCAGCTCTTTTCTTTCTGAAACCGACCCCCAGTAACTCACTACCTTAAATTCCGGAATAAACTTCTCAAATTCATTTACCCAGTTGTGTAAGGTAGAGGCTGGGGTTACAATGATAAATGGTCCATCAATGCCGTGCGACTCATAAAGATATCCCAAAAAAGCAATAGATTGAATGGTTTTACCCAAGCCCATATCGTCGGCCAGAATACCATTAATCCCCTGGTTATATAAGCTAATGAGCCAGTTCACACCTTTAAGTTGGTAGTCTCGGAGCGAGGCCTTTAAAATAGTAGGCTGGGAAACCTCCCTATGCACATAAACGTCGCTGCCAATTCCTGTTTCATGTCCAGTATCGGCGCCGGATTGATGGCCTGATTTATCAAATTCTTTAGCTATTTCCATTTGTTTCCTGGCTGCCTCAATTCCCTCTTTCATGCCTTCCAAGTCCTCATTATTACATTTTCTATTCAGGAAATAACTAGCAAATGACTCTGTTTGGTTCAGTAAATAGTTGAATTTCCTTCTCTGCCGATTTTCTTCATCAATCTCCTTCAATCTCTTCTTGTTCAAAATCGCCTTCTTTTCTTCATTCTTTATCTTTTCAGCTTTACTTTTTATTGATTTCTTCAAAAATATTGACAGCTCTTTATGAATTCTCTTCGATTTCAAAACGGGATTTATCTTACTTGTCTTCCCCAGGCTTCTTTTGACTTCTCTAGCACAAAGAATAGATATTTTCTTGTTTTGGTTCAAAATATTTGAGTAGTTCGAGGTATGGATCCTATAGGCAGAACCAAAAGACTTACAAATAGAAGTTAAAATGTCTGAGACAGAGGGGACAGTCTCGGAAAAGATACTCTTGCCATTGGACGTACTTTTATCTACACAGGTATTGTGAGGTAACTCACGTCTTGCTAATGAGGTCTTGCCCATCATGTCTGCATTCCCAAACTCCTTCCCCTTCTCTCTTCTAATTTTCTCCATAAATATTTCTATTTGATTATTTGTGAAGTTGCGAGTCGGTTTTTTTGACAATACTTTCCAAGTTTTACAAAATTCCGGCATACTTTGTCCTAAGTCAGAATAAATCTTTTGCAACTGCTTCAATTCGGATTCCTTCATGGGGTTGCAGCAGAAAAATTATTTAGTAGCTAGAATTCGAAGTTTTATAGGGATAAAATGGATGAAAACATTGGTTTAATACAAATATGAGCTAGGTTTATTGAAGCCAAATTAATGAAACACACAAGTTAGATGGTTTTTTGGATCAATAATATCTGCCTGAGGATATCTCAGCATTTATTAAAACATGCATGATTAGTGTATTTGCTCCACAATCATTTGGGCTATTTTGTTTGTTTATTCCCTAAAACATCAATGAAACATTAAAAAATATATTAGTTGCTTCGATAACATTTTTAATGAAGATATTGGCTGGCTTTGTTCTGCAAGATTTTATTTTTTACACAGTTTCTGCGTATGGAAGGATAGTCATTGTTGATGATATTGGATTAGATAAGAAAACTAATGGTTTAGTAAAAAGAAATATCGAAAATAACTATAATAGTGATCAAGTCGATCTAGTCAACGGAGATAGTTTTGTGGATAATATAAAGGCTGCATCTGCAGCCAAGCCCGGTAGTAATCTTATAAAATTGAACAAGCCCATAAAGCTCAGTAATTCGATAAAACCAAGCAGTGCTACAGGATTAAAAACAGGGAACAGCCATAGGTTTGATGGAGCACAGCCATTGCAAGGCAAAGAAGGGAGTCTGATAAAGGTTAAGGGCATTAGGGATAACATAGCCAATGATAAATTAATGGGAAACATAAGAAATATATTAAAAGGAATTGAGCCACAGAATAAGGCTCTAGAACAAACAGATACTGATGGGAAGAACATATTGTCAAGTTCTACAAGTGTAGATAATAGCAAGCAAAATGTGGGTGGTAGTAGAAATGGTGATAATGGCATACAAGATGGAGATAGTGGTAAAAGAAATAATAATGGAGGCGGTAGTGAAAGAAAGGAAAATGATCTTGAGGAAGAAAATAATCAAAACCAGAAAAAAGATGATACTTTTGATGACAAGGATTCTAAAGCAGAAAAAAGGCATCACAAAAGGGGAAAGCATGAGATTAGTAGTGATTCGAGCAGTGATGAAAGCAGTGAGTATTATAGAAAAAAGTTTGATAGAAATAAACACAGAAAGCATCATAATCGGAAAAGAAGTTCTGAAAAAAACGGGAAAAAGGACAATCATGAGGCCACAGAAAGCGAGGTGAGTGATAGCTATAGGAATAGTGAAGAGACTGCCAAGGAAGGTCCTTTACACCACTCAAAAAAAGATATAGAGATAGGAAAATCATTTAGAGAAAAACCAAATCTATATGATCTATTCCATCAAAATAGTGGCACAGCTGATGGAGCCAAGGAGGACAGTGAATCCAATGGTGGATTGTGGGCTAAAGCCAATGAGAATATGGTTGAAAATAGTACCAAGGACTCTTTTAGGGACAATCATAATGCTAAGGATGGTTTAGAGAATGATAAAGAGGTAACTTTACCCTCTGGTGATCTGGGGAACTCTCAAGGTGGATTGGTAAATCAAAACAATTATAGCCCAAAGATTGATCCAATACCATTGTTTATAAAGAGTTCTACAGATCCTCAGAATACTCATAGATTTAATGTCCACTTATCATTGGATAAAAACTATGGGTTCCCATCAAAAAGTGGCCTTGATAAAGATAATACCCCCTCAGCCCAAGAAAACGACCTCTTGAGTAATCTTACTCGTGCAACACCCATTTCTAGCAATAACTTTCTGGATATTCATAATCACGATATTTTGCATGCTGATGATGCCAGACAAAAATATCTGAAGTTGAAAATAGAAGAATCCAAAATGAGCAACTTGGAGTTGAAGGAGAAATCAGACAGGCTTCTAAGTTTACAGAATGCTATTGTGGAAAAGATTGAAAAACTAAATATTAAAAAAACCTTGATCAAAAATCAATTGGGTCAACTAAGATCGAAAATAGGTAACCTGGAAAGAGCTGCAGAAACAAGTATAAAAACAAAAAACGAAACCAACAGTAAAATAAAAATCAGCGAAAATGAAAAGTCACATCTATTTAAAAAATTGAACGAGGAACAGAATAAGTTAAACTACCTAATCGATCAAACAAATTTATTAAATAAGCAAATTAGTAGGTATGAATTGGAGAAAAAGGAGGATGCAAATGAGCTGTGTCTGAATGAAAACAAACTGAAGGAATACAATATCCTGTATGAACAACTACAAAAAGATAGTGTCTTGGTCAAAAATAGAATGGAGGATATTGAAAAGAAACTGAGAAAAGAAGAAGCTATACAGAGTAGACTTGAAATAGAAAGTGGAGACATTGAAGACAATGGACATCTACCGTTATTTGTAAGGTACTAGTTAAAGACATGCACAATTGATTTTTTATTAAATGCCATCAGCAAAATATTCTATCCGATGTATCTAAATAATATCTGGTTAGTGTTTATTAGTGATGCTCCAATGCTATTTAAATAACTAAGCAATTAAAGCTACTTTATATTGTATAGTATATTTCCTTTGGAGCAGCTTTCTAAAAGAGTAACTTATTGAACACTAAAATATCTTATTATCACATGGAAATAACAAAGGTAGCATACATACCTTTAGTTGATGATTTCACGAAAAATTTGAAGATTTTGCTGAAAATGGAGGCAGCGTTGCAGATATTTTAATGTTTTCTTAAACAGCTATTGATTCTTAGTTGCAAGTGATATGCCATTCAAAACTTTATTAACTTACTGAAATCGGGCTTTTCAATCCTGGGAATAGCAGGGTCGTATTCTCTTTCATACTCCCAAATTTTGTCAATCTCCGAAACGATCAAATCTTTTGTACTATTGTATATTTCATTATACATCTTGGAGTACTCTTTCATTTCAAACGTCTCAAATATAATGAATATTTCTATGGTATTATCTCTCCACTCAATCAGCTTTTCACCGAGGATTCTTATTTGATTCTGAACATATTCATTTTCAAACTGTCCACCTGGTCTATCCTTACTTAGGGGATTCTTGGAGCTTTTAGAAGAATATGAAAGGGTAGTTTGGCTCTGGTCAATCCCAGCCATCTCCATCCTCTCTCTAACCGAATAGATTCGATCTCTATTTTCTATAAATGCCTCTCTGATGTCATTGATGACCACAATATCGTTTCGGAAGTATTCGATTGATATATTCCTGATAGACTCCAGGAAGGACTCTTTGGTGTCCAAATTACTCTCATTTAAGTAGATGTCTATAGCATTTACCAAATGTTTGCCTTCGAGATAGCTTTCCAAAGCCTTTTCTGGATTATTCAGATAAATTTGATATATTTGCCCCACAGAATTGTAATCTTTTATGAGTAAAAGCCTGTCAATGGTGTCGTAATAGAAATCTGGAAGTTTTCTAAATATGCCACCACCCGTATTTGTGGGTTTGTGAATATCTCTATCGTTTAAATCGAAAGTGGTACTGGTATGACCAGTTTGAAGATCATCACCTTCATTAAGCTTAAATGCTTGCCTCCAAAATAGGTTTTCATCAGCAATCTCAAATGCCATTTGTAGATTGGCCCCCAAAATATATAGATAGTGTGATTTTAATAAATCTGGTTCACATTGAGCAACCAATTCATATAAATTCACTCCAAATGTATTGAATCTGGAATACATCAACAAATCATTGGATAGGGAATACTTCCTAGTATAGTCTATCAGATCTATGGCCTCCAAAACATCATTTCCAGACAGGTAAATCTGCTTAGATTCGTTATCGCATATGGCTCTTTCTGACCTATTTCGAACTTTTGTGTGGCAATACTGCTTAATTTTTAGGAACAGTGACTCAGATCTCATTTCCAAATAATCATAAATAGAATCCTTACTATTCAAATGGGATACAATGGAACTATAATCTCTTTGACATGATTTAAAGGCCAATTCTATTTTTAATCGATCCAAGGTTCGGATGGCTCCATTTAGTATTTCATCCTGAGAAGTATTTGATAGTAAGCATTTCATCATCGATGTATAATCATCAATAAAAAATACCAAATCCAGACGTTTTAATCTTTTGAAAAGATATACCAACACTTTAACATTGCTCCTCTTAAGCAATTTAAAAGTAATATTCAAAATATCACAAATATTCTTACATGGAACATTGTTTGTCTCGGGCAACACATCAGAATTGAGCCTATTTCCACCAAAAACACTGTTCACATAGTGCTGATCAAATATCATACTTTGGCTGTCATCAACATACCCTGCATTCAATAAATGCTCCAAATTTTCAGTTAAAACGTAAGGTGTAGTACTACTCAAGGTTATTCTACTAAGTGAGTCTGTCAGGGGATTTAACTCACCAGGTGATTCTTCTGATTTACGGATTTTATTATTACCGACAAACTCCTCCCTAATATCAACTCCGTCTACTTTGTAGATACTTTGCGGATCAAAAATTCTTTTCATTCGAGCGATGAAATCAAATTCAAACAATATATCACCAGTTATGTCAAATTGTTCCAGTAAAGAAATGATTTGGTCATCTTTAAACCTTGATATTATTGTTAGATCTATCCTGTCAGAACTGAAAAATATGCTATAATCGACATGATTTATATCGCATAGATGTGCTGCATCCGAAATTCTGTTGTTTTTAATATATTCAAGAATTATACTCCTTGAAAAGAGTTTGTTAGTGGTAGTTTCCAAGGAACCGAAACGGGTTTGTGAAATGATTTTGTTTCCAACAACACTCAGAATAGACATTCCATCATCACAGAAATAGTTACATAGAGGAAGTAAGTTGGTGGATTTTGGTGCATTACATCTGTCAGTATCATGCAGTTCTCGACCAAGAGAATCCATTATACTTTGCTTAATTTCAGTGTCGACGATTTCTAGATCTTTGTTGGCATCAAATCTTTGATCATCATTATTCTCCTTAAATCCACATATTATCAACAAGTTTTTAGTGTTGTAAATTACATATTCTCCATACAATAAAAAAGATAAAGCGTTTTCGTATTCTATCTTTTTTTTAGTTAGCATGTCATAAATAGTTAAAACTGATTGATTCAGAAGTCCTAGAAAACGATCATTAATTTGTATATCAAACTGTGCTTTCAGATCAAACTTCATTGCCAACAGATTATTACCCAAATATACTTTCCCAGAGCTATATAAAGTCACTGTTGAAAGTTTGAATGTTTTTATAGATACGATGGGCTCTTCAGACAGGTTATTTATGGTTTTAGGCACACTGCCAGTTTCCAAATCTACAATCTTGTTTTCATAAGTCCTACCAATCAAAGCATCACGGTGTATAAAAAGATCGCATACATATGCATTTCTTAGTGTATGATCAATTTCAAATAGCCTTGCCAGCACCAAATCACTATCGTTAACTATTAAATACTTATAGATAAATCTTCGACTTTTGATAAAAACCCCACCATCAAATTCTAAAAAAGAGTCAACCTGATTTTCAAAAGTGAGCTTTTTATAATAAAAAGGTGGTGGGATCAGGGATTTGTGAAAGTTCGTGTAATATAGATTATTTCCATCAATGACAAACTTTGATGATGAAAATTTATAAATATATATCTTCATCAGATTTGTGTCAGACCTCAAAATTATCGAATTACCTTCAATTTTTAGGAGTCTATATTGTAAAGTATTCATTTCAGGAGTGTTGGAGCATTGAGAAATATCGAATTGTAGCTTTTTGTACCATTTAAAGTTTGAAAGGTGCCAAACTGTCATTTCATTGGTCAAGCTGTTAATACAACAAAGTAACTCAACTTCACCAATAGTAATGATTTCTAATCCATCACACTGAAAATATATGGGTTCTCCATGTTCCAAGCCATTTGGCTCGTAAAAATAAATCCCACTAGTTTTTGCCAAGGCAAACTTGTTATATTTGTAGATGAATGCAACATCTGCAATACGCTCAGCTTTGCCACTCTGAATGGCTGTGTGCTCAACCTCTGTGGATTCATTAGCACTACCTATGCAGGAAATTTTCTCTAAATTTATATTGTATATTGTTACAGAATCCTCAGTTACTATCGAGAATATTTCATCACCCCACCTAATTTTGCAGGGTTTTTCAATACTAATTGGTGCTGATCTGATCATTTCAAAATATGCATTAAAAAGAATAATCTCCACCTCTGTCAAAACTATTATTTTGTCCTCTTTCCACGAAATATCCAAAACCTTTTCGATAATTTGGCCGATATTTTCGACGGACTTTAGAAACTTGTTAATTCTGAAAAGGGAAAGATGGCTTTTGCAGCCTTCATGATCCTCTTCTCCAATGAATAAAAAATCATAATCCAAATTGGCGAAGTATTTCGTACGAAATGGCAAATTTATCGACTCACAGCTATGTGAACACCTATCCCCGTTGGCAAAACTACCATTCTCAGTGGAATTATCCATGGTAAACTTCAAAACCCTTCCTTCTACAGTGGCATCATTGTCATAAAAAAAGTCCCTTTCAAAAGATGAGGATTCAACCGTTTTTATCTGAAAATTCTCCATCTGGGATGGTTTGTAAAATTTTTATCTAAAGTTTTGGAAAATCAGCCTAATAAGGGATTCCATGCACATCACTTCGGTTGTGTCTTTTAAAGACCCATATGAAGAACTATACTACAAGTTTTATAGACGTGACAAATTGTCTTTTGGGTATCCTTAATTTAGGTGTTGTAGTGGAGACTATCTGTTATTTTTGTTAGCAAGGTAAGAATTTGTTCTAGCAATTTATTATAAAATAGTCCAAATATAAAGAACCGGGTTGCTTTGGCGTTAAACCTTATTTAAAAGATAGAATGTAGTGTTATCAATCCAGCTATAGACTTTAATATACATTGAATGCATAAAATAGAATGTTAGCAATACATATACAATCTTATCGAGTGTGAATCCAAACTCACATATTCTCCAGAGTGTGAAAATATAGTTGAATGAGGACAAGGCTTCTTTCTCAATATATAGTTTGTATATGGATAAGGTAACAGTGACATATATCATTGATGAGAAATTAAATATTGTCTGGCCAAAATGATAGTTTGTTATAAGGTTACGAAACCAGTTGCAAACAAATGCATTATTAAAGTATCTAGCACATACCTGAGACTCAAAATCTGCTGATGGAAATGTATATTTAGGTTCAGTATCCTCATATTTCACAAAAGTGGGTTGATATTTGATTCCCGAAGCAATTTTTTCTACAAAACTATCTCTAGACCCATACTCTATGTTGATTATCTCTGGCTGCACCAGATCATCAATAACAACCTTAAATGCCCTAATTACAATGTTTACCAAGAAGCTGGATGCAATGAACGTTACTAGAATAAATAGGGTTGTAAGAAAACATAATGCAGAACCCTCAAGTTGTTTTTCCCCATCGACGGTATACTTGCCGGTACACTGCTCACAGAATTTCACCTGTATGAGTCTTTTCCCTTTAAATCTCCAATACTGTAGACAATTTTTGTGAACGTACTTGACACTACCCTTACAGTCACATGGGCTTATCAATTCATGGGTATCGGAAAATGGATCTGCATCACAATAGCATATCCGGCAGAACCTTTCGTCTTCCATAAAGGAGATATAACTTGGGTATTAGAAGTAGAGCTAACCAATAGACAAGAAAAGGAGAAAGATCTTACACAAAAACTAACAATAATTACACTAAAATGTTTGCTTTCTTGGCACAATGAACAACAAATGCACAATGCTTCCTTCCAGCTGGTCTCTACTCAAAATGGCAGAATTAGACAAAAATCTCTTTCCGTGGCTTCTGAGCGCTTTTTGATTATGGGCAAAGTAAAAAAAATATTTAATGGAAATTTTTTACAAAAGGAAGCTATTGAGAAAAGAGACCAGTGTGATAACCGATATCAATAGAAGCAACAAACAATACCATGTGATTGGTTGTGTTGTCTCAGGTAACAAAACTGTTATTAAAATTTGTTGTCTACACAACCTCCGCATCATTCCACAGGACTATGCAAGCAATCATCTCCGTGGACGAATCAGGCAATCCAACATTGTTTATTCTCTTGCGAGAAATTGTCGGCTTCTACACCGACAAATACAGATACTACACTTGATCAAAGCTTTCGCTCAGAGAAGTGAGGGGAAAAAAACAAAAAATTAAAAGCAGCCCACAGGCACAATCCTAATGCTTCTTGCAGCCCCGACTGGACGATTTAATTTAATCAAGAGGATGTGGATAAATCATAGTGCCGAAAACAGCATGTTTCAAATAACCATTAGCTGTGAATTAATCTCTAGTTTGTTTTTCTACATCCTGGGCAAATCCAGTTTCCTCGTGGTGTTGAGTTTAAACCAATGCATCTAAAATGGTACCATCCAATTTCGCACTCTACATTATCGCAACAGATCATTGATCCACTAGCAACATCATCACATATACAATATCGCATAGAATAGTGGGCATCCTGGGACTGTGTTTTATTATCCGATGTATTGAGCTTTATAACCATTTTGTAACCTGTTGAACTTTCTTTCAGCTGAATTGTATTTCCAGACATCTCGTTAAGTCTGTCGAAATATTCTATGTGCTTCTCTATGGCTCTTTTGAATGCCTCCAGCACTTCCTTTTTTTTTTCTTGACACTCATTCAGTCTTTTCTCGATTATCTTAACTTTATTTTCATCAAACTTCGGCAGATTTCTAAGTGTCTTTTCAAGCTTCCTGTAATATTTCTTTTGTAATTTCTCGATACGATTTGTCTGCCGCTTAAAATAAAACGATTCCATAGGAAACTGCTGGATTGTCAGAATAATATTGTCGTATATATCCGAGGGATTAAACATGTGAGTGGGGACAGGAAAACCAAAAAATTTAAAGTGTAGAATAATTAAAGATAGTGTGTGTATTCTTAAGCCATTAATTTGTTGTCACTTTCTTCTTCACAAATGTCGACAATTTTATTCAAAAAATGGATAATTGTCTTGCCAATTTTGCCCTAGATTATGTCAGAGTTCTTTGCAAAATACTTCCAAAATAACAAAGATATTTTGAAATCGCAAATTCCGGACATTAGAAACAGAATAAGAAAGCTTGAGGATGAACGAGAATCGTTAGTTTCTCAGGTGGCTATTTTGAGGGAGGAAATCTCTGTTGTGTCGGATTCAAGCTCGAATGTTGGTGTTGTTAGCAGTAAGATGGGAAACAGACAATGCTTGGTGAAGTGCAATCCTGATGGCAAATACATTGTGAATGTAGAGCCTGAGGTGGATTACAATGCACTCAAGCCAGGAACCCGTGTGGCCTTACGCTCGGACAACAGTGATATCCATAGAATTTTGCCCACAAAGGTTGATCCGATTGTGTCACTAATGATGGTGGAGAAGGTTCCTGAATCAACATATTCTATGATTGGTGGGTTGAAGGAGCAGATAAAAGAGATAAGAGAGGTCATAGAGCTGCCTATCAAGCATCCTGAGCTGTTTGAAAACTTGGGGATTGCCCAGCCGAAGGGGGTTTTGCTTTATGGACCTCCAGGAACAGGAAAAACCCTACTGGCTAGAGCTGTAGCCCATCACACAAAATGCAAGTTCATTCGTGTTTCTGGCTCTGAACTTGTACAGAAGTATATTGGTGAGGGCTCCAGACTCGTTAGAGAGCTATTTGTAATGGCGAGGGAGCATGCCCCATCCATAATTTTCATGGATGAAATAGATTCGATTGGCTCTACCAGATCAGAGAGTGGGAAGGGCGGAGACTCAGAAGTTCAAAGAACAATGCTGGAGCTATTGAATCAACTGGATGGGTTTGAGTCCCACAAAAACATCAAGGTTATTATGGCAACAAACAGAATAGACATTCTTGATCCGGCGCTGTTGAGGACAGGAAGAATTGATAGAAAGATAGAATTCCCAAATCCCAAGGGTGATGCAAGGTTGGAGATTTTAAAAATACATTCTAGAAAGATGAATCTGACCAAGGGCATCGACTTGAAGGTAATAGGGGAAATGCTTGTGGGCAGCTCTGGGGCAGAGGTCAGGGCTGTTTGTACAGAAGCTGGAATGTTTGCCCTGAGAGAAAATAGAGTACATGTTACCAAAGAAGATTTTGAAATGGCGGTGTCAAAGGTTATGAAAAGGAGTGGTGATGCAGATGAATCAATGAGAAAATTACTTAAATAAATGGGAATTAAACATTTTGAATGCGAGGTGTAATCTTTTAGGGCCAACATTAATTCATTGCTTTTACAGTGAATTGTACAGTTCTTTGATAATGTTCCAAGGAAATGAGTATTCTACAGACTTTATTTCTTCAATCACTTCATATTCAAAACTATCGTATTTGATTTCCTCGTCCCTCTTTACAATATATACCTTCTCAACCTCGTTTTTCAAGAAGGTACTTGTCATGACAAGTTGATCATTCCGGCACACACAATATTTCTTGCTATCTATCACCACAACCTCCCCACTAAGAAAGCAAATGTCTATTTTCTCCATAATCGAAAGATATTTGAGAGCTCCCATCTGATACGTAAAGCCCTCTGCCACGTTGGTGGAATATAGGTTCTGTGTAAAATTAGAATATATGTTCATGTTGATGGCTGATGGCTCAATTATAAAGTAGAAGATACGCCATTCCGTACTGTCAAAATCTAAGAATCTAGGGTTATCAAGGTATTTTATCATATATCCACAAGAAAGCATAATATTGCATGGTTTACCACTAAAACACTCCAAAATTTTATAAATCCTCGCTTTTATATGTCTATTTACCGGTGATTTATGCAGTGATAGATTGGTTTGGGGTTTGGATGGTGATGATTGCGATTTAGTTGAGACTGTCTTTTTAGACTTAGCCAAATCAGCATCTCTGTCCCTTCTTTGATTTAATCGATGCTCCAAATCTTCGAATACTCTGTCATTTTCTGGTGTGTCCTTATTAACTAAAATACTGATATTAGGCTTTTTTTTAATGTCTGTTTTCATGTCCCCAGACACTTTAGAATGACCACTTTTTTCTTTTACTCCAAATCCCAACATTGGGAATCATTAACCCAAACAATTTCCCATCTTGCTCCTTAACCATCATAAATTGTAGGAGCAGGGATCATCAGAATAAGGAGACAAATTGTTAGAGTGTAAGAATTGGAATTTAGAGTAAAACAGACAAGCTTTATACTGTATTATACTGTGTTCAGGTCATTACGTGGTATCTCAAAGCAGATAGTTGTCAAAAAACCATATTCCCTCCAAAATACAAACTAATTCTTCCTGAAGTGAACCATACACATGATGAAGAAGCCGGCTGACTCACATTTTTTCAGCCAGCCAACGGAAACTGAGATCGTAATGCGCAAGCCAGTTGTTGTAAGAAGACGAATAAGAACATCACTGGAACAAAGTAGTTTATCTCAGAAATCTTTTGAATATTGTGAAATAGGAGCCACACCAAGAAGATCTGCGATTCTAATGTCGCCATCGTCAAAGATTGAAATCTGTGGAAGCCCTGCAGCACAGAAATATTTTTCAATAAGAAAGTTAGATTTCGGAAACAGCTCAAAATCATACTCTTCTGCAAAGAAATTGAACTTTTTTAAATAATGCTTTATATAATAAATAGTACGATTAAGGTCTTGCAGATCATTCATTTTCAAATGTTCATCGGTATTAATCCGACTTGGGGCAGAGATGTTATGTTGGATATGCTAGTAATGGGAAGAACTTGTCCATCCATCCGTTTTAATGTTGGAAAAACGCCTCAGCCTTAGAAAATAATTTATTTCTTCTTACTCTTATCGGTGACTTCTATTACTTGGATTTTCATTATTTCCTGAGGTGCAGAGCGACCACTCTTACCTCCAATATTCATGTCAGGTTTTGTACTATCCTTGAACTTCATCAGTATTCTTGCATTTGATTCGTAAATTTTGTTCATTTGTGATATCAAACTCTTAATTTTACTGTTGTTTTCTAGCAAAATTAGTGAATCTTCCTTCTTAAGTATTTCATCCTTGGTTTTTTCAGTCGACCTCAGGAGAAGCTCAGAAATCGAAGGTGATAGCTTGGTTGTGGAAGGTTTAATATCCATAGCCTGAACAATCTCAGTCTCCACATTATCCTTAGTATTCTTTTTATCATTAGAATTCGATTTATGAGGTTCCAGGGCCTTTGCATTTCTATCAACAATATTCTTTGGTTCTTTAGCAACAGGATCACTACTGGATTTCAAATCAGTTCCATGAAATTCTAGAGCCCTGACATTGTCTTCTAAAATGTTCTTCGTTTGCTGTCCATTTTTGGATTTATTGCTCTGTAGAGGCATTAACTTGTTAAGTTCTGATTGTTTCTTCCTTGAAGAGTCTTTTTTAGATAGGCTTTCAGTCGGGAAATTTTCCTTGGAGGGCCCGTCTGCCGTAGATTTATCTGTAAATGCCTGGTTCAAGGATGGATTTTGTGGAGAATCTACAACAGTCGGATTTTCATCTACAATTTTCAGATCCGAAAAATTCTCATCCAGCATCTTCTCCATTTCCATGCTTACCACCCTATCACTGTCAATGTCTAAGGACTCATGTATGGCTTTTTTATTCCCTGGTTCAATTTGTGACAGTTTCCCACTACCCTTACTCACATTTGGTTTTGATCTATCAGATATTCTGGATCCCTCATGGATCCTTTTATGTTTTAACATATTGTTTGATTTTCTCGAATTTCTTAATTTTATTGTGTCTTTGAAGAATTTCTTATTCTTTTCTAGTCCATTATCTCCTCCAAATCCTTTTATCTTTGGAGCTTCTCCAAGAGATTCCTGAAATATGCCACTTTTCTTCAGTCCCATATTCGTCTCATCTGTTTCTGACTCATTGCTGGAGTCTTTTCGACCGCTTTCAATTAAATGTCTTAGAAGATGTTCACTCGGCTGTGGAAATCCTTCAACTTCTTCATTAACTTCCTCCTTCAAACCACCAGTACTTTTGATTAAATTTTTTCTCTTTCGGTCTTTCAATGTTTTTGTTTTGTAGTCCTCGCCATCTTTGATTAAATCTCCAACTACAAGTGGAGAATCTAGGCTTGACCTTAGTTCTTTTCTATTGGATATATTTGATTCCTCCAAAGCCTGTGAGGACGACAATGTGTCCGAATGTGCACTACAAATGATTGAATAACAAGGAAACAGAGCTGTTAGGAACATATTGTTTACTTCATGAAGAGTATTTAAGATGAACGAGCAGGTTTCAAGATTGTTATGTTTTACATTGAAACAAAAATGAGTTGTAAAAAAGAAGATTAAGATTCTAAAATCATTATTTATATAGCTCAGAAAACAACGTTCTATTTGCTTGCTCTATTTCAAGAATCTTTTGTATTTCCCAAACAGTTAAAATATCTCAATGTAAATATTGGCCATTGGAGACTCTGCCTATAAGTAATTTATTTTCCATAGTACTCATATCATTTGTAATGGGTACGATCAAAGACAAATTGTAAATTTTGGTTCTTCTATACAACACCACATCTTCTGAAGATTTTCAAAAAGCTTGTTTCACAAATCCTATCCATCAGTTGTAACCCCACATACATTCAATACAAATATAATTCCTAAACACTCTTTATTCTTTCACTCTGTATTCTATTTCTCCTTGTTTTTGATACTCCTCCACATCACTTCTTCTTTCTAAAAACAGTTTGACTTTCTCTTCTTTCTTTAGTAGATTTCTGATAATGTCTATAGATAGTCCATTGTCTACAAAGAATATCTCTAAAGTCCCATCCTTCAGCAATGTACACTTGCTTCTAATTGTTTTAACCATGGCCAAAGTATCCTGGAAGTCATTTTTTAAAGTATCGGTACACTCAGCATCTAAGGTAGATTTGTCAGTATCCGTTCGACTTTCCAGAATAACCATAGGATAGTTGCGTATAATCTCGCCTTCAAGCTTGTGATGAATTTCTTCAGTGATAAAAGGCATGAAGGGATTCAGCATCCTTATAATGGAGATGAAAGAATAGTATAATACAGCATTGTCCAAAGAAATCGCCGTGTTAGAATCCACAAATGTATTCCTGTCCAATTCATTACTATTATGCAGCTTTATTACTTCTATAAAATTATCACAAAAATCATTCAGAAATAGTTTGTAGATAGACTGGGTTGCAGACATGAAGTCGTAAGTTTCTATAAACCTATGCTGCTCTTGTATGGTTTGATTTACTCTCTGGATAATCCATTTGTGACATTCTGCCAAGTTGGCAATGTTATCAGAAATAAAATTGGACACACTTGTATAACACTCATTACTGCCATAAATGCATTTGTAAGTCCCACCGATAGGCTGGCATAATACCCTGTTGCATACAAACTTGTAAGCATTATATATCTTATTACACAATCTGCTATTTCCCGATACTCTCAAGATATCCAGATTGATGTCTCTGGCTCCGTTAGTATAGTTCAGAAGGGTAAATCTAAGTGCATCTGCCCCACACTTAGGAATTCCATTGGGATAGTCAGCATTAATAGACTCCTTGGCCCTAACCATTTCATTCCTGCTCACATTTATGGAAATGTTGTTCACCAACTGCTCATTACTAACTCCGTCTATTACAAATATCGGATCTATGACATTTCCTAAAGACTTGCTCATTTTACGACCATGAGCATCTCTGACTATTCCATGAAGCAGAATTGTATCAAATGGTCTAGAATCCAACAGCTCATATGAAAGCATAACCATTCTAGCAACCCAGAAGAAAAGTATGTCCGATCCTGTTTCCAGCATAGAGTTTGGGAAATATTTGTTCGACCAATTGGAATAATCACATAGACCCCCATTGTTAGTACACTCTCCATCTTCCTTCGTTTGATCCCATCCCCATCCTAATGTCGAAAATGGCCACAATCCGCTAGAGAACCATGTGTCCAATACATCCTCATCTTGATATATTTCTGTCACACCGTGTTTACTGGCGATGCCCAAGGCCTTTTCATAGGTTTCTGCAACTATCCACTTCTTATCACCATGTGGGCCATCGTAATAGTAATATGCTGGTATTCTATGCCCCCACCATAGTTGTCTACTTAGACACCAATCTCTTATATTCTCTAGCCATCTATAGTAAACTGCTTTCGACTCTTCTGGGAACAACTTTATATCCCCACTCCTAACTCCTTCTATAGCCTTCTTGGCCATTCCCTTACAATCACACCACCATTGTTCTTTTATTGTAGGTTCTATAATATCATTAGATCTGGAGCAAAATGGCAGGATTTGATCATATGGGGAAATTTTAACAATGGAAGGATGGGAAGATAACAGCAAACGACAATCAAATCTCTTCAAGCCTACGAAATGTGACAAGTATTTAGATCTGCCACGTTCATCACCTACATTTAATATCCTGCCATCTATTCTATTCTCTAAATCGAAAACCTGAATCGTGTCTAGCTTGTATTTTTTACCCAATTTATAATCTACCCCATCATGTGCTGGCGTAATCTTAAGAATTCCAGTTCCAAAAGACAAACCTGCCTGGGAATCGCGAATCACCGGAATGATTTTGAATGTAACTGGATTGATGGCACACAATCTGGTGACGTCTGAAATATCAACACGATCCTCACCAATATTTCCACCATCCTTATTGACCTTATACTTATTCTTTTTTTCCATTTTTAACAATCCATTCATGTCCATCTGCAAATTTTCAGTATCCCGAACGCTAGTGGATGGAATTTCCATATCCGGAACCATCTTTTCTCGAAATATTCGTTCAATATCATTGAATCGATTATCCTCTGGATTTATACAAATGGCTGAATCTCCAAAAATAGTTTCTGGGCGAGTTGTCCCAATAATTACGAAAGGCAATTGAGTATAGACTTTTTCGCTAATATTCCTGAGAATAGAGTCATAAACACCACTAGTGTTCCTATCATCCAACCTAATCCCACGGACTATTTCATCAATTTCTGTTTGGTATTTCTGCATATCATTTTCTCTAATAAAATAGTACTTCACATAATACATCTGTCCAAATGTGTATTCAGAGTTATCTACCTTTATTCTGCTGTTTGCCTTGACCTCTTTGAAATCAACTTCCAGATCAGACAATGTTGTCTTAAGGGCTGCTGAGTAGTTCACAAGCTTATTTTCCCTATAGATAAGATTACGGTTGTAAAGTGTTACAAATGCCAAATTGACAGACTTGGTTACCTTCGGATCAAGCGTAAACATCTTCTTAGAATAATCCAAAGAAGTCCCCATCCTATCAAACTGATTTATAATATTGATGGAATATCTATTTGACCACTCAAACGCAGATTTCAAGAATGATTCTCTATCTATTACCTTGGAATTAGAAACCAAAGTATTGTTCTCTTCAACAGTTGCACCCTTATTCTCGCTACCGTTTGCATTACTATTACTACTGTTATCACCATACACATTTCTTTTATTCATCATATTCTTCATCACTACGGACTGTGTAGCTATTCCCGCATGATCCAATCCAGGTAGATATAGAACATCCTTTCCCACAAGTCTGTTATATCTGATAAGTGAATCCTCTATGGCAATCATCATGGCATGTCCAATATGTAGAGAACCAGTAATGTTTGGAGGGGGAATAACCATGCTGAAAATCGCTTTTTTATCTGTACAGTTACTCTTGTCGTACACTCCAGATAAAAAAGTATTGTTTTCTTTCCAGTATGCAATCCATTTTTTCTCCACTTCCGATGGATCGTATCCCCCTAAGCTCTTAGGAACCTTAGGTATGGACTTTTTAGAAGCAATGTTTAGTTGCTTCTTGGCTAACTTGGCCAGTTTTTCTGCTTTTTTCTCTGCTTTTAGGCGCAACTTCTCTTCTTTTGATGCTATAGAGTTGCTCATACTAAGGGTTCAGGAAATTTTTGCAAAAATATTAACCAGAACTTTCAAATCTCTGCTACAACAGAGAGATATGCTACTGGAAAGAGAGTACCTTATCACAACTTTGGATGCTGTAGTCAAATCCAATCTTCCATCTCGACCTTAAATGGGTTTCCACCAAATTCTTTGTGTATAAGATACCTTTTCTATCATCTAATGCAATAACAAAGGAGATTTTGAAACTCCTTAAAATAAATCTTTTATAACTGATCTTACCCATGTCTTATCAAGCAAGTGGTAACGATAATCAAATCAAAGAAAATGGGGGTGATACTAATGATTTGGAACATCATTTGTCAAAAATTGATTTAAGCTTTCAAATTCCACCCCTGATAACAATTCCTGCAGATGTCTGGTGGAATCCACGTATAGTAAAAAGCATAGATCTCTCCAGAAATAATATTGTGAACTTGCCATCTAAAATCAAATCGTTTGCTTACTTAGAACATTTAAATTTAGGGTTTAATAAAATCAAATCAATTCCCCTCGAACTTTCGGAACTATCTAATTTGAGAGTACTTGAACTACAATCTAACCAGTTGACTGCTATTACACCATCGCTT
This sequence comes from Enterocytospora artemiae, assembly GCA_038659295.1. Lineage (NCBI taxonomy): Eukaryota > Fungi > Microsporidia > Enterocytospora > Enterocytospora artemiae. The sequence continues at coordinate 267,361 of JASNGC010000003.1, forward strand.
TCAAAGCTACAGAACCTCCAAACATTGAATGTTGCCAATAACAAAATTAGAGCTATGGAAAACAACACCGTTCCGTTTTCTAGACTAGAACACCTCAATTTTAGCCACAATCAGCTCTCTGCTTTGTCCAACGACATTTTTAACTCTAGATTGACACATTTGTGTATTTCCATAGATAGTAGGAATACTTTTCCTAAAAATATCCGAAATATTAGTACGTTGGAGTCTTTGTCAATTGTTGATTGTAAGATTTCGGACATACCCGAAGATATCGGCCAATTGAGAAATCTAAAGGCATTAGATCTATCAGGAAGCTCTCTCAACGGCATTCCAGATTCAATCTGCAATCTTAGCAGCCTTGAGTCGCTGAATCTAAGCAAAAATCAACTTTTGAGTATTCCAGAGGATATTTGTAAATTACACAAACTGATTAGTTTGAACCTGAGAAAAAATCGTTTGGTTGGCTTGCCAAGTGGACTTGGAGATCTGAAAAACTTACACGAATTACTCCTAGACACAAATCAACTGACCTCTATACCAAACACGCTCTTTCGAGTAAGTGGTTTACTGTATTTGCAGCTCGATTTTAATAACTTAAAATATATACCCCGCAAAATTGGACAGATTAATAATTTGAAAAGTTTATCTGCATGTAGCAACCAGTTAACATATGTTCATAGGGAAATTGGGAAGCTAACAGATCTGAATAGTTTAAGGTTGGATAGGAATTTGCTGACAAGTATTCCTGAAGAGATAGGGCAATTGGAGCAACTAACCTGTCTTTCAGTTAGACACAATCAATTGAGTAAAATTCCAAGCACAATAGGTAAGCTAAACCAGTTAATCAACCTGTCCTTCAGTAACAACAAGTTGACCAATATACCGGATGAAATTGGCCAGTTGGGTAATCTACGCGAACTGTACCTGAAGGGCAATCAACTGACTTCACTACCTAGAAAAATTGCAGACTTGAGAGGTAGTTTAGTTCTGCTGAATTTAATTGACAATCCAATATCTGAGTATGGAGAAGGTGAGCTATTGGGATGGAGACAACTTAGAGAAATATTTGGAGATAGGGTTGTTTTGGATGTAGACTGCTGTACTGATGGCATTAAGCGGATATCCGAAGAAGAAGTTTATGAGAGGTTATCAACACTACCCATCCACTGGAATTTGGATAGCCTAAAAACCATCAAATTGAGTCCTGTCCCAAAGTCAAAGCTAAGATTCCAGGAGATCCAGGATCTTTTATATGACGCTTGTAACAAAGTTGAGTTGTACGAACTATTTCCAGACCACAACCATGAGCTACTACACACATATCTTCAAACGATTTACAAAGTGGATATAGATGCCTTCAAATGGTGGAGAATGTACGATCACTCTGTCGATATTGCAAAGGATCTATTGGAAGCAATACTTGTAAAGATGGTTGAAAAGTTGAAGGAAAACCCATCAAAGGAGATTGTTGAGGAACTCCAGTCTTATTTGTCTGTAATTGACATGGGTTTACATTCTTGTCCAGACGGCCAATTGGCAGCTTTTAATTCTGTATATGGATTGCTATATCATAATAAAGAAACAGATCAGTTCCAAGAGTTTATCTACAACAATGTGGCATCACTAAAGAACTATATTTTTGAACTAACAGTGACACCTTTCTATGCTGGACAGAATGTTCATGTTCTGAGCCATTGGAAATACAAATTAAGGGACAAGCTAGGGTTGAATGTGGATTTTGAGCCACGAATGGGTACCTTTGGCCAGGATCCATTCTATGACAGTGATGGGAATGCTCTCCAGGCATTTTTCAATAAATTCACTCCTGGATATGTGATTGATAAAATCCAAGAGTTGATTAATGAGAATAAGATGATGTTTGGAGAGGCCGGAAGCTTTTTGATGAGTAGATTTAGTGATGAAGAGGTGATTAAATGCTTTAATAGTTCTTCCAAGGATGCGTTTGACCCTGTTACAATTAAAAAAAACGGGGTGGAGCAAGTTTTGATCGAAATGAATATTCTAAAGAGGAAGGACCCTTAGATGCTAACGACCAATAAATACTGGTACATTCAAAGATAGAGAGAATGCCCCAGCTATATCGGGCTCTGCCCCACTCTCCTAAAAATTTAATATATTACATCTAATCTCTATAGAGAATTATACTCATCTCATTAAGAGGATCTTATCCAGAATCCTAGAGGCATAAAATACTAATTAGTAAATGACATGATTATTGCGAGATTTAAAGGTATTATTAACTAATTGTCCCATAGTAGGGCAATATATCGAACCTAAGCATCTCCTGCTTAAAGATTTAAAAACAGTTTTTAGGGCCATAGTTACTCACATTTTCAACATGAATTGTACAGGTGTGTATAATATTTTATTCTTTCTTTGTTTTCTCTTTATATTCTATTTCATTAAATTTGGAGACAATATTCTTTAATTTTCCATAGTAAAATTGAACCTCCTTTGGGCCACTCTGTATTAGCTTATCTAATTTTTCTACAATCTCCTTGACGACATTTGTCATTTGCTGATCCTTGATATATTGCTGCCTAACAATAAGGACGCACATCACAAACACAACCAGGCCTGTTTTATAGACCAGTAGGCCACTTATGGCTACGTTGAGAACCTCTGCATATATGGCTACCCGGCCAAGATAGGCCCTGTGCTCTGCAATACATAAGCAAGTGTTATAAACATATTGGTTGTATAAAAGGGGTATGTGTTTGCAGCTGTTGCTACCGATTATGCTATTATTCGCTGCCTGTCTGATTATTCGGTTCTGTTCATTTTTCATATTCCTGTTTTCATTTATCACATAGGCACAAACATGGTACAAGCTCAAAAGATAGAATGGAAACAGATACACGTTGCTTGGGAAGATGCAGAAGAATATAAAGGCCATCAAGTTGGGATTATTTATAACGGAGTTTTTCTTTGTAAATGATTCAAATAAAGTCACAAAATAAGCACAAAGCAGAACAACGCAATTTATGACATTAGGTAGATGAATATAAGGAATTCTGGAAATAACACTCAGGATTCCCAGAGAGTAGTTTACTAGGAAAATGGAGTTTAAATAAAACCACAGAAGCTTGCGATTATTAATTAAACAGCGAGAAGAATTAGTGGACATGGGTTAAAAAACATTAAAAATAAAATAAAATTCTTGGTGTGACCGGCCATTCTCCTGGGTTCCAATGGTTTTCTATCCCCATTCAGCTGCCCTACGGCAAACACTGCAGATTGGAGTTTATAGGCCCCCTGTTGCAGCTCGATGATTGATAAATACTGATTAAAGTGATATCGATTACGAAAATCCAAAAAGTTACGTAATTGTTAATTTATTCATAGAGAACTAAAGTCTATCTTGGTCTGTGGCGCTTCTTCATTCACTTCCGCGCTCAACAACGTATCGTTAATATATCCCCCCTCCTTTAGTGTCTTTATTTCGTCATCGGTATATTTCAGTTCAATATCACAAAATTTACTATTTCCCTCTCTCAGGGAACATAATACAATATCCTTTTCCTGCATCCACACTCTCTTTATCATAGACCCACGGATAGAAGCTATTCTGGTCAGCGTATCAGAGCAGTACACTTTAAATTTATTGTGCCCCAAGCTCTGTAAAATAATACCGTAAACACTTTCGTCATCAGCCTTTAGCAATGTTCTGTTCAGATGTCTGCTAACTTTCTTACCCATAGATATAGGGGCTTTGCAAAATTCAAAAATCTAGAAGATATCTCTAAAATATTATAATAGAACTGCACAGCATTATATTCTTGTTGTTTGGGAAAGCTTTCTCATTTCCCCTCTGATTAGCATGGATACTATTCGCCTAGTAATTCACATGCAACAACCGGAAATTCGAATTGTTGTTGTGCTTACCAATTAAAATTTGCCGCTGCTTAAAATAAAAATTAGAAATAACTACACCGCCAGCTGTGTACCATATTTCCTGAACTGCACTTTCTTCAAGTATATTTAATCATTTTGTGTTATTAATTCATACAAAGCTGCCTGTACCTCCAAGTCTTCATAATACTTGGTTTTTATTCCCACAATGTCTTTCTCTAGTATTATCTTTCTGCTGATCACACTCTTAGGGTTTCTGATATATCTCTTCAATTTATCTATCTTCTCATCGATTTTCTTCTCTCCAATTCTATTTCCCTCTATCTTCTTTTCTAAGGCGAGCACATCATTTGGATATAGAATAGGCATCTGGAATACATCATCATCCTCAAATTCAAAGTCATAGATGACACATGAATTATCCCCCTTATTAGAAATCACAGTAGTCTCGTCTATCTTTACTATACAATATCCAATAGGCGCTATAAAATCCTCCAATATTTCACCAATGTCATTAAAATCAAAGCTGTCCACTCCAAAAACATCAAATATGGTGGGTGTGGTGTGATCTGATATCGAGCTATCTGTCATATGGTAGGCTTGCTCCTTACCGCCATGTCTTATTTTTTCGCTTGGCTTTCTCCTCACATCCCCAGTTGTGTGATCCATCAACCCCCTTTCGTTTACATGCTTGTAGACCGCTTTAATGATGTTTGGTTTGCTTTCTGAAAATATTTCCAAAATATCCCTTAGATCCTGATTTAATCTATAGATCTGCCTAGAATTCTTGGGCTTGAAAAACATGGTTAACTGGTCCGAAGATGAGATTGAGAATTCGGCAACGAATGCTTCTGCACCAGAATCCGCAGTCCACTCTACAATGTTTGTGGATGAAGTCGTTGAACACACATCCTCTATTGAAGAATTGTTAAAGTTTGAGGTTTCTGAATTCACCCCCATCACTGAATTTTCCAGCTCCTCATCAACACTGATCATCCCTGTGTTCACTCCAACACAGAATCTTTTAATAACTTCCCAAAAGTTCGTTGGATCTGGTTTCAATTCACCTGTACTGTCACTGAGAACCCTTGTAAATACCTTAACAGTTGCAATCATTGTAGAGGGCCCCAGGGCCCCATCATCTGGTGTGTCTGCATTGCTTGATTCATTATTACCGGCATTCTCCATCTTCCGCTCAATACAGTCATTGGCTTTATACGATGTTTCTACATAAAATCGGATGATCTTCTTACACTTGATTCTCTTCAAATGTTCCGCTTCTATCAACAATCTACTTTCCAATGCCATCCTGTCGATGGTTTTGTCTAGAGCACTCAGTTGAGAATCTAGTGAGTCGCAATCTCGGAGAGAATTGTTGGCAGGCATTTTTGGAGGGCTAAAAGTTTTAAGCATAATATACGTCAAAGCAACTACCCCCGGATGCAAGCAATCAAAAAGCTGCCAAGCTCTGTGATTTCCCAGATTTCTGCTGGGGAAGTTGTAAGCTCTATTGTTAATATTCTCAAGGAGGTTATAGAGAATTCCATAGATGCAAATGCCACCAAAATTATTGTTGAGGTTGATTTGACAAAAGCCTACAACATAACTGTTTCCGACAATGGAGACGGGGTTGATGACGCAGACCTTGAGCTACTTTGTGAGAATAATTGCACAAGTAAGTTGTTTAGAATTAATGATTTAAAGAATAAAAATAGAACTATTATCAGGAATCAACAGAATTCTGGAGGTACCAACTGTAGAGTTTCGAATGCCAGTCCTGGTAGTTTTGTTGGATCTACTAACCGAATAAATGAAGAATCTACTTTTGGATTCAGGGGTGAAGCACTCTATTCCATTAGTCAAGTTTCAAAAATAATAGTCAATACCAAAAGAAGAGGTGGCAGTGGCGGGAAAACATCCAAAGTTAATGTTGACACCGATGCTATTAATGATATTCTACTCTGTTCCAACCCCATGAGATCACTATCGGTAGGTACAGAAGATGACAGATGCTCTTTGGGTACTCAGGCTATATATAATAACTCCTCCTTGTTTTCGACCAAAAAAATCCCAATGGATAACTTTGGAACCACCTTGTTCATAAATGATATTTTCTACAACAATAAGATTAGGAGAAAGAAATGTGTGATAAAGTTAATAGAGCTGACTAAGGCGTACAATATACTATACAATGCTATTGAAATGTTTGTGGATGGGAAGAAAGTAGTTGATCGGGTGCGACCAGTAATTGAAGAAATACCCCTAGGATATTTGAGAAGCCAATGGTTCGATAGGAATATTCAAGGTATCTTTGATATTAAAAGCAATATTATTGTAATAAAGGATGATAAGAGTGATGCCACCGAGAATGAGAGCAATACTACTACTCCATCCACGGATGGTCAATATGTTGAAAACAGCAGTTCTTTCTATATCTTTATTGAGCAGTATTCAAAAAAAGATCTATTCTTTTGCTTTGTAAATGGTAGATTTGTGGAAGATGAATCACTAAGAAAGCAAATCAAAAAACTCTTCAGGGAAAGCAATCTGTTTATATTTCTGGTAATTAATTCTGATCAGGTCGATGTGAATATTCATCCTGGAAAAATGAAGGTGATCATTGGAGATGGTAGTGTAAAGGAGGATATTATCAGAAAGATAAAGGAAAGAGTTAATTGTAGGTATTTGTGTGAAGATCTTAATAGAAAGTGTGATGATCAGCCACTGGTTTGTGATTATTTGGTTTCTACAAAAAATCTTCCGGGATATACCCAGCCATATAGCAAGATTTATTCTGATCCAAAAATACAATCCATAGAATCTACCATAAGAAATTTCACGAGATCGATGAAATGCAAGAAACCACCAATTCCTGAAGCGGACGGTATTATTAATGGTCCACAAGAAGGGGTAAATGCGCTATTGAATAACTCTGATGATATAGCCTTGGATATAGAAAAAGTGTCCTTGGACAATACTCCTGGTTTGGATAACATACTTGTTCAAAGTCTTGTGTATGTTGGAGCATACGAAACAATTTCCGAAGAAAAATGTGGCCCTAAAAAAAATATTTTGGTTCAGGCAGACTCATCTCTGTTATCAATCGATCAGGATATTCTGTTACAGAATTGTAAAGGCTTCGAGTGGGCTGAGATAGATTGTAGTAATTTTAATTCCATTAAAAAGCTGATTTCGGACGAATTTTTTATTCAGAATTCAAAAAGTATGGTAGATTTAAGGGAACTATATAAGAAATTTCACAGATGTTGAGAGGGAGAAAACTACTAGCACACATTCCATATAAAATGAATAAAATAACTCTTCCATGAGACTCAGTATTTTGAATATTGCCACATAACCTCCATGGTTCAAGAAATCTGTTCAGCCGATATTTCTATTACAAATCATATATCAACCAGTACAATAAATTGACAGTAATACAGAATGTTATTGGCCCAACCGTTTTTGATTCCAAGAACTGATATTGCCTTCCTTAATTTGAAACCCCACAATGGCCAATTTCACTCGTAATTTTTTTATAATTGGTGGTCACCACGATGTGAAGCAGTTTCAAGACATTAATAACAAGCTCCATTGCAGAACAAAAGATACACTGACTACCAATACAAACGACAAGGCCACAGACAATACAGATTCTCGATGGTGCAAAATCAAATATAATTTGTACTCCAATACATTACTTTTACAATGCATCGATGATAACTCCATTCATTCCATTGGAAAGGTGTATGAAACAGTTCCTTTGTCTTTCATCGATCTTCTAGATCATATTCCTGAATCAAATCCACAAAATATCAGGTGGATAAAAATGGATTTAGCCGAAAAATACTGTAAAGAGCATTATTTACTTTATAAAAAAGAATATATTCAGGAAGGAAATGGTAAATCTGCCTTTGACGATTTAAGTCAAGATGCAAACAAAATAAACAATACAGATGGGGTTTCTCTTGTTGCACGTTTATCGTTGGATGATACTGCGGATCTTCTGCACTACAAGCAAGCAATTCTCCTGGATCATCCGAGATTGAACTACGATAATTTTCAATTGAACCTACCCAAATTTATTGTAGATTATTTGAATAACTATGATGAATTTGATTGTGAGCTAAATAACAAAGCTGGTAAAATATAGGAGAAGTAAATGCAAAAAGAATCAAGAACAAAAAGGCATGGAGTATGAACTTCATAAAGATGCTTTCATGGCCGAGAAGTATGACAAAATAATCGAAGATAGAATTAAATCTTGCAACATCATCAGTGAGCAGGAAAAGCATGAATTGTTAAATTATATCTTTAAACACTAATTCCATAAATATTAAGGTGGCATCAGTAGAGTTTTGATTAATCAAAGTATGTAAGATGTGATAAAATAAGGAGTACTGCCTAGTGGATGATTAATTGAAGATCATTTGATTTCATAAGTAATTCATTTTAAACTACAACTCACAGAAAACCCATTCAACAGCACAGACAGATCTTTTTGCTATCAGATATTATACCCCTCGTAATCAATCACCTTATACTCCTCAAAACATAGTACAATTCACAGATATTCCATAGTTTCTTAATTCTTTCTGTGTTTTTGTCCCCTCTAAATGTCTTCTAATTTACGAAGTGCAGCATCGTTGATTTTTCAGCTAGATTCAGCAAGCAGCGATCTTACAGAGTCTCAGCTGGAGTATATTGTGAACAATTCAAACCCCCACATCATTTCATATTTGCTATCCTTTGATTTTTCAGATTTACCTATTAATTCTATTGTAACAAGTACGGTTGTCTTAATAGAAGCTGATGTCTCGATGGCCAATCTGCAGTATTTTCAGTATTCAGAAGTATACAATAGCAAATATTGTGAGACATTATGCAGGAAAAGTAGGGGGATATTTTATAATGTATTGTACAGAGCCGTTTATAGGCAGGATTTTTCCAAGATAGACCTACTTGCTAGAAATGTAATTTCAAATGCCAAACTTGATAATAAAGCCACTCAGGTGAACAGTAGCAGCAATGTCTTCGATATTCCAGATTTTCCAATTGACGATGAATTGCTACAAAATATTTTTGGATTACATCGTTGTCGCATTGGAGTGAAAAGCGATATGGACCACTTTATTGCTGCTATGCTAGATCAAGACATAGATATAACTAAGGTGGTGGCTGAAAACATCAAACTAACCTCCAGTATCAGTGAGGATTCTTCCGATAAGTCAAAGCCAAAAGTTGTACATAGCCCCAAGCACTTTAACTACATGTTCTTTTTAGAAATTGAATTTGATAGACCACATAACCAGAAACTATTTCCTTTGCTCAGGTCTTTACTTTCTTCTGTAAAATCAAATCACTTTCAAAAACTAGTAGAGAATATTATCCATCAGGATTTGTGTAAGATATATTTTAAAAAACAGGAAAATGCAGGAATAGCATTTGTGGAAAACTTGTTGCATATTTGCAACAGATTCCTTATTGAGGTTTTGGAAAAGAAGGATATTGTTCAAAAAATTGGCAAAAACAAGTTTCCGACATTTTTGTATTTGAAAATGATTCGGGTGTATCAGGCCTACAAGAATCTGATAGGCAGGGAAGAAGGAACTAGCACACACGAGAACAGAATTGATATTAGACAGTATATCGATTTTGTAATAAAGGTTATGCACTATAATAGGAAAAGAATATTCAGTAAGATAACAGACAGAATTTGTGAGGATAGCAGTGCATCAAACCATGATGATTCAAATACGTTCTGTGACGGGGAAAACTCGGCAGAGGACGGTTGTTGTTCACTTCTCCTAGATGATGATGGGTTGTCGACGTTATTTGATTATATACACAACAATAGGTTTATGACACAGGAGTTTCTCGAAATTATTCCATACTTCTTTTATTATAAAAATACTCACAAAACAGATCTGTTAAGAATTATGAGGATTTATCGAATTCATGACAAGGTAATAAAACTAAGTGAAAATAAAAGAAGAAATTCAAAAGACACAGCCACGCCCGTAATGATAAATGTTAAAAATCCAAAATCTCCCATTAAGAACCCATTTCTTCTGGAGCTGCTTAAAATGTGTGGAGATAGGTCTGACGAAGCTATATTTGAAAATAGACTACTAATTATCTATTGCATCAGAGATATACCCCTATCGGTCTGCCCAGAATCTCTAAGAATGGTGAATTTTCTTGTTGCAGATTTTGAGAAGGCATTCTACATGGGAAACAAGCTGATAAGTGAAATAGAGGAGTTGAGAGATGCTTTTAAACAACATAAATCAAATATAAATAAATATGTTGGTGAAATCGCTTACAACTGTGCAGAAAACAGCCCAATCTACAACGATATTGATGAGTCCGAGTTTCCTTACAAGGTGGTTATTAGGGTATCCAAATTTAATGATCAGGAATTGCAGGCATTCTACAGAGTCAACAAGATGAGTGACCGAGTAATTACGGAGTTCTCGAACTATGTATATCTCTATAGGCGTAGTGTGGCCATGGATGGTGGTAAAGTAACACACTCCAATAATGAGAGCAACATCAGATCTTCTTGTACATGTGAAAATCCCCTAGTATGTTTTACTGCTTTACTACGCTCACAGGACACAATACAATCCAGAGTCAAGTCTTTAAAAATGTACTCAGATGTCTTTTTGGAGTATTATGATGGAATTTGTGCAATTTTGAAGAACAGTCGAAAACTATTTCTTAATAGAAATGTGTTCAACAAGCTAAGTGGCATATTAAACAGTGTTCTAAAAGAAATGATAAGCAGAAAAGGATCTAGGAGAGGAAATATTGACACTGCTGAGCATCCCATAAACACTCCTTCTACCTATCCTCAATATGGCACTTCCAATTCCTGTGGACACTCATTTAGATTTGATTTTAATATATCACTGATTCCGTCAGAAAGCGAAAGGAGTGTCATTTTTGTCAAAATGTCTCTTTTGTACAAAACTTTGGAATTAATTTGTAGATTCGAAAACCATGCTAAATATTTGTCGATAAAAACAAATTATTTGAAGGAATCCATGGATATAATCAGGAAAAAGAGATATTCTAACATGGCCAGCAATTCCAAAGTCAGTCCAAATGCAAGCTTTACCCCAATGAATGCTACTAATGTAAATGTTCTTTTTAAAACCATCGGCAATATATGCGCTATTATTGACAGCAATGCAGACACCCACTATGATGATGATGTTCCAGATGAGTTTTTGGATCCTCTCACATGTGTTCTGATGGCCAAGCCTGTAATACTGAAGACCTCAAATCAGACAATTGACCTGTCGACATTTAAGCAAATTATGCTAAATGATCAAACTGACCCATTTAATAGAATGATTTTGACCGAGGATAGTTGGGAAAGAAATGAAGAATTAGAAAAAAGAATACAAGAGTATATTAGTAAGCTTAGTTAGTGCCAAATCAATAAAACTATACCATAAGGTTTTATATGATTTTTTGTATTTAAAATAGGTTCGTTGTTCTCTGTAAAGGTCTGTGAAATGTTAAGTATTCAACAAAATGGTTTGGTTTTGCAGTGATCTCTTGGATGAGGTAGTTGTACTATCTCCTGTCAATGAAACTTTAATCAAATCTCAATGTTATCCAGAATATTGATTAACATAGCCATGTATTATTAAATTCATGAACACAAACTAGCCGCCCTGTGCAAACACGAATATCATTGAAGGAATTGTTACATGCTATTCATCAGGTAACTTACCATTATTAAATAGTATATGCCCAATCTCAGCCACCATTGACAACTCAACCATGTATAATACGAGTTATTCTTATGGGACTGCCACAATATCCTTATTTGTTATTTTTAGTTAAATCAAAATTTTAGCCCATGGATTTTACCAAGGAACTTTCAAACATGCAGAAGCCAAAGGATATTTGTGATTCTTTCCTTTTTGGTTCGCAGCATCCGCTTTTTATGCAAAATATCGACCAGTACGTGCTATCTCAGCTTCAAAACAAAAAGATTTTCTGCAATTCAAGAAAGAAGTTTACTAAGAGTACAGGTATGTCGGACAGTGACTTACAGAGGCCTGTGAATTCGGAGGCTAAGGATACATGCACAAAAATACCAACCGTCAGTTGGTTTGTAAAAAGAAGAGGCAGAGGTATTACAGACATTGGCCATGGCGATTCCAGTGTTATTAAGAGCACTAATATCCCCAGAGCCAACGAATTGGAAACTGGTTATGCTAGTATCATTCATATCGATTCAGAATTTGGCTCTAACTGTGATGGGAAAGATACAAATGAATATAAGTTTATTACTTCCAGTGATTTTACTCTGGAGGGTCCCTTTGCCACCAAGGAAATATTTCAGTTAGTTAATTCTGGTGCATTGGAGGGCACCTACATTCGTAGAGAATTTGACAAAGGATTCGTTTCTTTTGACAAAATTACCAGGGAACTCCCCGATTTTATTTATTCCGAAAAGATTAACAAGTACTTCGTTGAAAATCAGATTATTCCTGCAGGTGACCGCCCATGTTGTCATGAGACAATGCGTGGAAGAGAGAGCAGAGTAGCAAATTTCCTTAAGAACAAGAATATCAATGCAACTGTTGAGTTCCTGATCAAATCAATAAAAGGACAGAGTATGTTTAAGGCACTAAAGACAGTTTCTGGGATAACGCTATTGGGAGAAGAAGATAACAAAGTACTAATAAATCTTATTATTAAAGAAACAGATTATCAAATATTGAGTGATGTGGACAAAGATGGTTTTAAAGCAGAGTATTCAACAAAAAAAGGCAGACGGTGCAAGAAGTGATTGAATAAACAGCTATATAAACTAATGTGTTTTTCCTGGATCGTACTTATTCACTCACTGTGGGTATTATCCAACTTTATTGTATGTTGATTAGGGTTGTATGTCTCTCGTCCAAGCAACGATATGAGATTCTATCCTCTAAATGTTCTTTTCTTCCTTGAATTATTATACAGCAATGGTGCTCATAAACAACTAATTGATAATCACCATGTTGCATAGCATAAATACCTAGAATGCTTTGATGACTCTATACAAAACCATTTGGTATTCTGGCTGACAATTTTTTATTTTAAAAACCATTTATTTCTTTCAGAATTTCGTCGATCATTCCATCTATTGGGCCATTTTGAATGAATATCATATTTTCATCAATACCTTTGTAAATTCGATAGACCATCCTTTGGAATTCTAAATCGTCATGAGCCTCCTCCCCAAATCCTTGGCGCTGGCTACAGATTTCTGGAGGGACATCTAAAAAAAAAGTATAATCAGGCATGGGTAGGTTGGAGTCCATTTTCTTACACTCCGAGTAATTTAATCCTTTTGCAGTAGAATATACCGCCCCACTAATCCAGTATCTATCACATACAATTGGTGTGGTCTCTAGAGTCTTTATGATAAAATCTGCCTTTTCGTATCTATTTTTACTGAACAGAGATTGCATCTCTTCATTTCTCCTCAGAATGTATTCGTTCAGATATGATTTATGAGAACTCAAACTGTCTCCGGTAGTATCATTTTGTTTTGTGGTTTGAATACCATCATATCCAGTATTTTCACCATCTATACTAGCCATTTGCTCATGATCTCGGGACACATCTGTTTGATCATTTTGGTGACTTTTATCCAAATCACTCTTCTTCAAAAAATTATTTATTTCCCTTCCAGTTTTTGAGCTTCTATCAGGAAATGAAATGTATTGTGCTTTCAGAATCTCAGCCAATTTCCTAGAAATCGTACTCTTTCCGGAATTGTCAATCCCCTCGAGAACGATAAATGGTTTTGCCATGAAAATGGGCTGCAAAAAATTTATAAATGAGAGATAATTCAGGGTCAAAGTGGATTAAATTCATTTTAAACCACACTGACATCTGCAGAATGCTTTTAATCCAAACTATACAATTTTTTATTAAAATAACATCCAAATTAGCTGAGGAATTTAAGGACGCATAATAAATCGGCATTAATACAAGGAAAATATTTCAATAATAATCAAATCCCCAGTATTAGACCTTGAAGTGCTTATGAACATGAATTGGTGTGTTTTCAACTTAATTTTGTTATTACATATCCATGTACATCTATCAATCCATATTATAGCTCCTCTACTTCTCCAGGATACTTACCAATCCATTGTTTTTCTCCTGCTAATTCCCTTTTTTATCACTGAATAAATCTTGGAGTCATCCGAGAGAACTTCTTTATCAAACTTGACAGACCCATGAGCTAATAGTGTGCCATATCGAAAAAACAAGTCTGACTCATCATAAATATCCTCGATTCCCTCCTTTACACCAATCTTTACAAAATGCGAGGCCTCATTATCAGAACGCTTATTGTCCTTAGGGCTCATTTGATGGGTTAAATACATTTCAGCAGTTAATGATCAAACTATTCAAAAAACTTAAATGGATGAACAATTAATTGTTAAATGACTGAATAATTCTTATTCGTTTATGTACTATACGAATGCCACTTACAAGCTTGGTCCGTTTAATAAATAAGCAACATATCTCTTACCAATGAATATATTACTACTTGATTTCGTTTTAGTGTTGACATTCTTCATTATACATCACTAGGTGTGAAATATTTAAAATAAAGTTGAAATCCACACCATTTCCCAAAACATTATTCTTTGGCTGGACATTCCCAACAGCTTTCTATTTTATTTACTGAGTTTTTTCACTTCTAACATGTTGTTGCATTCTTGATCAGAAGAAGTGGATCCAATACCTTGCAAAAACCTCAAAATTACACAAACTCCAATTAATATTTTATTCACCTTACATTTATACTAGGTCTCTTATATATTTCAGATCTCTTTTCACCTATCTTCCAAAACTTCAAAGATTCATCAGCACCAAGACTAACAACAGTAATCTGATCTGGACTAACTGCTGTATGAAGAACTCTTGACTCATGGGTCCCAAAGTTTTTGAGTAGAGACATACTCGAACATTTCCACAATTTCAATGAATTTTCTTGAAATCCATGGCTTGTAACTAATTCTCTATAATTAGAAAGAAAATGCATAGTACATACCTGGCTCGAGGTTTCAATTGTTTTCAGCGGCGTTTGATTGAAAATATCCCAAAACTTTATTGTTTTATCCTTAGAACCACCCCCAGTGCACAGCGTATTGCTCTTCCAGCTACACCAATCCATTGCCTTAACAGCAGACGAATGCCCCTTAAGAGTCCTACACATTGGATATCCTAGCTTCCAAATCTTTACACTGTTGTCATTGCTTCCACTTGCTAAATACTCGTTGGTGGGACTCCACTTCATCCCACAGATCTCCTCAGAATGTCCGATAAAGGTTGTTGGACAATTCATTCTAAAATCAATATTACAGATTCTCCCATCCTTCCCCCCGGAGCTCAAAATTCTATCATTAAACGACATTGCACATATTCTCTTCTCATGCAACTTTCTATTTTCGATAAATCTACCACTGGCAAAGTCAAATATCTTCAGGATACCTGCTGAATCGCCAATGGCCAACCTACCGTCCTGGCCTTTGATGCAAGATATATATGAGCCGTTGTCTGCTTGCGAGTTTTGATTGCAGTTATACACCTCATTAACATCTCCAGAATCGGTGTTGAAGGAATAGACGGTATCCTTGAGGGAAATCCCAATCAGGCTGTTGCTCCAGTCCAAAAGATTCAGATAGTAGTCATCGATGATCCCAGGCGCATCCAATATCTTGTAAGGTGCGGTGGGAATATATCTCATCTCAACCCTTTTTGACCTTTCCACCACTGGCGGCATAGGAATGGCAGAGATATTCAAACTATCCCTCCTGCTTGAGGAGTTCTCAAAATTTTTAAGTATTGTCGAAATATCCAAGTCCATGGGTTGTAATTTTATGTGTTTTCAGAAATTTTATTTTTTTCAAAAATATATATTTCAGAAATATATTGTTTATTTTTTAAAATAAATACAAAAGTCAATAAGGATCAAAAGGTAAAGAAGTAAATGGTCCCATTCACGTAGAGTTTGGCCATTCTTATGGTGTGGAGAAGTGAATTGATCAGGTACAAACAAATTAAACAACATAGTTTGAGCATATTAAAAAATCAATAACTAATATTTATTGGTGAATGAACAACACTTCTGAAGTAAATGGCCATGATTTGTAAGTGGGTTCAACACCAGGCTTATGTGCTGGAGTTATAGAAAATACAATACTGGACAAGTGTGTTATGAAATTAAAGAGTGCAACCCTTATATCAGAAATATTTTGTTGGTATTTAGACCTTTTTGATCATAAATTCGCTTAAGAGGATGGAGTTGTACTCATTGAAGAACAATGCCCGAATGGTCATTGTTTGTTGTTCATCTCTCCAGTCTCACTGATGTATGTGAATTAAAATATTGAGGCCTTATGGCTAATTCCATCCAAATGATTCATAGATGTATTAACCAATGTAAACACCACAGAAAATATTTATTTGGAAAAGATATTTACTTCCATAAGCTGTAGATCATAAAGTTGTAATGCATATCCAAACAGCATTATTGAGGATTTGCCTAAGTTAATATTTACTATACCAACCCTGATTTGAGCTTTCAATCGGTTATTGAGTCATAGATGACCACTAAAATTTCTAAACACATGCGCAACCCCCCTATGAACTCATTTTCAATCTTCAAAAACTCCTCAATAATATATTCATCTAATCAAATCAATCCACTCTTTTACAATGTCGCAGCTGCTTCTATTTCTATTGCCAATTTAAATTACAAAGACACAGTCAGATCAATTAAAATTGGCGATGTATTCATCAATATCTTCCAAAAAGATGAGTTTGTTATCATAAAAATTGGTCCAGTAGAAGAAAATCTATCCGAAATATTCGATTATTTTCTGGAAATGGGAATTCTGGAAGACAAAGAATCCATAGATGAATATTTTAATAATTTCTTAAACAAGACTTCGCCCATGTAAACTAATAAATTTATCAAAATCCTATTTACACCAAAAATACCGCTGGATTAGTATCTCACACATATTCTAGTCTATGCATTCTAGATACACATCTATGTTTGGATGGTTTCTGCCCCTCAAAATGTCATAAATTATCTGTTCTATTATGCCTCTTATACCATCCGTTTTTCTCAATCGAATCAAGTAGTCCAACTTTTCGAATGTCCTCAAATCATTCAGCTTTGCAATTCTGAGCTTTTTGTACCGACTGAGCAGAACACATCGCCCCAAGGAAACACTTCCCTTAACACCATCACAGCCATCAACCAACTGTGGATTTATAATCTTGTTTAGCATATAGTATTCTCTCTCTACAAACTTCTGCTGTGTTGTAAAGAAGAGTGTTAGGTTGTAATTTATGGCCTCTCTCACCGTCAACCCTTTTAAAGGCACCAGGTCATAAAAATAAGATGATGATCTAAGTGTTTCTATTGCAAAATTAGCATTCAGAGTCAAATTGAGCAAATCAGGACGACTATGGCATGTACCACTGTCTACAACGTCAATGTCCCTATCTAAAACTATCAGAACCTTCAGTTCCATTGAGTTCTTCAATCTTGATTTTAAATATTTCTGAAAAATAAAGGTTTCGATTCTCAGCATTAAGTATCCACGGATAGCTTGTTCAAGGGATTTAATCCTAAAGAAACTGTGAAATCTTGCCTGTCTCATTTCCTGACTGTGGTACATTGACGTACTACTGCTTGTAATGTTGTTCTTTGGCTTACCCCGCACTAACTTATCACTTTTGATGTTATTATTTGGTATGATGGGCAATGGATGCAAGTGAGATGCAGTCTCCTGATTCTGCCTAACAAAATTATCGAACCTGTACCTTAAATATGCTGATGCTGTTTTCAAAAAGGTATGATAATCGACATTTCCACGATATATAAAAAAACGTGCTAGAGAATAACACTTTGGTGTTATCTTTTCTACATCTTTACTCTGTGTGTTTTTTATTCTAAAGTCTGCATATTTCTCCACATCCGGTAAATTCCTATTCAAATCTCGAGAATCAATTACACTTTCTTGAGATTTGTTTGCTGATGTTGTTCCCGATGTGGTTGACTTTTCTTCGATTATTTCATAGTAATACGATTCCAACACGTCAGTAATATCGAAACCGACGATGCTGGTCAAATTTGATAAATTAATCTTCTCATTCAAACTGTTTTTTAATGCATTCATAGTCCTTCTCTTATACGGCTCTATCCAAAACAAGGAAATGAAATATGCCATGCCATCCAGATTAGGTTTAAAAAATGTGTTGGATTGATAGTCTCGTGCCAGTTTTAAACATTGCTTGATATAACCATGGTAAAGTGGTCCGCCTTCTTCCACATGGCGACTTTTGCCAATCAGCTCATAGTAATCAAATACATCGGGATTATCTAGGTTACACAAAATATAGTACCCTGAAAATTCGTCAAAGTTTTCATGCAAAGTATTCTTCTCAGAATATGCGTTCTTGAGTGTGGCAATGGTCTTTTTCAGCTGCTCCATAACAGAATGTGGATCGTATTCTACAGGATACAGCCTATACATGGCTACAATATAGAATCTGACTATCTTTTCTAATAATTTGATTCTGCGCTGATAAATATTCTGGAAAAGGTTTTCTTGACTTATAATTTCCAAGTCTAGCTTAATAGCTCTGATTCTATTATCGATGAATCTATAGGCATCAACCTCCTGCTTTGTAGTCTCCTCTGAAAATTCACAGATATTCATTAGATATTCAAAGCACCTCTCTAAAACAGAGATAGATCGTACATCTTCAATGTCTTCATGCCGTCTCCCCGCTATGCTCCTGTAATATTTTTTAACTAATTTTTCGTTCTCAAATTTAGACACATCTTTACTTAGTATCCTGGTCATTTGCTCGATAACTGGACAAAATTCTGTGCAGTAGAGACCTATAATTTCAGAGGCATCCATAACCTCGGATTCCTTCGTTCTTCTATCTTCTCTTATTCTTAAAAGATTGTTCAATTCCTTTTCAATTTGTTCTGGAGTTAAGTTCCTAAGCATCATAATGGGTTGTTTGTGCGGTTTCCTAAATTGTAAACCACCTTCAAGTAGGTACTGATGAAATATCAATAAATACTTGGCTCTACTCCTCTACCAATACTAACTCTTTTACCGTTTTTCCCAGAATATCCTCTTCCTTAAAAGTAGGCTCCTTTAGTATGATAAACATAATCTATCTCCGAAGTTTGTCGTAGGGATTCACCGTCAAGGCATCAATTAAATTTGATAATCCTTGTATAGCGCTTATTATAGCTAAAAATATGGCAATGATAGTTTAGATACCACAATAACAATTCAAACTAGGCGGTTTACTTGCCAGTCTACAAAATCACTTTTTAGAATGGTTTCTTGATTAACAGAAATAGTATATTGAAAAACTACTTTCTTTGTGAAATATTCCATAAATGACTAATTATATGGTTGAAAAGACCAACTCCATGGAGAAACAAGTATTAGCTTCGTTCATTTCCAATGCTCTGAAATAGACTAATTAATTTCTTGGATATATGAAAAATAACACAAAAATATTTTCCGATACCCATGAAGCTTTCGTTTTCAAAATCAATGGTGTTTTTAATGATATCATTGTGTTGTGGACAGGATGAATATGCAATAGTGAAGAACTATAGAACACTCCCTCTGGTGTTTACAAATGAGATAGCTTGTAAAGAAAGCTATAACTCGGCTTGTGATTACAGAAAAATGGGAGTACTAATAACCAAATCTAAGCTTAATAGCCAGGGCCTTGGCCAAATTAGGGGCGAGTGTCTGCCTTCTGGTTTGAAGATAGGAATGGTGGAATTTATAACTCCAAGGAAGACAGATATTTATTCTCTACCAGATAAAGTAGAAATTTGTCCTGATTGTCTTCAATCCTTTGGGCTATATGAAAATATTCTCAAAAATCGTTACAGGTTGAGTATGGACAAGGTCATTGGCATAGGATCATCCAATGTGTTTTCCAAGGATGTAGGTCTGATGGTTGATGTGGTAAACTGCTACATATATTCTAATGACAATGGGGAGTTAATGTTTTTGCGAGAATCTACCTCCAAAGATACATATATTGTGGGATTTAGGGGACAATCGGTTGTAGGATTTTCTCTTGATTTTTGTAAGATTAAGAGAATCGTAGATTTTAATCCTTTGTTGTCTATATTTAATATCAAGGAAATGCCTCAAGATGAGAGGAGGTTGTTAGATGAATATAATGGCAATAGTGAGTATAATTCTCGAGAACGAATGGTATGGAGCTTAATTCCAACATTTGAGAAGTATGGAGATCAGAAAATTGTTCCAGATAACAAGAACAGATTTGGGTTTTTTAATTCGTTTAAAATTCAAGATTTGTCTGATGAGAACAGTGAGGAGTCAAATGATAACAGGCAATATGCGGTTCAGGAAGATGGTTCTGTTTCAATAAAGACTTTTATATTTGAAGGTTGCCACAGTAGTATGGATGATTCTGAAGTCCTTGGATATTTAAGAGATGAAGAAGATGGTAGGAATTTTAGTCAGGACCTTATAGAAAAGCATGTTGATGGTAACGAAGCAGATGAAACCTCTATGTTGAATGAGAGCCATGAATTTAATGAGAGTTATGTAGATAATGAAGAGATTTCAATGTTGGGTGAAAGCCATGAATTTAATGAGAGTTATGTAGATAATGAAGAGATTTCAATGTTGGGTGAAAGCCATGAATCTGATGAGAATTTGGTAGATGAAGAGGCCTTATATGTGAATACCAATGTAGTCCGTGGATCGGATGAAATCTCTACCATCGATTTGAATAATGAGAGTAAAGAAAAGGTAGTGTATGCCAATGACAACAATATCTCAAACAAATATTTAGGTATGGGAAATTATATATTTAGAGGAAAGGTTTCCCATGCGCCCACTTTTGTTAAGGATGATGCCATCAAAGATGAAATCTTGGAGGATAACGAAAGTGGAGAGCTATCGATTCTTGATGAAAGCTTCGATAGTAATACAAGGGATGATACAAGCCTCATGAAGGCAACGAAATGTGATGATGACAGTTTGGTTACAGATAACTCACCTGTCAAAGAAAAGGATTCTTCTACACCGTCATTTACCTATCTCACTACAAAAAATCTTTCGGTCATAGTGATTTCTGTTGGAGGTTTGTATTTTTGGATAAGAAAGCCTTTATCTAAAAAGCACCTCTCAGGTTTGATTAATAAATTTTTTATTATAGATCTATTAGTCTAAACATACAATAATAAAAGTATCCTTCAATATTAAACAAATTTATTTTATATTTTAAAACCTCCTAGGAGAGAAGTGGGGAAAACACGATGGTTGGGATTATTTTGAAAACACCAATCCATGAGGCCGTTCGTTCAGAAGGTTTAAAAAATTATTTATTTCTTTTCGTTGGAGTATTCTGCATAGCTTTGACTACCCAGATACTTAGAAATAAATTCATAATTTTGTAAAAACCTTTCGGCATATTCAGGACTACCAAACTCTACAAATCCATACCCCAAATTCTTCTTATTATCGCCCAGGGTAATATTAATGTTTTTTGCAATAAATCCGTTATTCTTCAAAATCATTCGCATCTTTGAAATATTAATATCTTTGTTGATATGGGATATAAATAACCTGGTGCAATTCTTCTTCTCCTTCTTGATTCTTTCTATTCGGAGGAGTCTATTGTTCAGTTCAAATTCTCGATTTGTATCAATATTTGAAACAAAAGTAATCGTGCCCTTGCCAGTACAGTATCCCTTGGTGTTTTTTTCCAGACACACCTTTTCAACATCTCCGAAGCTACTAAAATACTCAAAAACAGATTCTTCCGTCTCCTTGTACCCAATACCGTTCACAACAATCTTGTTTTCCACATATGTCTTCTCCTTGAGACCCATCAATCTCAAATCGGAATTTAAATCGTCCATTTTACAATACTTCAGGATAAATGATTTCTTGTCAAAAATGATATTTTTGTAATATTTCGCCCTCTTAACTATATTCTTGTGATTCTTTGACAAAATAATCTTTAAATCCTTGACTTCATAGATACACTTTGGCGAAAACACCTGCTTTCTTGGAATACCGTTGTTAAATGAAATTGGTGTAACTTGAATCTTTGGTTCGAAGGTAACAACCTTCCTGGAAAATCGAATATTATTCTTAGACAAGCCACTGGCATTTTCAGTATCTAAAATGTGACTTTCCGAACTCACATTTTGAGAATCATTATTAGAAACTTGTAGAATCTCATCATCTCTGGCATTATCAAGTAAATGCTTTTTTGTGCTAAACTCTGGAACTTCCTTCAGGATGGATTTTGGGGCTATATCCACAGGGGATGAAGCCTCAGATTTTTCCTTTTGAGTCAAATCATTAAAATCTATGGAACCTCCATAAGAATGCGATATTTTGGTCTTGGTGATGAAACTATCATCATTTAATTTTGCTCTCTTGGGAGAACTTTTTTTCTTGAGATTTCCAAGACTACTGCTCTCGGTGCTATGAAAAACCACAGATTGTTTTTGCTTTTTGCCAGACTCCCCTTTTGCATATGCTGTTTTCTTCCTGCACAGTTCAACACTTTGGTGATGTGTGTTCTTCTTATTTTCTGATTTCCGATAAAACTCCTCACTCTGTATGCAAGAATCAACGGATTTATATGCCATTTGTTTGGCTTCCTTCGCTACACACGATGTGTTCTTTCCAAAATCCTTTGCTTTTGCTTTTTTCTGATGTATTGCACTGATATTTTCTTCTCCGTTTGATACTTTTACTTTTCTAGCCGTTTCTATTCTGTGATTTAGCATCTTTGGGATTAAAAAATAAAAAATTTGCCAAAATAAAAATAGAGAAGACATTGTCAATTGATTGTTTAGATATCATAATAGTACGAAAGTGGAAGATATATTCTAGTACGTTTAGATGTAGCCATTGTGAATATGGTGATGTTTATCAAGTGTTATGTTCATAGTGTTATCAATTACTATATTCTCTGAAGTAGGATAGTTATAGGAGTTTAATATACTTTATCGTTTAAAACACATGTAAGCATAGTATTTTCCTCAATTCTCATTTGAATTGTCACTATTTTAATGATCTAAAGCCTATTTAGGCGTATCTAGTTAAAATTTTGACACTCATCATAAGCCAAGGATATGTCACTTGCTACTGCACATATGCTGGTCTGTACAATCTTTATTATTTCCAATATAGAATTGCTCATCTACTTTTATCCTCCAAGTGTTCAAATACTTTTTGAAAAAATTTTACAAATTTATTTTTATATTTTTCACCCAATGGATCTTCTTCCAAGCCCAACACCACTATTAACACTGAAGAAGGAGTTCAAGAAGAAACCGGCATTCAAGAGATATCACTCTGATAGATACATGAGAGTTAAGGAGTCATGGAGAAAGCCAAGAGGTATTGACTCGAGATGCCGAAAGAAATACAACGGAACGCCGGTGATGCCTAACAAGAGATTTATTAAGCCATCTATCGTCAGGGATGTCCTGCCAAATGGGTTTAGAGAGGTTGTTGTGTTTAATTTAAATGACCTTCGAGCCCTTAGTTCTCTGAACAGACGATTCGGTGCTACAGTGGCTCATTCTGTGGGTGCAAGGACAAGGGTTCAGCTGATAAACGAAGCCCGTCTTTTGGGAATAGTCGTGACCAATGAAAAAGCAAGATTGATGGAGGCAGTACAGGAATAAATATTTAGTTTACCTTTTAATGTTTGATTGTGATATTTCCTATTATCTGCTTCCTGAGGGGCTAGTCTTTGCTTATATTTGTTTCTGTGCTGAACAAACTTATTTGTAGCAGAATATATCAGATTATTGTACAATATAAAATATGGATGGTAAAGAAGTACTTCCTTTAAAGTTTGAAAAGCTAGTTACAGATGAAATCAATAATACTAGGAAAATACTGCCAATTTATTTGTCTCTTGCTAACAGTCCAAACATCAATCTTATAAACTCTTCCTTTTGGTAATTTTGATTTAAGACCTCTAACTCAACTTCATAAGTTGTATTGGCTGATTTAACAACTTTAAAGTCAAAAACAAACTCTTTAAAGGTAAATGAGTGCTTCTCTCTTCTCCTTATCATTCTCGTCTTGAACAACTTCGGAGGCTCCACAGGAATTTCTCGGGCAATACTTATCCTGATGTCATAATCACTCAAGGGCAAATATACAGTGATCATTTTTATTATAATCTTCTTCTCATATCTTGTCTTATCCCCCTCATCTATCTTTCTAACAGAATCACTCAACATCACACAGTCATTAGATGCAGACTTGTCAAATATCAAACATTCATCTGCATTGGGGCCAACATCCACCATATTTTTAATCAATGAATCCGCACTTTTGATGTCTTTTTCATTGGAAAGTCCCATTGTCGGACCATCATCTGATTTCTTCTCTGAACAACCTGCTGGCTGTTTGGAGTGTCTTTCAAATTCTTGCTTAATTTTATTGTAATCGGATTCCAAAACTGTTGCATTGAATTCCCATTCATAAGGTAGTTTTTCAAAGATTATTGGATGGGATGAAAACAATCTAATTCTCTCATATGTCAGCTTACTATTAATTCTTCCCAATCGAGCCTCAACCTCAATATTCTCACCATCTTTAAAATCCAAAAATTCGCAGATCAAACTTTTTAAATTTTTATGAATAGCTGAGAAATCCTTGCTAGGAACAACCATTTTAAGGGTAGTGATCATTTAAAACACATATACTAGGAAATAATCATTGATTGGATATACACCAGCCAGAGATGCATAAGCTGGATTGTAATAGTCTGTTTTTCTTACTGTAATGCTCAATTATACCAAACACAGTAATAGATGACCAATCCCGAACAAAAAACTTGTCATATCTAAAAATATGCTTCATTACAGTATGGATTTATCAAATAAAGATCTCTGCTTCGATTTTGTAATAAATATTGAATTGCCTATCAAGCTTCTCGGAAACTATAGCAGCAGTCATTTCACTGAAATGCATCATATTTTAATAAAGACAAGTTTGCAGTACGATATGTATTTGCTTTGATGGAGATGCAACCATTAACCAATAAGCTTTATTCCATATATCAAATTTTGATGATGTTTGAACTCCTTTGCAACACGTAAAAATGTGCTTTTATATATTTTCCAAACCCCCTTTATGGTTAGGTCGATTGGGCAAAATTCCAGAGACCCCCTGCTGAAGGATCTGTTTGAAGTGGTTTTCAAGCTGAAACAATTTGTATCAGAGGGCGAAACAACTGCCAGTAAGGATGCTCGTATTCTACAATATCTAGATGATATTATTTTCTTACTAAATACTCTTCAAATAAAGAACTACGACCATTTTGCAGAATTAGCGACTGGAAGCTCGAGTGGCAATGTTGCATGCCAAAAGGATATCCACTCACTTGACCGTATTTTAAATCATATCTTGGGGAACAAACCCAGTGTAGAACTGTTGGACAGGGTAGAATCTCTGCTACCTCTTGTTAATGACTGCAGATTTCTGTATGACGGACTGATGGTATGTATGAACTCGACAGAATGTAAGTTGCCGGCTTTAATGCTGATATTCATATTGCAGTCCAGCTCGGATTTCCATTACCAAGGCTTCTATAATTCATTGATTGAGTCAATTGACACTGAATTTGTCGAGTCAGAGGGCTTTTTACTATTTTTGCTGCAGGTCGTTGAGAACATGTCGGGCAAAGAGAGGCTGGATTATCAGAAATCAGAAATTGGCATGGATTGCAATTATTCACAGAACAAGAATAACTTAAGAAGTCCAATGTTTGGAAGTATTGAGGAAAACGACAGGGGCTGGACAGTATTGGATATTATAATCACGAAGCTGGCATCAGCTGCAGTCAATTGCTCATCCCACAGTTCGCTTCGAACTGTATATGTTATTTTGGTAATTATGAGAATGCATCCATCTCTGTTTAATCTTGCATCTGATTTGGATACATTACAGATTCTACACTGCTCTTTCGGCTCAATAAGCAGTGTTGTGGAAAGAATATTTGCGGAGGCAAACAATCCTTCTATTAGACCAAAACGTATTTTTATAACTAATTTCACATTTCCTGAACTATCAAGTCCCAGGTGATTTGCCAGGAACATATAAATTTGTGGCTTATAATCAATTTGATATATGTGTATAATAGGAAGCTGTTTCCTTATTCAAATAAAATATTTAAGAGCAGGTTGTATTATGCCTATAATATACTATCTTGTTTGATAGCTCTGTGGGGAATAAGGCTGTTTAATCGTTTATTGGCGTGCTAGGTATTATTAACTTCCTCATAGCCGTATATCTTTCATATTATCGGTCTAAAATATTTTTGCCTTAAAGATCCACAAACTTTTGTAAACATAATTTATAATGGGCTGTAATAAGCAAACCCATTCATAAACTAAACTCCAAACCACAGTGGTTACATGTTAAAGAAGATGTTATGCTTGCATCATACGTGGCTGAATTGCACGTAAAAATAACCTTCACACCGCATTATCGTTTAATTGATTTTATTTAATGTTTTATTTCCTGTTGTTCCAATTCTCTGTCCTCCTCAGGCAAGCCAACTTCGTCTCTAAGAAGCCTGTCTCCCTCCTCAGTTACAAAATACCAAGCATGTTGCCAATTTCCATGCTTCTTTAGATATCCCTTGCTGGTGAGTGTCTTAAGCGCTTTGTGGACAAGGATGTTCTGAATGGATAAAGTCTCATGCATCCCCAGGGTATTGAATGGAATGACAATTCCTTTGTTCAGATGGAGAAATCTCTTGATAGTATACATTTCTGCAGATTGTACAAACATAGATGAGGGCGTGAAAAATTTTAAAAAAGAATGATAAAATGTAAAGTGCAAAAAATCTACAATATAAGTGAATATACAGCACATGGCCGTGTAGTAATTTGTATAATATTCATAGCATAGTAGTACGTCTATTTGCATACAATGCTAGATAAGAATATGGGCATTCAAAATGCTTATTATCCATAGAAAGACCTATCAAAATATTTATAGCAACTATTCCCCATAACTGCAATGAGTACTGTGGGTTTTCAGTTTATTATTTTTCGACCCCCTCATGATTTTCGAACTAGTTGACTTCTGTTTGAATGCCCTAAATGGCCCGTTTTACGAGTCTAGGGGAATTCTTAAGCTTTGCCACAATGATCCAGGCAAAGTACAGATCTTTGCGACCATATTGGTTTCAACATACATCACCCTGATAGGAATTAACACATATGGTATTTCCTTTATTTTTCTACAAACAATTATTTTATACAATCTACTGTATGGATTCACAGAATTTATACACAATCTTTTAAGAGAGACATCGAGAAAATATTTGAACTTCAATGCATCAAAAAACCATCGTATTTATAATGGACCAACAGATAATGCCCGTATTGTAGCCTGCACCAACAATATTTCTATTTCCAGTCCATGTGATCGTGACCCTATGGATGGCAAGTTAAAAATTGGAGGCAGCCTGTTTTTTAACTTTGAAGTTATTGTTCATGCAATTGCGGCGCTTTTCTGTTCTCTAATTCTATATAAAATGTACAAACTATCTAGGAACAGAAAGGTTGTAATGGTCGGGAGATTCATATATGCACTTACCACCGTCATAGCAAAAGCTATTCTGACAAAGATTATTGGTTCGAGTTTCATGGATAAGGATAGACTGGATGCCTGCATAGCTATCTTCGATTTGATACTGACTAAAATTGCATTCAAACTGTGCCACCATATGATAAAAACACACGACAAAGTGTTCTCCATAGGCGTATTTGCATTTGGTGGAATATTTTATCTATTATATTTTAGTTATTCACTGTCGCTTCCATACACATATTTTTTTATTCCAAGGTATCTGCTGTTTGATCCAACTCTTATATTGAACGATTGGAATGTTATAAAATCCTATTTCATACTAGTAGTACTGATTGCCATTTCGTCCATCACACAATACTGGATGTATATTTTGATACAGCCTCGAGAGACAAGTTTCCATTTTTCTGAAAAAAGCAATCAATAAAACCCATATGTTCCTCCTCTATAAAGAACGGACAGACAACCTCCATGATCTTACCCAATATTTGCCTCATCCCACATATTTGTCCAATCCAAAGATATTTCGTGGTTAAAAAGTATAGTTGAGATGATATTCAGAGATTAGTTTTGTTTGTGATGGAATGAAAGACCGCTTTGAAGTATTAATATTTCCAGGCAGCCACGGGGAATTAGCTCAGTGGTAGAGCGTTTGCTTAGCATGTAAGAGGTCAGGGGTTCAATCCCCCTATTCTCCATTTTTGAGAGCTTTCCTTTCTTTTTGAATTGTGGAGACGTGGAATTGACCAAAAAACCCTTTTCCAAAACAATATAATAAAAATGTCTGCAATATCGAATTTATATCTCGTTCATAATTATGCTCTGGTCAAACTCTGCAGGTTCATCATTATCTTCAAATCTGATAGTCAGTTTCTTATCTATTGTTATGTCTGTCATGATATCTTTAAAATGGAGTACCCTCGTCAACTGCCCAGTGTGAGTGTAGATGAATATTCGGTTGAAATTGTCCCTCACTACCAAACTCCCATAAAAAATATCAAAATACTTTGGCATTCCTAGAATTCCGAAGATAAACTCAAGTAAATTATCACCTGTGTTTCTTTCCACCGATTCAACAACTTCGTCAATTTCAGAGACTCTCACTCTAAAGCAGTCCCCAAAGCTATCTAAAATAAAGTAGAACTCACCATCATCCACGATTTTATAGATGTTTTTTCGCAACTTCTGGATGAACTTATTCTTATAAAACAAATTTTTATCATCGTCAATCACGAAATCAGAAGGCATTTTAAGGGTGAAGAATTATTAATACCAGAATAATGTTGACAGTGAAAATCGCAGGGAATTTATACATTAGTGGCCAGTGTTCAAGCCATATTTTCAGTCATTTTAGAGAATATGTTGGATAGAAAGCTAAAATCTGATACATCTGGATACATAAACTCAATATGATGGTGGGTATATCAGGTTCCAAGATTTGTTTATTTAGTTCTCTGGACTTACCTCAAACTTTATCTTTTCTAAATATTCTTTCAACTCCCCATTAGACAGAATAAACAGACTGAAGGGCTCTCCACAAACTGAAAACACAGATCTTTTGTGTTTTAACAAGAATATTTCCTCCTGCTTGACAGGAATTGATTTTAGTTCTTTTTTATCGATTTCTGGAAATGTGTGGCCAATCTCCTTCAATTGGGACCCTGAAAGTTGTTGCATTTTTGAAATTATTGCATATCTTTGAAAAGTCAAATCTGCCTCATTGTACAGCTGCACCACATACTGCAAGGGCAGATTACAAATCCTCTCACTGAAAAGAAGCCAAAGAGAGTCATGATGCATTATCTCACGGCCATCCAACTCGGGGATCCTTATAGCCTTTTTGGTACAAATATGTTGGCTGATATCACTGAATTTTGCAAATCCGATAATTCCCAAAACCGTATCATCGCTTTTGATGTACGATACTTTCTCTAATTTTTCAAAAAACCCAGAAAATTGCACAATATACTTACAATTTGATGAAATTAGATCAACTTCTTCAATATTTGGCTTGCCATTGACAATTTCTATGTCAAGTTCATCCGAAGAAAAAGAGGAAGAGGTCATTTATGGGTAAATTATGCACAGGTTTAAATAAGGATGACGGGATCTGCACGATAATAGAAGACAGATTGTGCTGATTAAAACGTAAAAATAATATTTATTATTGAAGAGCACTACTGATACGTTGTTCATTATAATTTCTTTTGCCCACTTCAGCATTGTATCGAAACTACTCGATCACCTGTTCCTCTACATGCCAAGCTCCAAGAATTGATAGGCATGCATGCAACCTTTTCGTTTGCACAGAATATGCCCTAGGACTGAGTTGCTATTCCAGCCCTTATCTCCTATATTTATACAAATTTTTTATTTGTAAAATTTTTTGAAAAAATTGCCCTAATGGATAATAAGCGAATTGTTGTGGATGCAACTGGCCATGTTGCAGGAAAGTTGGCTTCTGCTGTTGCTAAGAAGCTCTTAGAGGGATATTCTATTGCTGTGGTGGCAACCGAAAACTGTATTTTTACAGGACCTCTGCATCGTCATATTGGTAAGTACAAGGACTACAAGAACAAGAGATGTATTGTTAATCCGGCTAGGGGAGCGTTTCACTACAAGGAACCTTCTAAATATTTTATAAAACTTATGAGGAACATGGTACCTCGTAAGACCAACCGAGGAGGATCTGCTCTTGCCAGACTTACTACGTTTGAGGCTATTCCTAAGCAGTTTGAGGGTGTTGAGAGAGTTATGTTCCCAGAGGCACTTCTGAGTATTACAGCTAATCCGGAGAGGAAGTTTTGTACGCTCGGACAGCTTTTAAGCAAGTTCGGGTGGAAGTACAGTGATCTTGCAAGGGATATCACAGCAAATCTGAGGAAGCGAGAAGAAGAGTCCGCAAAGATACAAGCAGAAAGAAATTCTAAAATTCAGGAATTTACTTCTACACTGGAGTTTAAGAATGAAGTTGCCAAAATTATGAACAATTACAATTAATAAATTAATTTCATTTTTACACCAATGGTACTTCTGTGGCATCAGAACATTTCTAACAATGGGAAGATAGTTTTGGTTGTAAGGAAGTGGAACCTTGTAGAAGTAGATTACAATCAATTTATTACTTTGCAAAGAATTGGGCCATATGCTTCATTCTGTCTAACGTCTATCTCATTTTTTGTGGCCATTGTAAGAATTTCAAAAAACGCAGATGCTTTCAAATTTTGAGTGTGACCCTTAACAATCTCGTCAAAAGTAAATTCTATATCCAACTCTTCCAGCTTGATTACAGACTGTGACTCGCTCTGAGTTGAAGAACAGTCATGCACAATACTATGGTTCATATTACCAAAATCAAAGCCTGCATCTATATTGTCACTACCTAAACTTGATAGTCTCTCCACCTCATTGTTTCTAGCCTCTAAAATCTCCTGCTTAATCATGTTTAGTATGTCCGGATGGATAAATAATTCTTCCATGGACACAGCCGGGATGCATTGTGTGGGTTTCTGTAAAAGGCCGGTTGTTTGGCTTTGTAGCTTTCTAAACTCCGACATGCTCAATTCCGCAACTTTGTCCTCGATTATTTTACGTCTTTTAAAACTTTGATCTGGATTTATGGAATCAAATGGTATGCTTGAGTCACTAACCAGGGTACTTTCTCTTACCTGCTCGACCTCTGGTAGCACATCCACATGATCAATGCCCACATCTCCAAAGGACATCATAGGGCCTATTATATCGTCCTCTACCTCTAGAACACTACTATTCAGCTCTGAAATTTCATCCTGGTGAATTGCTGATCTGGATTTCAAATTCTTCATTTCAACGCCTGAAGTTTTGAAATTTCTAGATTTTCCAGACATGGCATACAAAAAACGACGACAATCATCTATTATCCCCTTACATTGTCTCGACGATATCTTTGCTAATGACAATAGTATTATGGCCGCAGATCTGAACGAGATGTTCTTTTTGGAAACACTCAGGAGAATCTCAGAAACATTTACCTCATCAAGCCTAGCCTTGGAAACTCTCTTGCTTTGGTAAATTATCTTCCAGAGTATTGAAGATTCCCCAAGCTCTAATTCAACATCTAAAGGATTCGCCATTTGGCCCCTGCAAAAAAATGCAATAAACCAGATTTTTGGAGGGAAAATCGTTGCCCAAAGATACTTAAAGAAAAATAACAGGTTTGCAATTTTATTCTTCATAACAGGACAGTCATGAAACCTCTAAGCATGAAAAGATTTATTCTGGGAAATCCCTGCAGTTTCCAATCAACTACTGTTAACTATGGCTTGATTAGAAAATACATGATTTAAAATACTGTTATCTCGACCTTTAGTCCTTACACCATAAGCTATACTTATAGGTTCATGCCAGCCATAAATATTACAGCAATTTGTATATTCAAAATATCTTTAAATTATTTTATTCCACTGTTGACATATCGTAGAGGATATCAAACAAACCTGTTCCATTACTAACTTCATTTCCCATCGTAATTGCAGCAGATGGATTTTTAAGGCAATCAGTTTGGTGAAAGAGCGTTGCGTTTTTTAGGTTTGTAAAGCAGCTTTCAAAGCTCATTCTCTGAAGGAACGAATTGTCCATAGTGAATGTTCCTCTGTTGAATGCCTTATACTCCCCATCCTTGGTCATATAGTCTGCCACAAGATATAGATGTCTAATATTTATACTAATGCCATACACATCAAAAACTGCCGCTACCTCCTTAACAATGGCGTCCCTAGCCGCCTCTATTCCAAAATATTTGTAAATAGCATATACATCATTTGATTTACTGTTATAAAAGTCAAGATGGTAAAGCAGATCAGCATTTCCACAGACAGATGTAAGCTCTCCAAAATTGGAGCCCTCGATTACGAGCGAGTCTCTATCTGCTCTAGCTCGTGTGTAGCCATTTACTTCTCTAACAACCAACTTATTGGCAATCAGCTCTATAATAGGCAAGAGGAGTACTCGGAAGTCCGTAGAATAGTAGATATCCAACACAAATGTATCAAAACTCACTTTTCTTAGATTATCTAACTTGGCTTCCTCTTCCAGTACATCATCCACTTCTTCATCTTCAGGAATATCTGCCAAAAACCCCGATACATCATTGATATCATCCCTTGCTCTCTCCTCATCGTCGGTAGATTTTGCTTGGGCATTCTCCGAATCGTTATCTTCGTTATCACTACTATCGCTCCCATCTCCCTCCGCAGCTTTGAATGAAAAGGTTTTGAGTTCTGAAATCCCCACCTCTGAGGTTCTTTTCTTTATTTCTTTTCCTAGCTTTACCAAAAAGTTCATGTCGACAACTTTTGCACACTCATTGTGTAACTCTCGTAGCTTAAATGTAACAGCTATGTGTTTTTTGAATTCCCCCTTCCGAACAACAATCTGTTCTTCAACAGAAACCTTTTCCAGGCATTCTAAAAGAGTTATCTTCCTAAAAGCATTCTCCAAAGTTGCAAGAGTGCACAAAGTTTTCCCATCATTGTTTAAACTCTTAGAATGACCCAAGTCTACGTTTGAAGGGCATTCTTTTTTATTTATAGTTTCCCAGATGATTGGAACGATGATGATTGGGGTTTTGATTGACTTGCTTGCCACCAAAACTATTTCCCTTAACCTGGGAATCCCCAATGTGACATTTTTTCCTCCAACTCCTGCCAAGTGAAAAGTATTCAAGGTCATTTGAGTGCTTGGTTCCCCAATAGACTGTGCTGCAATAACTCCTACAGAATGTCCCGGATTGGCAAGAGAATCTATGTAGCGGTTTTTCATAAACAGCTTTAGATTAGCGTTTGATGTTGAATTGTCCAGCAGATCGAGATAATTCTGTGGCAATAAATTTTCATACTTTACCACTTCACTGGATCCGCTCGCAGTGCTAGCAATATATTGATCTATGCTATCGATACTTTCACCATAATGACTTTTATGTAGGAGTTCTTTTGCATTGTTTTCATAAAATGATATGTTTCTTAAATACTTGTCCTTTACACAGTCTATTCCATCATCTCCATATGAATACTGTATAATTCTGTTCTCATATCTGACTGTCCTATCATATTCTACAATAACCCCCTCCAAATGCTTTACTAAACATCTCTGTAGATATCCCGAATTTGCAGTTTTAACTGCAGTATCAATAAGTCCCTCTCTACCAGCCATACAATGAAAGTAGAATGTTGCGGGATTAATTCCAGTCAAAAATCGTTCGAAAATATATCCTCCAGCACCTGGAGATAAATCTGTTTGAAGGAAGCATGGTAATGTCTTCCCACTGATCATAAATGGAACTCTTCTACCCTCTAACTCCTGCTGACCCAAGCATAGACTAATTTGACTCAAGTTCACCATTGAACCCTTGGCTCCACTCATTATGGTATTTACCATGTTGTTTCGGGGAAACGGCTTATAACAGCCATATTGCAAGAGCTCCACAGCCTCTGAAGTTACAGAATTCATATAGCTCCTCATGATCCCATCCAATTCTGCTGTGACTGAATCATCCAGATAGTTGAATGGAGAATATCCAATTCTGTTATCCGCTGTATAATTCGATTCAAAAAAACCACTGTTGTGCTGGGTAATAATGGATTCCTCATGTCCTTTCCGGAAGATTTCCGTTCTTGCCCTTTCTGAAGCTTCATCCATCAATAAATCATCGAAACGAATGGAAAATGACCTTAAAAACAAATACTCATTGACTATTCTACCGAAAATAGT
The DNA here is from genome assembly GCA_038659295.1 of Enterocytospora artemiae. Classification (NCBI taxonomy): domain Eukaryota; kingdom Fungi; phylum Microsporidia; genus Enterocytospora; species Enterocytospora artemiae. The sequence continues at coordinate 301,689 of JASNGC010000003.1, forward strand.
CAGCAAATCATTGCATATAGAATACCCATATATTTCTCCACAGGAGTGAACTAAGGAAAAAGAAGATGTTCCCAAGCTTGCCTTATCTAGAACACCCGTAACCATTTCCCCATTTAAAAATATTGTTTTGTTGTCTTCCGAAATATACTGTCCATCCTTTGATTTATAGCTAACCTTGGACCTCACCTCCAGGGAAATTTCTAATTTTAAGTTCTTCAAAACAGTCGTAACAATTTGCTTCCCAGAAAACAACTCCAATGGTGAACAAATACAGGGTTTCTCAAAACTGTACCTGGTAATACTAGTGATACCACCGCAATGTTGCGATGAGCTACTATTACTGCCATTGTTTAAATAAAGCCCCAAACCAGCATGGACTAAGCCATAGTATTCCTCTCGTGTGTAGAATGAATCTTTCATGGTCAGATTTGCCGCTGCTACAATGTGGTCTTGCACCAGCCCTCGAATTGGTTCTCCGGTTGAGGAAACGAAAAAATTAAAATCATTTAATGACAGGTTGGCTATCTCGGCGATTGCATTATAATCTTGCGGAAAATGGATGTTCATCTCATCCCCATCAAAATCTGCGTTATATGGCTTGCAGTTTACATAATGCAGTCGCAAAGTATTTTCGTTTTTTAATATCTTTACAGTGTGTCCCATCAAACTCGCTGCATGTAAGGTAGGCTGTCTATTCACCAATACAAAATCTCCGTCCACCAAATGCCGGTAAACCACTTTATTTTCCAAAAGAGTGTTGGCCAGTATTTGCCGGGTCTCTTCACTGGCAAACTTCAGACTAGTTAGCCCTTTTTGTGTTCTGACAAAATTGGCGCCAGGATATTCATCAGGCCCATTCAACACCATTAGCTTCAGCTTATCATGGTTAATCTGTGTTACTTTCTCTGGGAATGTGAGGCATTTGGCAAACACCATGGGAATTCCAATTTCTCTTGTTCCAAGTCGAGGATCTGGAGAAATCACTGATCTGGCTGAATAATTTACACGTTTGCCCATAATGTTCTTCCGAAACAATCCTTCTTTCTTTTCTAAAATTTGTCTATGACCACAAGCATTGGCATTTTTTGTAGAGTCAAAGTATAAATTGACAAATCCTTGTAAGTCGTTGTAAAATCTATAATCGTTTTCTACAAGGGTGGAGTATTGCAAAATTCGGGCAAACGAGGCATTTAGTGTATTTTCAAAAATTCTTTGGCCAACTCGCCTAGCTGGTCTAAATTTGTTTGGAGGAATTGCCATATATTCTATAAAAAACATCTCTGCATTGTCTGTGGAGAAGCAGTTGTACATAATGGCCTTTTCATTTTGGAATAATTCTATCATATGGCTTTTTATTTCCATTCCAGTAAGAGAATAGATGGTACCATTGTCATCTGTTGTCAGCAATCTGCAATTCTGTCCCTTACTTAACTTCCTTGCCTTTACTTTGCACTTGGGACATTTTTGCTTTTTGACACAGTTTTTAATAAAGTTCCCAACTCTAGTAAAATGGATGGTCTCTTCAGAATGTATATCATTCACAATCCCCCAAGTACTAGCTGCACTGATGCTACTGCCTTTTTGTTTATCAAGAGCAATATGGCTATGTTCTCTATTGGACAACTCCATAATTTCTCCTAGCATTTCCATTGTTGTGTTTGTAATCCTTGGAATTCCTAGTTTGTTGGTCTGAATATCCGAAAAGAATTGAATCTGTTCATCATTGGTACATTTCAATCTTTTGCAAAAAAAGCAACTACTCTTAAATAAGGCATACAGCGTATCGAAAAGCAATGGGTTTAAGACAGAATGAGATAGACGAATATGTCCGAAATGTCCAGGACAAAAAACTATATCCATTTCACATGTTTCACAGGTTTGGCCCATATCCAAAGGGCCTAAGCGCAAGTCATATAGGCCATCCTTGACTGGATACCCATACATATCAAAGGATGTTGGAATGGTAATTTCACATACACTTAAATTAATTATTTCTTCCGAGGTATACAAGTCCAGCTTAATACTCTTTGGGCGAAATTCACTGCTCATTTTATGGGGCAGCAAAAATTTATAAAATATTGATGAATGAATGGGAATATTTACAAAGAACATTTACTGCAGTTGGTTTAATCTCCTATTCAGTCTAGATCACAATCCAAAACCAGTATCACAGAAGGGCAAATATCCACTGTAATTGAGACATTACTTTTGCTTTATTTATAAAAATACAGTAGTTGTTACTACATCATCCGAAGCTCTGGTCGAATATATTGTGTTATAGACAGTACGTCTTCTTTTCTTACGGTTTTTAAGAGCTTTGTCTTTAGCCTCACGCTCTTTAGAATTGTAGTCCTCCTTTACATTGTGTTTATAGGTTTCCTTACCACTAGCAATGTCTGTCTCATATATTTTTTCCACATCATCACATGCACTGCCAATGCCCATATCAGGTCTTTGCCTTCTACAGTTCATCCTCACGATCTCATCATTATTCCTATTCTCATGAACGGTCCTGTATATCGTTCTTGGCGGAATTTGCTCCTTAACTGTTTTATATATCGTCTGTGTCTTCTTTTGCACATTACTGTCGATGGTGGTGATAGGCGGCTCTGGTAAAACTCTAGATATCACCGTGGTCGATTTTACTATCGTAGACACAGAAATATCCTTAGCACCTGTAGAAATGCATGTGGTTGTGAGTGGTGGTATACTAGTTGAGGTCTCTGTCACTGTAACAATTTCCTGCTTAGTGGTTACACTAATAGGTTTGGTACTATTTGTCAAAGTGGCAGTAATGGCTTCTGAGGGTATTTTACTCATAACTTCTGGTTTAGTTCTTTCAAGTGAACAGCTTGCTGTCACCGTTTTGCTTACAGTCACTACTTTTTCGGATGAGCTTAAAATATTCTGTCTGGCAGCGCTTTCCTGTCTTGGAACTTCGGTTTCTATTTTTACACCTTCTCCAGGCCTGGTAATTGTAACAGTTCTTTCCACTACCTTGGTTGCTGTTTTCTGTAGCTCTTCAGTGTATGTCACCACCTTGTAGTTCGTAATTGGCTTCGTCTTCACCACTGTAGTGGTAAATTCTCTGTAAAGCGTTAGTGGCTTCTCAACAGTTTTTGTTTTTTCCACAAACCTTGTGAGGGTAATAGAAACCTCATGATTAGCAGAAAAGTCGAGAATCTTGCTGTCAGATCTATGGCTTTCATCACTATCGCTACATGGCTTCTTCCTATTAGTATTGATATGTGATTTTCTAGATTCTTTAATATCTTTAATCAACTCCACTATTTCTTTCAAGTTTGGACTTTCAGAGGATGTTGGTATGAATTGTGAAGCTGTTATAGTCGATGCTTGGGTTGTAATGATAGGTGCTTGGGCTGTTATGGTTGATGTGCTCACAATATTGCAATTTGCGGAAGAGGATCCGGCAGCAACTGATTTGTCATTGGAATTAACTAGCTGGATTGTTACTGTCTGTGGCTCTACAGGCTTAATATGGACGGTGGGTGCTATACTGTCGTTGACTTGGAATATTTCTTTAGGTGGTTCTATCTCCTTAATCGTCACCGTACGGGTTACTGTCTTATCCCTACTGCGTTTCCTTGTGTGGTAAATTGTCTCTGGTGAATTTGCCAGGTCAAATGTAGGATCCAACGTCCCGTTGTTGCAATTCTTACTGCTACTCAGCCCATTTTCAACTAGATCAAACGATTTGGAGTTCTTCTTTTCTATAATATTCTTTATAAACTCCAACAACTCATGCTTGTTGCTCTTTTTACCATTACATTCTCTAAGACATTCTTCATTTTCGCAAATATCACACTCATTTTTATAGAAAAAGGCTCTACATTTTCCTAATTCACATTTTTTATCTTTTAAAATGGGATAGTTGAACGAATGTAGGAATTTTTCGTAGTTCTCCGTAGGATAATATGCACTTTCCAAGCAACTACCCTTGGGGATGGAAAACTGTTTACAACGCTCCTCTAGAGACAGATTTGTATTGGAGGTTAGAATGGTTAAAGGTAGCACCAGAACCATAAGATATCTTAATATCCCACCAATGTAAATATTATTCAATGTAGTTGAGTTGGTATTTGTAAGGGAATACATTGCCCGTCTTCGAACACCAGAGAACCAGTATATGTGTTGGATGGAAGAAAAATTGTCAAACATCATGTTGTTTATCCCAAGGTGTGATTATTTATTAAACAGTTTCGACATGAAACAAATCTTAGTACAAAACAAAAACAATGGTTCAAATAATAAGGGTTTGAATATAAGCTATATATTAAGAAGGTTGGCTCCATTATACATAGGATTCTTGCCTGTGAAATACAGAACCTGAACTTGTTGTTCTTTCAATATGGGAATATTTACTATTCCTCTCCAGCCATGAAGGAACAAATATTTCTGAACACTATATCCTCTCTATGTCAATATTCTTTAGTTTGTGTACAAATAAGAAAAGTTTTCAGGTCATCAACTCAGAACAGCTTTCGGATGTTAACATGATTTTATTTTTCATACAACAAAGACCTTACTAGAATAACATAAAAATACTGAAATCCTATAACTGATAAATGTCTTACCTACTTACATTAGATGTTAATTACTCATTTGGCATTTCTCTTCTTCAAATTTTTGTGTACCCTCTCATGAATAACGAGCATCCGGAAGATGGTGAAATTAGAGATGTTCCATTTCCATTCTACAAATCGCACTATAAGTATTCATACTATCCCAACTCTTCTATTTTTATTGGAAAGAATTCACTTCCAAATTTTATGAATTATACCAGTGAGCAGATGTGTGCCAAGTTGAAGAAAGAACTGAAGAGTGACTATCCTCTTCTTAATGAAAATATCTTAGAGGCCAGCAGGAATTTCTTTGAAAATAAGTTTTTGAACATCACATCAGACAGTAGTAATATCCCCGAGAAATCCGAACGAGAAGGTAAGGATATTCCTGCACATAATGATTTGGATACCCAATTGTCTATTTCCCTGAACTCGGCATCACTCAATAAGGATTTAAATGAGCATGTGAATAGTGGCAGGGTGTATGATCCAGAAATAAATTTTGAACTGATTTCTGCAGAAATCAACCATAAGGACATTGATTTTTCAAAGCCTACAAAGGATGGAAAGTTAAGGGCTAACTTTTTCCGAGATCAATTTTTTGATAAGAAGCACGACTACGAAAATATTTATATTTTTGAGGACAAAACTATTGAAGAAATAGACAACAAACATGCATACATATTGTTGAGAGTAGTAGTGCAGACAAGAGAGCAAATTGGGAATAGCATATCTTCTGGATATGAACCAACAATCAAATTCAAATATGAATTGGTGGATTCTTCAACCGAAGATATATCTTGTGTAGACGAACAGATTTCATCTTCACCTGAGATGGGTAGAAAATCTCCATCAGCTAGTGGAGATAATGAGAACATTTCAAAAACGGAAAAGAGAAGCTCTAAATTTACAAAGTATATATTCCAGGACATTTTCTATAACAATATACCCTTCTATGATTTTGTGGATTTGATTACAGAGGATGCCTTAAGATCATACAACTCCAGTGAAATAAGAAAGTATATTACGAAAAGTGAGAGCTTGGACAAAGGGTACTATAGTGTCTACAATAACTATCGTAAGGGAGAGAATTTGTTTATAATATTTTCTGGAACTACCTTTTTGTATGCAGGAAAAATTCGTCAGATTTGGAACAATTTAGAGACGGGAAAGAATACCAAACTGATCTACAACAAAAATGGAATAAAGCCATGGGAGTTTATATACCCACATCAATTTGATTTGAAGTTTATTTCAGAATTAAGACTAGCAGAAGGGGAGTATATGATCAATAACAGGAACGTGTATAGAATAACAGAAAAAGGAGAAAAGATACCTTACAAGGATATAAATTACGATGGCTTTATAAATGCATATTCTGAATAAGTGGCTTTACTGAAGGATTGCACTGCTGGTTAATAAATAATGTGGCAGATAACAGAGCCTAACTATGTACGGATATATTTGTAAATTCTGTTTGAGTGCAGAACTATTATTCAAACTCATTTCCCTCTATAATTAGATCTTTGAAATAATTTGAAAATACAGAATAAAGAAAACTTACTTCTTTCCTCTAAATACAGTAAATTTCTCTCCTTGGCATCCTAAGCATTTTCTTAACATTCCAAATCCGTTTGGCCTCTTAATAAACTCTACTTCACTATTTTTCTTTACAACCAAGACTTGCTTACAAGTGTAGCATATTGTGTTCTTAACCTTCCCCAGCTTGATTTGATACCTATCGGAAATTTCTAGGAATTCCTTGCATTTTCTTTCGGTAACATTCGTATTTTTCATTTTGGAGAGGAGTTCGTAGATAAAATCTAGATGCAAGTTTGTTAGATAATTATTTCTCATGCTGCGAGGGGTTGGTAAGTCGTCAAAATAGTACTGTGCTGCGAAGCGTCCATCATGTCACACATTTACAACTGATTCCACATGTTTCACATTTGCCCAATAACATGTTTTCTTATTAATAAAATCTCATCTTGCTGTATTTGAAATTATGAGTAGGGAAGAAAGGCATAGAAGTGTAGAGTGGACTTCTACCAAGCTGATTATAACGGTGATGCTATACATCTCAGGAATGGTCTGCATAGGACTAGGAATAAACCCAATTGTCACCGGTTTGGCTACCACTAAAGACTATGCAAATATTGGATTTGTTCTATTTATAATCTTCCTAATGGTTTCTGCATTTAAAATTAAAAGGAACAGGGACTTCTATGCATGGGCATGTATATTCGGGCTGGCTATATACACAAATCTGATATTTATATTTTATGACGAGTTGTTCGTTTGAGAGTGTTGGAAATAATGGCTGGAATAAATTTATTTAATACATCATGCCTGATATTTTGGGTGCATTCTTTTTATCCTCTATATTCATAATCGTAAATATGATGCCACATCCAATAAGTCCAACATTTCCTCATCGTTCACTACAAATTCTCCAATATTTTGTTTTTTCGTGTTAGACTTGTAATGCATGAACTCTACAATTCTTTTTAAAATCCTCGAATTTATGGGTAGATTAATAGTTCTAGTTTGGCTTTGTAAAAAAGGCATTGTTGGGTTTATAAATGTCCTTATAGTCTTGGAAAGCACAGCAATATCTTCATTGATTTCAAAGACTATTTTATCTGAGGAAATTAGTTTCACAATATTATCCATATCAGAATGATTGTTCGTTGTCTTATCCTCGGTAGTACGGGTTGTGGTGGACTTAGTTATATTCTGCGCAACAAATACTCCATTATTCAATGAATCTCTTTCATTACTCATGTTGAAATACAAACTCGAAAATCTATAATTTGTGTTTTAAGTTTGTAAACAGTTTGAAACTTCGAAGCAAATAGAGATTGTACAATCCAGTTTTCTTAAAACCCATCCACATACAAGAAATCATATTGACTACCTAGTCTGTTATTTCGGAATTTACCACATCATTAGACGTATCAGTTAATAAAATATATGTTCTGGTTCTATTAGCGTATTTAATATGTCCCAATCACACAAAGACCTATTACAATGTATTGAATCAAACTATTTTGCCATTGATCTCATTTATTGATCAATAGATGGGAGATGATAAACACAAACATGGTATTGAGATCCACTACAGTAAAATGTGTTTTACCATTTACTTTGAGGTTTTTAAATATTGAAAGTAGGCTTCTATAAAAATAAAATTCAATAATATTTTTTCTATAAATAATTTTTTGCGGCCCAATGTTTATACAAAAACTAGAACTGGATTCTTGTCAGTCATACTTTACCAATGGAGAACTGAAGGAAGTTATAGACAGTTTAAGTTTGGATTTCAAGCATATTCCAGTAATAACAGTATATAAAGATAAATGTACGCCAAAAAGTCAAGAAGGCACAAGCATAGAAGATGCCACTGAAATTACCGACATACCACCGGTAGGTAGTAATGCAGACAATAATGTTTTTTCATATGGAGCTGATGGGGCCATTTTTCTTACCGCACCCCAATATTTACAAATTTCAGAGAGATTTGACTGTACCCACATTCTTGTCAACGAATTTGAATTATTTGAGGAGTTTGGGTATTCTTTTACAGATTTGGACAAGCCAATAATAATCTCTACGGTCGGAATGTCCAGATCTATGATGAACGATATCAGGGAAAGATATATGGAAAGTAGACGACTAAGCAGATATCAAGACGAAACAGATGTAAAAGCAGATGACCATAGGATGTTAGAGGATGATGAATCCACAGTGAATATCCCAGAGGACGAGAGTTTTGATGGTGCTATGGAATCATTTGCCATAATAGAGGAGCCCAATAACGAGAACACTATTGCGATTCCCTATCTTTTTAATCTTATCCCTTTGAGACTATTTTCGTTTAACATTCCAGCCTATAAAGATGAAGGATATTTTATTGTTTTTATTTTGAACAAGTTGTTGAGTGGTTCCAAGCTCACAATTTTGACAAAAGAAGTTCAAAAAACCAAAATATTCTGTGAAGTCCTAAAAATAGAGGCTGAGATAATTGAGGAATTGGACTATGGAAAGATATATGAATGTTTAATAATAATGGGAAGGAATAACTGTCTTCACAAATGTAATATCACGAAAGATAACATTGGTGAAGGTGCAAATACCATTGCCGCAGATAGATTGTTCGTAGTTGGAAATGACACTCTTAATTTGGAAAGATTAACTATCAATATTGACGATATCGGGAAGTACAAATACAGAATTACTGATCTGTTACACTCCATAAGCCCTGCAGTGGTAAAGGGAAGAAGGAAGTTTGACTATAGTAGGTTCAAGAATATAGAATAAATATTTATAAACATTAAATACTTAAATGTTTGTGTTCCCTGAACCATAGAAATAATTTCTAAGGATTTTAATAGACCAGTAGCTATTCGTTGGTTCAATTCAATGGATGAGTAGTGATAGTTTACTTGTTTGATGATTGTCCAGCATCCATTGGCACCATCTATCATTTTATATAAAGAATACTTTCCAGCCCTTTTTTGAAATGAATTCCACAAACTCATCATTTTATGAAAAGAGTTTTGTCAGTGTTCAAGTAGAAATCAACATTGCCATTGCACCCAGCTCCATAAACGATCCATTTCAAAGTATTATGGAAAGACTTTCTAAAATACTATTTAAATATTCGAAACTACTGAAAGGATTTCCTCTTTCATTCTCAATAAGCGGAATTCGGAATAAAGGACACATTCTATCAGATGGGCATGTGTTAGTAAATACCCTCGTTGAGTTTACAGTAATAAAGGTGTCTGACAATGACATAATCGAGGTGCACGATGGAATGTTTTTGGGATCAATCGAATGTAGGGAAAAGTGCAATGAACAAACTCCCAGCACGGGAAAGTTTATTATCTCAGGAATTGATGATGTTCACACCATAAATGTCGTAAAACTACAGTGAATTGAAAATGGCGATCACTTTCTAGATGGGTATTCTAGACCTTTGAGGTGTAATAAACGAATTCTAATATCTTCTATTAGCTGTCTACAACTTGAAACAAACCTATTTATGCCATATGGGTGTTAAAATATTTCAGATGACATAATGGAATATTTTACAACAGTTCATATATTTACTACTGTCTCATTTATTAATACCAGCCGTCTATTATCCCTTATAACTTATACCTTCCTATACTGGGTCAGGACTGGGTAAATATTTTCAAATGCCTTAAAAATATCTTCTCTTTCCTTGGCTCCCGTCAATACTATCTTCCCACTGACAAATATCAACAAGACTATTTTGGGCTTTACCATCCTATAAATCAGCCCCGGAAACAACTCTGGTTCATACGAACAGTAATTGGAGTGGGCATAGGCCAGCCCCTCCAGCTTTATGGAAAACTTCAAATCGCACGAGCTTACTATATTCTGCACTTTAAATTCGGTAAACTGGGCATTGAATCCCAACTTATGGATTATCTTTGCATATCTCTGAGATGCCAGCTTCGAAGCCTTTTCCGACTTGGCTCCCGTAACTACCATCTTCCCCGAAGCAAAAATAAGGGCTGTTGTTTTAGGATCCCGAATTCTCATAATCACTGCCGCAAATCTCTTTGGATTATATTCCGCATTCCTAGCATGAAGTGCTATACTCTTAAGATCCAATTTGCAATTTAGATTCACTGTAGCCACTACATTTTGCAGGATAGGAACTACTCCACTTCTTTGAGCAGCCGAAGTTTCTTCAACTGCTAAATCGTTTAGTTCATTTTCCATAAAACAAGGGCTTTAAAAATTCAGGAAAATACTCAAAGAAGAAAGGGAATTGAAAGAAATATTGGCTGTAATAAGGGATATTCAGATAGAATTTCAGAAAGTATAGCTGGTTGTATGGGTAGAACAAACAATCAAGTCCCACTACACTTACAAGAATAGACCATCTTGTCGAGTAAATACATCTTTCTGTTATGTTTATGGTTGTAGTGACTTAAATACAATGACCCAAACCATCACTTATCCGATGCTAAAAGATAATATACGAATTTTACCACGATCAATGTATCAGTATCCCTTGGAAGATTTCTTGGCCAGCTCAATTTATCTTTCAAACTCAAAATAAACAATGCAATTAAGAACAGCAATGCCCATTTTTTACATGTATTGTTCTATATGTCAAGATTTGTAACATATTTAATTAATATTTCTTATTCGATATATGTAGCATAGTGTCTTTTAATAGAATCGATGATAAACCACAGGCGTTCACACTCGGAGAGAGAGAAATATATCAGTGTGTTGATGTGACTTATCATATCATCAACAGTAACTTCAACAGCCTTCTCAAATTTCATCTTAATAGACTCCAATTTCTCATCAATTCGCAGTTTTCTGAATGTGTAATTGTTTTCCTTACTAAAATCGAGAAAATTACCAATCTGAAGCTTTGTCATTACCTTATCTACAGATTGTTTCAATTCGGATTTGGTTGATTTGTGTATTATTGCTAGAGAATTTATATTGGCAATCATAAACTTCTCCAAGGTGGATCTTGGAACTGAGTTTTCCACCAGTAAAAATCTCACCTGTAAGGTTTGAACACCGAGAAGTCCCAGTAATGTGTAGTGCGACTTGGAGTTGATCGTGATTTTTATATCAGAATATTCAACTACCGCCCCATTCGATCCCAAACTGTAAAGCTCCAGATTGTGGAGTTGCTCTGAAATAATTGCCTGAAACTTATGAAACCATTTGTTGGTAACTGGCCCACTTACCTGGCATAGTTCTGACGCCTGTGACACCTGGCATCTTGTGGCATAGCAGTACATTAGCTTTATGACCTGTGATATTTTTAAGTGAGTCCTAGAAAATATTGAATTCCTAAATACACTAATCTTTTTTTTACATACTCCACTTCCACATCTCCACGAAGCATATATCCCATCTTTCTTTTTTGATTTATCTAAATAAGTTTGATGGCCACAATGTTCACAGACCACTGGTGTGGAGTTTAAAATTCCGATTTCCCTAGCATACTCAACTGATTTCTCTTCTGTGGAGAGCCTTTCCCTAAGCTCTGGACATGGCATGAGGGGGTGTTCCGGACTACTCCTCCAAAACTAATTTTGGGAAAAGCGATTTAAATTACACCAAAAAATGATAATAAAATACATACAAAAAGAAGTATGCCATATCAGGAAAGCTCTTCTCTTCACAAAACAATCTACAAATACCAACCATATTTGGTTTCATTCCTATAATATGCAATTGGTAATGTATGGTATATTGATTGAACTCCGAGGTTCTAGATACCCAGATGCACACTAGTTTTCAAGGCTTCATATTTCTAATCTACTGCCTGTATTGATTTTTGAGGTGTGAAGCATTTAATATCCATATTCTTTTTCGCAGCCCTCTTTTATGTATCCCCTCACCCTAATACGCCTGTGTAGAAAACGCAATATTTCATTGGAATTAAAGAACTCTTCAAAAGTGCATGGGTATCTGGTAAGTTGTGATGTGGCTATGAACATGCATTTGAGCAATGTAACCATAAGTCTTAATGGCATTGATTATTTTATTAATGAATGTTTTTTGAAAGGCCAAAACATCAAAATCGTGCAGCTTGAACCATGGGTATTGCACAAGCAACATTGTTTTTAGCATGATCTTAGTAGTTGATCTACAAAATAATAAATGCTTTTGTATCGGATTTCTCCTGTAGGTAAATATTAAATTACTAATATGATATTCTGGAGGACCTATATTATAATAATATTGCTGTTGTCCAACATTTAGCTTGACCCGTATTCTCCAGTCATCAGATGTTTTCGTGGTTCTCCTCAACTTCAACTGAAAAATCCAGATTGTTTGGAACAATCACCAAAATCCCAGCGGTACTGTAGAGAAACTTTCTAAATATTGGTTATAATGGAAAATAGTTTATTAAAACTGTTAATTAAACACAATGGTCTCATTAATCCTCAATAGTGAGATTGCGGCCTCAGTTGCAGATTTAAGTGCCTTTAGTTTGTAGACTGTAGGCTCAACCATCCCATATTCCAAATTATTCTGAATTGTACCATTTACTACATCTAATCCGACAAATTTGTTGCACACAAACCCTGCAGCCTTCTGAGCCTTAAGTAATTTACTTACATACCTCCCACTATCCAAGCCTGCATTTGTGCAAAGGATTTTGACCAATTCCAATAAACTTTCTGAATATCGATGAATTGCCACATGTTCTTTCAGGTTCAAGTCATTGCTAAACTCCTCCAGTACAAAATAAAGTGCACTCTCAACTGTCCCCCCGCCAGGAAGGATGTTTTTATTCTTTAAAGACCTCTTTATTACCTGAAGTGCATCGTTTAAACTTCTATCGATTTCCTCCACAACCTGGTAGTTTGGACCTTTTATTAGGATTGTACTCGATGAAATGTTTAGAAGGAGGCAAGAAAACGAATTGGAAAATGTCAATAAGCGAATTCCATCGATTGTAAAAGGACAAATCGCTGAAGATAGCCCATCAATGTTTGGTTTGGTTTCATAAGTTCCCTGATCGATAGTTTTATGAACCTTGCCGCTTGTTGCCTCTGCAATTCTTTCTAAATCAAATCTCGAGACCCTCTTTATAGCCACAATACCATTATCTACAAATTTCTTCACAAACAACTCATCAATCCCACCGGTCACCAAGATCAGCTTTGCACCTAAATCTATAAGAAAATTGCATCTGTCTTTCGTTAATGCAATCTCCTTCTCCCTAATGGCCTCTATCTCGTCTGGTGTTGACGAAATATTTACCGAAAGTGGCATCTTTATAATATTCAAGGACAAATCAAGAAGCAAGCAGGATACAGAGCCCATATTTGCATAGGACTCCATCAAAGGAGAGGCCAGCGAACAATTTAATATGAATCCAGGATAGAAAGTAGAGTCAGCCATGGAGCCCCCTACGGATTTAATCACATTCACAGAATCTAGTGATTTGGAGTTATCAATACACTTGTTGATCAATCTAACAAACAAATCAGCCTCTTCATTAACGATTTTTGAGGAAATGCTTGTCCTGATTAAGCAGTCTGTGAGTTTTTCTGAAATTGCCTCTTTTTCCTTATCTCCGCACTTTATCTTAAAACTCATCTTATCCTTAATATATCTTACTGATTCGTTGTATGCCAATCTATAGCCATTCACAACTGTGGATGCGTGAACACCAGCCTTAATAAGTTCAAAACCTTTCTCCACCAAAAATGTAGCCAATAAAACTACAGTTGTAGTTCCGTCGCCAACTTCCTTATCCTGTTCAAGAGCTAAGCTCACCAGCAGTTTTGCCGTGGACGAATTAAGTAGCATATTTTTCAAAATTGTTGCCCCGTCGTTTGTTATAAGAACCTCCCCAGAGGCACTGACACACATCTTGTCAAGACCTAGCGGACCATATGAAGTGTTGACTGCAGAAAATATCTTCTTGATCTCTTGCAAATTCCTTTCTAGAGAATTTTCATTTTTATAAATATCACATCCAAGAAGCAGAGAACTTGTAGACAGCGATTTCATAAGAAGGGGTGCAAAAACAATGAAGTGTAATTGGGATCCAGGCACTGATTGTAACAACACACTGATAAATGCCTTAAATAAAGTCCCATCCAGAAAAGGAAAATCATGTGAGGATTATCAACACAGTAGAAATGTTCTTCATGTTTTTGAAATCTATAATTTATTTAAGGATTATATGAAAATATTTTCTTAGGGTACTTTGCCGAGTTAATTCTTTGGAATCTAGATTTCAATCTCATCTGACGAGGCGTGAGTTTCATCCGAAGATTCTTGTTGAGTTTCGGCCTGAGCTCCTTGGGAAGCATCTTCTTTCCCATGTATTGCTTAACCAACTCATTGATCCTGTTTTCCTTTTGGACTTTCTTGATAGATGCAATATTCTTTCTGACACATCTTATGGCACCAGGCTCAACTTTATTAGAATGTTTGGTTTGATACAATTTTTGCAAGTTCTCTTCATTGGCTTTGAGATTCAACTGCAAGTCCTCCGGGGATAAATTTCTCAAATCCTCAAGTAACATAAGGGTAAAATGCAGAAAAATTTTTAAAAAAATCTATAAATTGTATGGTAGACAAACTCTAACAACTGGTGGTCCATCTTCAGGAAAATACCATTATTACGTCCTTATACAAGTAGATATTGTTTAAAAAAGGAGGTGGAAGGTTCTATCTGGTGAAAGGACATTGATTTTGAAATAGGTTAATATTTAGCTTTTAAAATGCAATTCAAAGGGATATATCATCAAATCTCTCCAATATTCCACTTAAACAAAAAATACTATTGGTTAATTTACAAAGTATTGTATTCAAGCAAATAATATTCTCGACGTTATTCTACTAGCCAATGATTTTTTAAGTTATGAATGGCAGACTTCCATAGTAAACTTATAATTTAAGGAGTCACAACAATATACTCGAAAGAAAGACTGTTGTACAAAAAGAGTGTGGGCTTGAGATTATGGTGCTAAAGCACAAAATACCGAAAATTTTATCTATCACAAAAATCAATCTATATTACTGATATATTAAGGAGGGAGTATAAAATTACTTTGAAGTTAGGACCCCCATGAATAAAGATACCGGAAAGATTGTCAAGGGTGTCTGGATGTACAATGTGAAATGCAAGACATGTGGGGAAACTGCAACACTAAGGGCAGACATGATAAATGATGGCATTTGCCCATTGAAGCTTGATTTGATAAGTCGCTGTGATAGCTGTAAGACACATGAAGCAAATGAATATGAGGTTGTCTCCAACGATTATGGGGTTGAAATCACATGCCACTTTTCAGAACATGAAGATTTAGATCATTGGGTTTATATCAATTCTGGAGCAGAAATTAAACTTTTTGACGCAAAGGAGCTCATATACGAAATAAAGTCGGAAGAATCTTACATCGACACTGTTGCTACATTGCTTAACCGAATTAAAGAGGAAAATGAGCAGAAATTTGACAATTGTGATGATATACCCCTTGACACCGAGATCCAGATCAATAAGGGTTTAAAAGCCATTGACCATTGGCTCAAGACAGGAACCTTCAATATGTCCATTTCGGATAACAGTGGATTTTCAAGGGTATGTCCCAAGGGGAAAACCTATAAGGACATAAAGGGCACCGAGCCGGAAAACCTAAATGAGGATCTGAAGATCAACCACTGCAAGGTGAATAAATGGTGATTGGAGAGACTAATGAAATTTCTAAAAATATTTTAAACATTTTCTATCCCCTGCTGAAATGTCAGAATTGATCGAACTGGTCAAAGAAGATAAAATGAGCTGCTCTGGCTGTGGAGCAAGGGCAGTTAGTTCTTGGTTTTTAATAAAAGATACCAAGCCATGGAAAATGATGACACTTATCAACTGTCCATCATGTGGATCAGTGGATAAAAAACAACTAGACTACATAGAGCTAGATTATGGAGTCGAAATAGTTGCAAATTTCACTAGCAAGCCCACCTCGGATAGGCTTTGTTTCATTAACAATGAGGCAATGATTTCAATTTTTCGATATGATCAAAAACTGATCGAGTTTAAATCAGAAGACTCATTTGTGGACTGCATCGAAAGCCTCCTTCTTAGAGCACAAGAGTTGATTGAGGTTGCATTTTCAAAAGATTACCTGACAGATCCAGTTATAGAGGATGCTTATGATAAAATAATACAGTGCCAAAGAGATGGGATTGTAAAAATAGTGGTTATTGATGGTAGTGGATATTCTAAGATATGTCCATGCGGAAAGGAATATACTGAGTGTCAAGAATGGGCATTTGAGGATCTAAACGAAGAAGGAGTGGTAGAGCATGTGCAAGTTCCAAAGTAGATGAGAAGAGGTGATTTCAATAGATAGAATCAACTGCATTGTGTATATGCTGTTTATAATGCCTGGCAAGATAAATTATTGTTGCATTTCAACAATTTGTTGATTATTCTGTCTGATAATGTAATAAATGGTCTCAATTACTACAATTATTTCACTCTCGTCTAAAATTGGCCAGTTATTTGGAGAAAAAGTAGTTATTAACTGATGATTGAAGATATTAGTTTTCATAGAATTCTTACCTTAATTTTCATATTACAATAACATAAGAGAAAGCTAAAGATACACCATTACACCTTATGGATGGTGTTGAAGACCTGAATCAATCAATAGTCTCTACTTTCATTATTGACATTGAAGATAGAAAATATAGGATAATTTCCAGTGAGTATCAAACAACACGATGCTATTCAATATGTCCAAATGCCATGCCTCTGTATACTTATTTTAAATACCGCATTAGTGTTTCTTTTGACCAGCTTTAATTTATGTATCATTTCTCATATTTTTTTAACCCATGCGAATTTCCTCTAAGTATAAGAAGATCCTCCGTACCAATAGTTCTCAGCTTTGCAATCTATTGTTATGTCTTGTTGTCTCCAACTCAGTGTGTGGTTTGTTGTTTTACTTCAAACTGAATCTTAGGATTTTCCTGAAATATTCAATTCCTGAAATAATAGGTCTTTTCTTATTGCAACGTATAATAATCCCCAAGGTAGAATATATTGAAGCAAAAGATGGTGATAAATGTGACTTCACTGACGAATGTAGTACAATGTCAAAGAAAAAACCATCCAGGGGCTTTCTCAGTTGTATGAGAGGTTTGGTTAATAATTACGAGTGCCTCAATGACAAAACCTGCAAGATTGTTTCTGTGAGAAGTTTTACTGACGGTGGTCTACCCTCATTCTACCTGGATTGTATTCTGTTCGGCTCCATTATGAAATTCCTTCGTCCATGGAGTTCATACAGTGTTGTTGTGTTTATTATAGGAATATTTCTTTCAGCATTCAACGAAGTATTTTATAAGCCATATGCTGCATTGAATAAATTAAAAAAATAAATCTTACTAAGAAGAGATTTTCAACGGATATTTGTTTGATAAGATTTTTGTTGGACGAATACTATCGAATCGATAGCATCTTCAAAACACGTGTGTATTAATACACGGAAAGATAGTTTTTTGTCCAAGGCATCATCTTGGCAGTAGAATAAATTGGCAAATACCCAGGATTATCTGAACATTGATAACCGATCTATTTCGTTGTGAAAAGTTAATCTATCATAGTCTCATCATCTTTCCTATTTTGGACGTTTCAATGTATTTATTTACTCTTATTAAAATATTTTTTATGAACATCATCACACAATGGACGATCTGATAAAACTTATCTTTGCCTCTTCATTTTTTATATTGTTCTACTCCATGGTTGGAAAGTATGTCAGAAATACCCTAAATTTAACAGATCCCATGATTACAATAGCCTACGGAATGGTAATTGGCCATCATGGTCTCTCCATACTGAATACTCACTATGTTTATTCCAAATTGATTGTCTTGAATTTTTCCAAGCTGGTTCTATGCCTTCAAACCATGAGCATCGCATTAAGTATTCCCAAAAAATACCTGAAAATAGATTTTCTAAAATCAAACTTAAAACCCCTTTCGAATTTGATCTTTACTATTGGATTTCTGAAGTGTTCCTGTACATTTCTCCTGCTTAAGCTTACAACACACTTCAATGCAAGCACAGCCTGGGCCTTAAGTGCTGCATTGACCCCAACAGACCCAATTCTAAGTTCTAGCATCATCAGAGGCGAGTTTTCGAGGAAGAATGTGCCTGAAAAATTGAAGCATCTACTAAATGCTGAGTCTGGAATAAATGATGGGATAGGAATTATATTGCTGTATATTTCATTGGATATAATGAGACACCTTACAGAAGAAGACAAAGCGATTTCTAAGGGCGGATATCTATTCTCCAGTGGTTACAAGCTCGCCATCCTTCTAGAAAATTACCTATTTCACACAATTTTTGTCAAACTGCTCATAAGTGCTGCTATAGGCTGCATTCTGGGATCTATTACCAGAATTATTGCTAAACTAAGCTATAAAAGGCAGCTTATCAATTCAGATATTTTACTGATTCATACATTTTCCTTGACTGCCCTGTCTCTCTCAATCATGACATTTATTAATGGCTCTGAACTAATCTGTATATTCTTTTGTGGAATTTATCTTAATCTTGATGAATGGTACACTACAACAAAGATATCCGATGTTATCGAAAATGCATTTACAAATTCACTTTTTGTCTTTCTAGGGTCTAGAGTTGACTTTTATAGATTCTCCCCCAGGATGTTCTTGGTCTGTTTTATTATCTTGTTTATCAGACCTGTGCTGGTATATCTGTGCAGGAACATCATCAGAATAAATATCCATGCAGGAACTAATTATTTGGCTGGCAGAAATAGTATAGTAAGCACTGTCTACAACGGCCATTCTACTGATGAGATGAATAGCTACCAAGTACACAGTGATACAGAAAATATCAGTTCTCACACTCTAACGGATGTACAATCAACAAAAACAAGGGAAGCATTGTTTATTGGTTGGTTTGGACCGATAGGTGTTGGTGCAATATATTATAGTCTTCTGTATGATTGTAAAGTGGAAGCCCTTACTGTCGATTATGCCATGTGTGCAGTGCTTTTAAGTATACTACTCCATGGTCTATCTGTACCTACATATATTTTATTTAAAAAGTTAGATGAGGGACAGTTCGCACATAGATAAATTATTTTTTGAGATTAAGACAAACACATTAGCCCGTTCCAAGAGAACAACCTTTACAAATTTAATGTCACTGAACACCATCCTAATGTATTTCTATAGATATCGCTTCTAATATTAGGGATTCTGTTGTTTTATACAAAATATTTTGTGTTTATTTATGCATTGGTACCGAATAGAGAAAAAGCAATGTAGTTGCTATGGCAATCCATGTGTTTGTACGATTCCAAACTGTGAGTTGGTGAAGCAAGCTCGTACAATATTACAGATTATGGATTCCTTTGCAGCTATACACCATAAAGAAGTTTCTAGCACTGTGTCGACATGTTCACCTGAGTCGGCATTAGAAGATGATAAATCCGAAATAATCCTGCAAAACAACGGCGAATATGTTCAGGCCAAGTGTTATTTCAGAGCAGAATCTTGCTTGTACAAACAATTGTGCACTTCAGATAACTCTACGTTCCTGTACTCTCCCTCTGCAATGGGAAAATCTTCATCAATTATTTTCTTTACTGGGAATTTCAAATATGCCATAAAGGTAATCCGTAAGAATGAGTTTACCCTACTCTTGGACAAAAATCCCAGGTTCCTTGAATACTTCAAGTTAAATCCACAAAGCTATTTAGCAAAATACCTGGAGATTTATGAGTATAGAACAATTAAAACACAGGTAGAAAGAAAAAAAAGTGGAATGAGTGCAAGAATCATGAGTGCGAATTGTTGTAGCTTGCCACCTACTTCGGAAACTGTTTATTTTGTGGTGATGGAGAATATATTTCAATCTATGCCTGATCACATATATGATCTGAAGGGATTGCATGTAAATAGAACACCGATAGAGGGTGTGAATTACAATATGGATATAAATATACGGGGTATTTGTGAAGAACTCCTAGACAATAGCCTAAAAGATCAATGTAGTGGTAATATCAAGGAAAAATCAAGAAAGGCCTATTCCATTAAATGTGCCCATGAAAACACATCCAACACCCATAGAGGAGCACCAGCCCCAAAAATAATTCCAAATCTACTTGTTGATCAACTCTTTAAAGATATTGATTTTTTAGCTGAATTGAATATGATGGACTATTCCCTAATTATTGGAATTGTTAGAAGCAGCCAGGATATTAAAAGAGAGTTAAATAGAAGGTACAACTCTCCAGTTAGAAATGCAGGGCTTAGTATGGTAGATAGGGTGAATGGAGAGGATGCTAGGCGTGAAACAAAAGATAGCAATATGCATGATAGTGTTCAATACCTTCAGAATTGTTCTAAAAGTAGAGCTGATGGCAGTATAATTAACATTTCGTTTGGAATTGTTGATACCTTGACAGTATTTTCATTCAGAAAGCGTATTGAACGTCTCTGGAATATGTTAACATGTAACTGCGAAGGGTCTGCAGTAAATCCAGAAATGTATAAAAACAGATTTAAGGAAATGATTGAAAATATGGCAAAACAAAAAACTGATTGAATAGCATTAACATAGTTGTAAACTTGCGATATTATGCACACACTACCCTGCAGATATGTCTGGAAAATACAAATGGTTTTTATAGCGGACATTATCCAAATCCAAATTATCAAAATTTCCCTTAATATATGAGCAAATAAAAGTCTATCTCTGAAATGTTTTTCCTGCAGTTAAACTTCTAGATTATCATTATTTAACAAAATTTCAACAATATATTTGAAATGACCAGCATTGGGTATCAAATGCATCAAATTAAAACTATACATCTTCCGTTTTTGAGAACACTCTTTGGAATTGCATCTGCTATTAATCACCACTCGTCTTCTAACAATATTTTATGTTCAATGGAAATAGTTTTTTGATGTAAATATTCAGCTTTTTAATTTATAGACATAGTATTTATTGTTTTACTTATATTCTTACAGAGTATAAACCACATAATCCCTTGGATGTTTTGACTCTTCATCAAGGTTCTTTCTATTTATTTGTTTTAGCAATCTATCGAAGTCCTTCCTATTCCTTAATAAGCTGAGGTAAACAGAAATCGTGAAAATAATAAGAAAGGAAAGCTGAATTACACAAGCGATTTTCAAAGCAGAGTGTGGATTCATCTGAGGGTAAAGAAACAAAAAATTCATATCAAAATATTGGAATTGGTAACAAACACAAGGTTGTTAACCACCCAAATATGGCAAAAGATTGTACTCCCTATGTAGTATCCTGCATATTACTAAAAATAATTTTGGTTATTAACTACATATGAGTATTGGCATCTTCTAAGTCATATTTATGAGGTATTTTGTAATTGGGGATGCTCATAGTTGCTAGATGTACAGACTTAGAATGGTGAATTCTTCTTCAATGTATTGATTCTTGGCATTATTAGTCCTCATACCCCCATGCTGCAAATGTAAATCAATTATGCATTGATTCATCTTTCCAGCGACCTATCATCCTGTCTTTCTTCGTAAATAATTCTACCAAAAACTCTCTTCTCTTGCTTTCTTCGTCTAGATAGTAAAACTCTCTATGGATCCGCAGCTTGTATGCCTTGTTTCCAATTATGAAATCTAATCCAGAAGGTGTTGTATTCTTATACCAAATGGTAAGATCAATTAGGCTAGATGGCGTAAAAGTCTCTTCCACCGTATCATCCCTAATTTCAGGCAAAGAATTACCTCGGTCTGCTATTTCTGATGCCATTTCTAAGTATCCTTTTACTCTGGGATATAATATATTATTCATCTCCGTTAGTCCTTCTTTTCTGCAATATTTTATGGATTCAGCGTGCTTTTTTTCCGTAAATCGAGTCCCCTCCGGAAATATCACAAAGCAGTAGGGAATACTCAACATAATACATTCGCGGATGACCTTCCTAATATGTTTGGCATCCTTATTATAGTTTCTACATAAAACCAACATATTTGCCAACGAACAGATCTGATAGAAAATAGGAACAAACTTCAAGGAATCTTTGAAGGTATACTTGCAGTGGGCCATAAACCTTGGATTACGAATATTATTTGTTATGGGCGTGTCTGTCGTGCAAGTTATACCGTTTGCTAAGTAATTTGTTATCAAAAAATCTGATGAAGCCAGATGGTTAGAGACCATCAAGCTACAAGGCATGGCACAATTGGCTAATTTCATTTGCCTTCCTGTTCTGGGCCCCTCATTGTTTATTTCTACCTCGACTGTTTCTAAAAATAACTTCTCAGAAAGTATCCATCCAAAATAACACAATCTGGAGGCAAATGCAATAGACCCACGAACAGAAAATAGACGGATTAGTAAGGTAACTCCCATCAATGGAATCAAGATTATGAAATATAGAACTATCAAGCACGAAATTAGTATTTTATACCATCGACGAGATTTTGGAATATTAGTAACAATATATGATGGACTATTGGATATGCCATTGATATAGTGTTCATCGGATTTTTTAGATTCACCGCCGTCTACCGTTTTGGAAATTTCTCTAATTATACTTTTTTCTGATATTTTCTCATCCATATTATCTTCAACCAAATCATTCACCACGGACTCTTGTTCCTTAGAAAAGCTGCTCATTATGGGGTAATTTTTATTAGAAAGAATAAGTGTTGTTAATAAAAATATCAAATAGTTAAAAAATACATAACATTGATATTGGACCCAACCAGGGCTACTATTTTACTATTTTGTTTGCTACTACAAGTAACAACAGGAATATCGAGTACCTTTGTGCATTTTCCTATTCTGTTGTTGTTTACAGAAAAATATTCAAAGTCTAGAAAATTTAAAGTGCATTCATTACCTGATTACTGTCATATTTCCCTCCAAATGTAAATTAACAAACAAAATTAAATCACGAATTCTATCCAACAAGCACATATTTTACCACAAATAAACAAAGTATCAGAACTATTGTGCCTATCAGTATGAATTTGTGGATATGGTATCAGAGAGGGAATTCATCTCCAAGCATTTAGTCTTTAATGCTAAAAGCTCCCAATGATTTTTCCTTATCAATATTGGATTTCTTTCATCTCAGCCATTATGTTTCTTTTAATTGCTCCTTTTCCTTGCCACTCCTTTATTGTTTACCTTAATTTGATCAATCTTTTAAATTATTTATTAATCTTCAGCAGCCCCTTAAATGCCACTCTGCTTAAAGAAGATCGAAGCAGCAATTACTAAGATGGATCATACATACGATGCCAATTTCGGAGAGTGGATTCAAAATGAAAATAACTGTAAAATAGTAGGAACTCACATCCGCAAGTATATTAGTCATTACAAAGACTCTGATTTCATCACCGTGGTAAAATGGATTGTAAAGGACTGGACATTGAAGGGAATAATCCTATTTGCTAAAAAACTCATAATTGATGATTTGTTTGAAATCGAAGCAAATGGCATGAAAAGCAAAACATCCAATGTTAAAACCAGTCCACTTGCCGATACCCATGGAAATAAAAGTAACCATTTAGGTTCTAGAAATATAAGCAATACCCATTACATCAATCTTTCCGAGTTATCGAATAATTCAGTCTATCGGTCGAAACTCAAAATTTTGAGTGGCTTGATTTACACGTGGAATCCAATTTTCATATCGGAATTCCTGCTGGCTGCAACCACGGAATTTTCTCTTGAGGAAAAATGCGAATTCTACTTCCGTATTTTGGATGTTTTTGATGCGAAGAAATTGTCTGAAATACTTTCTCAAATGGAAAATAAAACTGATTTGACCACAAGAGATGCTATGATTGAAAGATTTAGACAGAATATTTACAAGGATACTGAAGATAAATGGAAAAGAACCAACAGCTTGACAGATGCATTCAATCTGATATAGAAAATAATAAAATGTATATAAAAGAAGAAGTAGGTATTATAAAATGTTTTTATTAATTGGGATGGAAGCGTTAGTAGCTTTCTATGCTACTGAAGACATCTGTTGTTTTTGTACAAAATATCTAATATATTACACAGTAGTTTCACAATATTGAGAAGCTATTATAGAAACAAAGCTTTTGAAAGCTGATCACGTCCAAAAACCTAGTCTCACTTAAATCTATTTTTAAGCCCTTTTCATGCCCAACCTTGTGCCCTCGATTTTTCCCTCTGGTTCTCCCCTGAGCAAGTACACAGACTTGGAGAAAATCCAGAATCTTGAATACTCTGTAGATGGATCCTGTATTTCTTATAACACGTCAGACAGATTAAATCTCCTTTCTAACCTCGGTACACTGAAAAATATCATTACAATACAGATTGACACATACAAATTCTTTACAAAGAATACCATAATTTATGCCAGAGGCCCAGACATGTATTATTTAAGTGTGTATGACAACAAATGCATGAAGATTATGCCTGGAAAACCTCTTTTGCAGAATAATATCAGGAGCATTTCTATAGATTGTGTATCAGATACCATAATGGGGACCTCTATTTCTAATGTGTCTCTCTGGGATATTAGAATGAACAATCCCATAAAAAGAATTCCTTGTAGTGATTCTATAGCATGTCTCTCAACTTCGACAGATTATGCCATTGCGAACTGCTGCTTCATTAAAATATTTGATCGTAGGAATGATTTTGGAGTGAAGGTCCAAAAACAAATCCCTGACAACTCCTATAAAAAGATCGGTTATTCTGCAGACAATTCAATAATCAATTTGCAAACGAATAGCGAACATACCTTTTTAAATAGCGATGGGGATTTTATCAATAATATAGGAATGGAACATGAAAATGACGGTGATCTTACGGCAGATTCTAAGTATCTTATATGTAACAGTAGAAAATGGGTCTTTGCATACAGAATTTCCGATAGGAAGAAAGTAGGGAGTATGGAAACACCTAACCTTGAGACCAAAATGATTCGGACAAATCCAAGTGGAAATCAAATGGCAGTTGGATCTGAAAATGAAATACGATTGTTTGATTTGTGCAAATAAACTATTGAAACGAAATCTCTCAGCAATCTTGGGGTAGATATAGAGGCATTGGTTAGGCATTACTTTCCAATAAATCACGTGAACTGTAGAGAACCTAGCCAAAAATTTAGTGTTTGGAATAATCTCATTTATTAATCTAACTCCTGAAGCTCATCTCTATTGCTGTCCAAATTGTCACAAACTGTTTTAGTTTCTCTATTTGTATCCTCATTGGTATCATTATGCCCTCCACGGTTCATACCAATCTTCTTGAGGTCTGATTCTACGTCCTTTGGTATTTTTTTCAAAATGTCATCTTGCTTAGCTATGGTTTCATTTCCTGTCACCACGAAGCACATATTTTTTTTTCCTCTTGTAATTGATTGAATATTTGGATGTTCAATGGTGTGAATTTCATCACCACACTTGAAAGAGCAGGTTTTAAGAATTGTTGGCGTCAGTGATCCCTTAAACCCATCTAAAACACTTTTTAGATTTACTTGGGGTGCGGAGGGCTTTGTTACTGGCCTTCTTATGTTTCCCACCCGCTTTGTTTCCTTGAAAATTTGAGATTTTCTGTCCATCGGTAAATTTTTACAGAAATGAATAAATTTCATTGAAGACACTAAAAATGCTTTCCAGAAACCGACAGGTATTATTTACAGAATGGTTTCAATATTCTGGTGCAGGATTTCTAATATAAATTTAGACATTTATCCAATATTTATATTGTATAGAACTTAATAAATAGTTATTACTGTGTGGAATTGCACTATGAGAGAATTCCCTCTGTTAGAGTTATTATTAATCCTTGTTATTAGTTCTCCAGATGTATTGATAACATATTGAAGAAATAATAAATCTATCATGGAACATATATTAATGACTGTTATTTTTAGTATTTCCCGATAATAATGGGAATAGATTAGTAAAAGCTTCGCCAAAACTAAAAGGACAATATTCCAAATCGGGAAATCTTTGTTAGTATTGTTCATTAAACCATTATAGCATCTTGTAATCCGATCGAAGTCTTTCCCTTCTGAGAATATTTATGCATAAAGTGATCTTCAAAAGTTCTAATTTTTTATAGCCCATGACTGATGCTTCACATGCAAGTGGATTCTTCGATAACATTTTTTCTGGGTTGAGTAATATTAAGAGTGATTCTCATGTCTGTATGGTTATGATAGTTATCGTTCCGTTGGTGTTTTTCTACTCAATTTTATTGAGATATATGCCATATAGAGACTTTAAAGGTGATTTTAGCAGGAGGCATCTCGGCTGGTCTTGGATGCTTCTTTTCTTGGAGCTTATTTTCATATATCTATTTTTCAATTATACAAGATTACTTGAGCTTGTATTTATTTATGAGAAAGCGTTAATGCCACTAGTGATTTTCATTCCCATATATGCTATAGCCTGGTTCAATATTTTCTTTGCTTATGTATGGGTGCACTGTCTTGATGAGGTAGAAAAGGGGAGACTACAGGCTACACAATATAATGATAATTCGATTTAGAGTTGAGGAATATGTCGCATATTGTTGAATCATTATAAATAAACTATTTTATTTCCTTTTTGTCAATTATTCTGGTTATATATAAGAAACCACTACGGAAAACTAGTTTTGAAGAGGAATATCATACAGCTTTCCTCTAACCCCCTCAATGCTTCTTCTTCCCAAATCTCCAAGATTTGGACATATCTATCAAATTGTTCAGAATATCTCTGCATTTAACTCCAAGAACTGTTTGATTATTCAGACATTTTCAAAGAGAATTCCTGGGTCCATTTTGTGTTTTGGAAGAAACTCACTATTAAACATTTTATCAAAGGCAGACAAGGATATAGTTATTTTTACCATTTCTTCATTCTTTGTAGATGATGAAATATATACATATTTGAGAAGATTAAACTGTAAAGGGATCAACATATATTTATATTCCCTGGAAAAGTACAAGCTGTGGTATGTTGATGAAATATTGTATGACATAAGTTTATAGAGTTAATCCTATTATTTAAACCTGCGTAGTGAACCTTAATATGTGATAAATCGATTTATTTACCAAATTTAACTTTCTATAATTTAAAATCAGTATTCATATCTTCTCAATTTTTCTGGATACTGCAATCTTATTTCTGGTTTTATAATGAAGAGCTATCGCACCAATAACTGTCAGAATGAATGAGTATACCAGGATAATACATATGCAAGGCCACACCCCTATTCCAGAGAGCCCGAAGCTGGAAATAATCTCCTCTCCAGATTGACCATTATTAGTGACTCCGGTCAGTTGGTTCTGAATCACGGCTCTAAAAGCATATTGAACGGGTGAAATCCACATTATCCATCTGACAAACGATGGAATTGTGGATGGCTGGCTAAATCCCCCGCTATAGAGAACAAACAATATACTAAATGTGATTCCAAGTGCCTGTGCAGTGTCTGGAGTCGAAGAAATTGTACCCACAGTCAACCCTAGTGCAATTCCAAAAACACATTCACTGATCAAAATGATAAGGAATGTAATATACCTGAAAAAGTTATAGTTTAACCCAACGGTGTAGTATACGCAGGTTATGTATGGAATTTCAAAACACAACAACGTTAAGAATTCAGAAAGAAACTTAGAGTAGTATGCCTCATACCCTGAATAAAATCCCGACTGTCTTTCTCTCGTAATTATTTTAATTTCTTGAGGAAACGCATTTAATAACGGCCCACTTATCCCAAACAGTTCATTTATTACCAGAAATGTGAGAACTCCTCTAAAAGTGTATAGATTGACTGTGGAGATATCAAGTTGAAAGAATGTAAATCCAAACAGGAAGGCAATAAAAACCCTCTGTGCTCCTCTCACTCTCATGTATGAGGAATTTCTAAAGATGTTTTTTAGATTCCTCATTATTATATTGGGCATAGTGATCCTGAAGCCTCTTTTTGGTGGACATCTTATTCTACTCGATATTCTCGGCTGGGTTTCTCTCTCAATACT
Organism: Enterocytospora artemiae; assembly: GCA_038659295.1. Taxonomy (NCBI): domain Eukaryota; kingdom Fungi; phylum Microsporidia; genus Enterocytospora; species Enterocytospora artemiae. The sequence continues at coordinate 329,827 of JASNGC010000003.1, forward strand.
ATTCCATCTAGATTTTAAGATATTAATTGTTTCAATGCTCTTTTTCGAGGCATCGGATGTTCGATAATCGACTGCTATCGTGTCTAGAAAATGGTCGGCTGGGTTGGTATTCTCAGGGGTCTGAAATCCAGCATTATTAAAGAAATGGATGCAGTCGTCTATGGACCCGTCGAAAATAACTCCCCCAAGCGACATCAGATAAATTTTATCGAAATATTTTAGCATTTTGTATGAGGGCTGGTGAATTGTGACAATTACTGTTTTACCCATGTTAGATATCTTTTTCAATAACTCCAGAATGTTGATTGCATTAAAAGAGTCCAGACCACTAGTTGGCTCATCTAGGAATATAAGAGGGGGATTCCCAATTAATTCCAACCCCACACTTAAGCGTATTCTCTCCCCTCCACTCAACTGGCTCACATATGTGCTTCTCGAATTGGTCAGACCCAATAAACTTAGTAATTCGTTGGTTCGGCTGTGTGTTTCTTCATCCGTAAGACCCTTCTCGATGCATGCAAAAGATAGGGTCTCGAAAACAGTCTGTAATTCATACGATTCAAAACTCTGATTCACATACGACATAATTCGTGGCCATGACTCCGGATCTCTATTGCTTCCATTCAACAGGATATCTCCATTCAAACTTAGCCCATCCATATTCCTCCCAGACAAAACATTCATCAATGTGGTCTTTCCTGCACCACTGGATCCCATAAGAGCTGTCATTGTCCCGGGATTGATTTGGCCACTTATGTTATTCAGAAGCTGCTTTCCTTTTGGTGTTGTCAAAAGTATATTTCTCCATGTAATCTCCGCCTGCAACTCTTCGGCTTTCATTGGGGAACAAAATTTGAAAAGTTTTAGAACAAGTTTTGTAGTAAACGCTTGAGTGGTGTTGGTTAATACAATGCTATCCAAGTTATAATGGAGTTTTGGTTCATTGATTATAACATCAAAAGCTCCGACAATAAAAATAAAACACAATGGATTGATAAACGAGTGCCTATTCAAGCAGGATATGCTATCATGATTCACAAAAGTCTTTCAAAGTAATTTATATACCAAAATTCGTGAGAAAATAATTTGCTCCCTTTTTGACTAATGGATGTCTTTTCTTACCTTTACGTGGTGCTTCAAAGTATTCCTCAATGTCCTCAATTGGGTATCCCATCTCCACCAAAGCCTTTAAATAATTTTCTATTTTCTCTTCTTTCCCAAATCTTTCCAGCATTTCCTCGACCTTGCTCAAAATATCTCCGATGTTGAAATTTCCAAGGAATTCCTCCTGGGATTTTAATTCTGATGCCTTTACAAACCTTGCAGGAATTTGATCCTGAACAATATCTTGAGATTCACCAATAGGAACATTCGTTGAAAATCTGTTCGAACAGATGCTACCTTTATCCTCAAATGTCTGTCTAGCCTCATAGTTTTTGTCTTCAAAAACTGTATTTCCAATATCTTTGATAAGTATGGAGTTAAGTTTATTTGGTTCCTGATTAAAAACAGAACCACATCCATTGCACAATCTTTTGAGAATTCCACCAACAACCACAAATTTTGTTTCTGGATTTCTGCATTCTCTGCAGAGCACAAAGATATCTATAAAGTCGTACAATACAGATTGGAGCTTCATGTCCTCGAAATTTCCATTTAACACAAACTTCTCGCTGATTTTGTCGTTTTTCCCGGAATTTGTAATCTGCGTACAACCTAAAACATTTCCCATAAATTTCAAAATGTGATTTGGATCTCTGAAGAGTGATCTCGATATTGTATTGAGATTTTTCAGAACCGTTTTGTTTGATTCAAATGAAACTGCCAATTCTGGCATCTTATATCTGTAAAACCTATCATTCGTGGATCTGTCGATGGGAATCATTCAAGGGCTATGAAAATGCTTTGATTTTATTTTTTACAACATATGGTGCCAGAACTTGATTATAAGTTTAGATCAGCCACATAACATTTTACTCATCTAGTTCTCTCCCCAGAATGTCAAAAAAGTTTTGTGTAAAAATCTCCAGAAAGACCACAGATCCTTCAAAGTATAAGAAGAAAGACAAATGTATCGAAAATGAAAATTCCCATATGCACAGTATTTCTGAGAATAATATGAATGGAAATTATGATATTGAAGATATGGCCATAAATAAGGAAAGTAATAATACTGGAATTCTTATGGATGATTCCATAGAATATCTTCTTCAGTATAGAATTGATCCACGCTCTGATATTTCCATATATAAAAATGGAGATCCTCCTCTAAAGAAATTAAGAACTCCGACAGCTTCAGAGGTAAAGAAAATTAACAAGAGAAAGTCTGAGGATCATGGAATTTATAAAATACACTCTGAGTTGTCAGATCTGGAATCCAAGGTTTGTACAGTTGATTTTGAGGAACCAATTGATAGCTCAAGTAAAGAAGGGAGAAATTCCCTCCTTGGACACAAATCAATCCCAGTTCTTATGAAACATCAGAGATATGGAGTTGAATGGATGAGAAATAGAGAGAACTCCTATGTTTCTGGTGGAATACTTGCAGATGAAATGGGTTTGGGCAAAACCATTCAAATTCTTTCACTAATTCTGGGTGAACCTCCCGATCGGTTGAATTTAGTTGTTGTTCCTGCTGTAGCACTGGCCCAATGGGTTTCAGAGATTGAAAATCATTTCCCTATTCATTTTGAAATAATAAATTGCCACTCTACAAAGATTAAGTCGAATTCTACTGGGAGGGCATATGCTTTGAATCCGGATGTTTATGAAAGCAATAGTTGTAAGATAAATAGCAATGACCCAGTGGCTTTCACTAAGAATGAATGTGACTTGAAAGTTTCCAGAGACACAAACGGAGTTAGCCTTACAAAAGATAGTTTGACCCTTCACAAGCTATATATAACCACCTATGGGACTCTTGAGAGCCAATATCGTAGAAAAACAAGCAAATTACATGGGATGGATTTTTACAGGGTTATTCTTGATGAGGCTCATTGCATAAAGGATGCATCTACCAGCACGAGCAAGGCTGTATGTGCTTTAAGGGCACAGAAGAGATGGGCTTTAACAGGCACACCCTTACAAAATAGGGTAAACGATCTGCTGTCGCTATTGAGATTTCTCAACATAGATCCACATGGATACTACTTTTGTAAGAAGTGTAACTGTAAAAGCAACAGCTGGCTGAGAAGGCACGAAGTAGACAACAGCTCTACTATAAACAGCAGTGACAATGCCATGAGGATTAATGGGCCTTCAAACAACAATACTGCCACTCTTCTTGGCGGTTATCGTTGTAAGTGTGGCCATTCAGCTTCATCCCATTTTGGATGGTGGAATCGAAATATCTCAACTCCAATAAAGGATTTTGGCCATACTGAATATTCAGTGGAAGTCTTTAACAAGCTGCAGCTTCTAACCAATAAAATCATTCTCCGTCGCACAAAGTTAGGCTTGGAAGAGGAATTGGGCCTACCTTCCAAGGTGGTTTATATTAAAAAGTGCATCTTTAGCCCGGAAGAGAACGAATTCTACACCTCGCTGTATACAGATACAAAGATGGAATTTAACAGGTATGTTCAGAAGATGGATGTCAATAGTTTGAATTATGTCCACATCTTCGATTTATTAAACAAAATGAGAATGGCAGTTAATCATCCATACCTACTAATTCCTAAGAGTGAGCGTACAGCATTCATCTGTGGAATTTGTAATGAAGAAGCAGAAAATCCGGTGAAGTCCAAATGTAACCACTATTTCTGTATGAAGGAGGCAGAAGAGCTCTTCATTCGTTCTGGCAAATGTGATGTCCAGAACTCAGTCCCCAATGTTACCATCTGTCCAGTGTGTAAAATTCCATTAACAATTGATTTTAACTACATAGAGAATGGCACAGGAAGTAATTTGGGAACTGCCAATTGGGTTACCTCCACAAAAATTGAAAAGCTCATAGAAATCCTGTATTCAACGAAAAACAGAAAAGAAACAACCAATGAAAATGACCCTCAGCAGCTTTCTCCAAGGTCTTCACCAAAATCTATTGTGTTTTCACAGTTCACCCAATTTTTGGAAATTTTAAGATGGAGGCTAGAAAGAGCCGGATTCAGAGTGGTGAAAATATATGGAAATATGTCGGTTACCCAAAGAGCTGCAGCCATAAAGGAGTTCAATGAAAATCCAGACATTACCATTTTCTTAATTTCTCTAAAGGCCGGTGGTGTAGCTCTAAATCTAACAGCAGCAGAACAAGTCTTTCTGATGGATCTGTGGTGGAATCCAGCTGTTGAGGAGCAAGCCATGGATAGGATCCACAGGATTGGACAATTCAGACCCATAAAAATCTACCGAATTATTATTGAGAATTCAATCGAATCTAGAATACTGGCATTACAGCAAAAGAAGAGGGCATTGTTTGAAAGTACCGTGGACAATGACCATGATGCGTTACAAAGACTAACACCCGATGACCTGATGTTTCTGTTTAACTGATAATACCACAATTAGGTATAACCTCTGTATACACACCGGCATATCAAAATGACAGTCGGGACAGTATTTTATCAATCAGATAATGACTGGGTTAAGGATTTTACAGTAGACAATATATTAAACAGATTTTAATATGCTAATATTAGTAATACCATTATTACTATTTACATCTGATATTTGATGTGAAAAATCATCTTCCCATTTTCTAACTGTCTCTGAGATGTTTATTCGAGAAATATTGGAAATATAAGTCTCCACTTGCTGTTCAAACAAATTGTGTGCGTTCTGAATTAATAAATGATTATTCATATCAGTATCGGAAAAATAATACATAAGATGCTCGTAGAGTTAGAAGATTTAAAACCAATTGGGTTATATCTTGACAATATACCAGAGCTGTGTGATTATGGAATGATACAATATTTCATTTACAAAGAAGTTTATTATGATATAATTTACTATTTTTATATTTCCTTACATAGAATATTAGTCCATAATAAATATGATATTTTTGAGGAGGGATATCATGGTAAAGAAAACTCCATCTGGTGAAGCCTCTTCTCCTCATGATAATACCAAACCTCCTGATGAAGCCTCTTCTCTCACTCTTGATGACAAAAAAACCTCTTATTTCGACATAATCATGCAATCTCTGTATCAACATAAGGTGGTACTAGTATTCATGATTATTACAATCGCTTTATCTGTGGTAATCATGAAATGTCTACCAGTACATAAGAAAGATACCAAATTTCCTGGGAAACGATATACATGTCTTATATTAGGTGTGCTTACTATGTCCATTTTCCCATTTTTATTTTTGAGTTCCACATACGCTGTTATTATGGGAACTGTGATGTTCTTAGGTGGTAGTGGCTGGGTTTATTACCTTGCTCAAAGGAGGGCACATGATATTGCAAGTAAGCACATTAGAGATGGTTCAATACACTTTCCTTAATGATTTTTGATCATCACAATCAATAAAAAAGTACTTAGATTTAATTGTTTGGTAATAAAAGAAGTTTTTATGAAAGCTCTGAAAAATATTCTTTAAAATGAATAAATGAGGCTGGTAACTGTGTTCAATAAAACCAGTCGAATACTTTGCAAATCGTTGATGTGTTTCCCTGTACTTATCACCTTTCTCACCACAGGGACCACATGAGTTATCCAATTTGGGTTGATATTGTAAATTTAATCAAGCTCACCAACTTTATTAGTTGTTTAACCCTCTATTCTTTCAATGGACTCGCTTTACAATGATTCTAAACTTTTTTATAAACAATTAATTCACAAAATCGTGTCAAAAAATGCTGCTTTTGTTGATGGAATGAAATTGCAGTCTCTTCCAAGAGAAGAGTTGGTTTTTTTAAGAAATCGCTCCATAATACCGCCGAGAGACCCAGACCCTAGGAGTACTTTTTTAACAATTACAGATATTAATTTATACACCAAAGATGATCCAATATTGAGATTTCTTCCGTCTGTAAAAACAGACTGTCCAACAGAAATTAACTGGTATGAAGGTACTGCCATGGGTGATAGACCATTTGATGCTCGGGACACAATTGACAAAATATTTTTAACAAAATGTAGACAATTTGGGAAAGAGGATGCTGGAAGGCGTTTTCTAGGGATTGGGGATGAGCATTTGGACAGCAGATTCCTAAAAGAGTCAGAGAAATATAAGGCTTCAAATGAGAGGAAAAACACTCTGGCTAGTTTTTTCTGCAATGTTTGTTTGATATTTAACTGTGGATTTCACACAATAAATCCCGGGAGAGTTTTAAAATATAACGAAACTGACGGATGCATCTGCAACTATATTCGAAGTCATGATGGAGCAAATAGAGAAAAGAAAGATTGCTGTAATGGAAACCAGCCAGAAGATGACCATTCGGGTTATGTAACGAGGAATATACCATGTAGAAGTGCATATCTTCCCTCAACTACTTCTGGCACTGAGTTTTTGTCAAAGAATGCTCTCTATTTAAGTTTGAAAGGATGTGTGATAAAAATGATCGCTGATCTCATAGATTCACCACTTATGAATATGGATTGCTGTGAGCTTCCAAATGAAAAAATTCCCATCAAGGCAATTTCTAATTCCACAAGAAAGACAGCAATTATGGAATACTTTACTCCATGCAACCATACTGGCCCATGCAGGAGGGATATCTGTTCCTGTGCTGCAAGGGGGGTTGCATGCGAATTAAGTTGTTTTTGCATTAGGTGCAAAAATATGAGATACTGTAGCTGCAACTCAGACTGTATCCTCTCGGAATATTGTTTTTGTAATGATCATGGAAGAGAATGTACAGAGTTATGTGGCAATCAAGTATCGAATGAGCCTGACAAAGGCAAATCTAATGAGATAAAGGGTAGAAAGCCTGTGGAGTCAAGTGAGTTAAGTAGGTTTATGTATAGTAGTAATACGAAGTCCACCGAAAAGAATTATAGGGCAAGGAATAATAATGGTTTAGTTAGAAATCAGTCCCAGACATGTAATTGTGCCAACAGACCAATTCAAGAGAAAATCAAAAAGTCCACATCAATATACAGGTCGAAATTTCACGGACTTGGACTCTTTTCTAATGAGTCGATAATTAAAAAAGGTGAATTTGTTTTTGAATATACAGGGGAGATCATTTCAGATAAGGAGGCAGAAAGAAGAGGCAACTTCTATGAAATCAACCACTGTTCGTATTTGTTTGATTTGGTAAAATTTAATGGAGATTGTTTGTTTTCTATCGATGCATTTTCATTGGGAAACACATCAAGATACATTAATCACTCCAGCAAAGATGAAAATTTAGACTCTGAGGTTACAATAGTAAATGGCCTGACCAAAATCGGTTTTAGAGCAAAGAGAGATATTTACAAGGGAGAGGAGCTGTTGTTCAATTACCGTTTTTCAGAAGAATGCAAAGCCAGGCATGGTATTAGAGATTAGCCTAAGCAATTGTGTCTTCAGTCTATCATACCTGCTAAATACAATTTCCATGTGCTATTGAATAAATTGATAATGAAAAGTTTATCGGATTTCACTGTTTTACAACATTGTAATAGTGTGGTATTCTATTTATACAGGTGTCAATACTTATTGGCTCATTGCCTTTTAGCCCTCAGTTATATGATAGAAATTATTTCAGAGACAAAGATATCTCAAAAAGCTATTAAACAAGTTGTCTGTAGTCCATATGCAGTTGGAGGACACGACCAGTCTGTTACAATCTTGGAGAATGGCAAGCAGTCTCATTCTCACCCGATAATCAAATTTGTCTTCCAATTGGCGGCAAACGTTAACTCAATGGCAGTACATGATGGCAAGATGGTTATAGGTCTTCAAGATGGACAGGTGGGGTTGAGACAAGTCGATGGATCCCTCTTCACAATTTATAAGCATACACAGAATGTATGTAGCATAGATTTCAACCATGGCTGTGTTCTAAGTGGATCTTGGGATAATTCGGCAATATTTTATAAAAATGGCATATGCTATCCTCTTTCCCATCCTGCCTCAGTCTGGACAACACTTATTCTGTCTGAAAACAGCTTCCTGACTGGATGTGCCGATTCCCATCTAAGGATTTTCTGTGCCAAGGAGGTAAATGGCTGTGATGGTCAGGAAGGCTTACATCAATCTATTTCTCTGTTGAGTGATTTCAGCCTGCATACAGCTCCCATTCGAGGAGTGGCTTGGTTTAATGGATTTATCTATTCTGTGGACAATTTAGGAAAACTTCTAAAGGTTTCTATGGCTGGGGATATTTTGCAAAGCAGGAACTTATCGAATTTTTGCTATTGTATCTGTGCATTCCTGGATTATTTAGCTGTTGGGGGAGAAGATGGATGGATTTATATTGTCGATCAGCATCTTGAACTATTGGATAAGATACAAATTTCAGGAATACTCTCTATATGGGATATATGTGAGGTTGAAGGGAGTCTCAACGTTGTTGGAGATAATGGAATACTGTATCAGTTAAGGTTTAGTAATAAAAGAAAGACCCAGGAGAAGTCATCAATAGATGTTAAGAAAACCGTTTTAGATGATGCATCTCCAAGATCGAGTAACTCATGTAAATATAAATCAGGAGATGATTCTCTGAAGGTTGAAAATGGAAATGTATATGTTAGAAGAGGTTCAGAATGGGAATTGATGGGAAAGGTTAGCAGTGAGAATGTATGTGCAGAAACAGAAACTTTTGACAATTCTTTTAATGTCACGCTGAATGATAGACAATACACCCTGTCTTTCAATGATTCCGAAGATATTGAAAGTGTTGCAAGCCAGTTCCTGAAAAAAAATAACCTGGAAAGCTACTATTTCCAGGAGATTGTAGATTTTATCAGAAAGAATTTTAAAAAGTCATCTCATTTCAAAAAGTATGATAATCTCAACACTTCAGGCATTAAAAAGATGTTGAGAGATAGAAAGGAAGCTATTTCTATGGAGATGATTGAACTAATTGAAGAGGAGATTCTGGCTAACAAAAAGATATTCAGGGAATGGAGCCTTTGTAGCACTGAAGACGATAAAGGCCCTACCCTTCATGATTTAGAAGAATGGCTTAAAACTATTCCTACATTCATACGCCTTGATATCTACAAATACTTGGTCTTCAAAAATTATCTTGTAGATTTATCGTTCTTGACCAGTCTCAAAATTAATAATTCCAAGGAGGCCAAGACATTGTGCTTTCTAGTCACAAACATGGTTGAAAATCCACCGTTCAATATGGATAAGCTTTATAGATATTTGGAAAAGCTGAAAGACAAAGGCTTATTATCTGATAAGGATACGATCAATCTTAATGAAAATAGGGCATTGGCTAAATAGCACCTGGCTATTAACTGCAGACAATGTAGTATTTCTAATCATTGGTCAATAAATATGCAATACATTTATTATGAAACTGTATTCATACTGGCTTTATTAAGGTCAGTAGAGTTGTTATAGTATCTTTTGGAAGACATATAGATGGCAAAATTAAAAGAGATATCAGAAGCACCACACTATTTTAACTGTTTATTCAAAAAATAAATTTAATTTGTCTTTAATTTCCACCTTGGCAAGTTCGAGACATTTTTTGGAAAACCCCTCCTTCCTCTGTAGTAACGATCCAATTAAATATTCAAAATCATAATTCTTCATTCTTAGTCTGGACTTTATGAGATTTAGATTTTCATTTGTGATTTTAATTTCATAGAATTTATTAAACACTCTTTTCTCTAGAGCATCAAAAATATAGAGAATCAGGCTTTCTAGTATTGTACACAGATCTGCCCTGGATTTTGACAGATCTGTGTACAGCTGATCCAACAACTCAGCAAATACTTCCAAGTAATCAAATAATTCATTAATGACACCCTTGATATTCTGAATTTTATTGATATTACACAGCCCTTTTTTAAACTTTAATGTTACAAAGCTCTTAAATGCGGCATCTGGGACTGTAGACGCATCCAACACATACTTTAGATCCTCAAACGAGTATATTGGCAGTTTGGAGACATCTAATTGAGTATTTTCAAATGAGCTCAAATACCTCGATAGTTTCTTCATTTGTTCTGTTTGAATGTAGTATTTGATCAAATTATTGTCTGGTGATGGTGTTTCATTTATTTCCATTGAATATTCATAAAATATTTCTTGGAATAGATTGTAGAACTCCTCTAGTACGGAGTAGTCTTGGTTCAATATGTATTTAATTCCACTAGATTCGATTTCTATGAATGACTTTTTGGTGCTAGGGTTCTTCTTGGTATCGCTTTCATGACACTCCATTTTATTGATATTTGTGCATTCCTCATCCTTAAACAGGTGAACCTCAATGGTTCTAGTGTTAAATGAATTTCTTAATTTATACTTTGACGAATTTTGATCGAGTTCACCGATAAACAGCAAATCATTGGTTAAAAGACAGATGATTCTATTCTCATTAAAATACTCTGTAGAGATTAGATACCTTCTTTCTGTAATGAAAGGATTCATGTCATCAATAAAGTTGGAGCACTTCTTCTCAAATTCCAAACATTTGTCATGATTAATGCTGGTTTCTATTCCATCTGGAATTTGATTAGGCAGTGAGAAAGAATCCAAGATATTGTAGCAATATTGGTATGTGTCCAGAATTTTCAGCAAGGAGTCACTGTTTTTGATGAAGGAACGGTAAAGTTGCTCATTAAGCTCCTTTTGATATTGTCTTAAGTTGTGCATTTGGTTTTCAATGACAAATTTGTCGGATGTCTTGTGGGTTTTATTCAAGTATTCTACCAAATTCAAGTTGCCAAACTGCATTATTTTTTCATGATGTTGCATCCGGGGCTTGAAAAATGTTAATTGAAAGTATTTTAAACTAGATGGCAAGAAGCCAAGGTTATTAATGTATTGGGGATGGATGTTCCTTGCCCATCACTTATCAAATTAGTTTCCAGACTTTTTGATGAAAGCAACAGCATTGTAAACACCTATCTAATAAGATAGTTGTAAATGAGTCAATATACTTGATAGACCAGTACAATTTAGTGCCAGATTGATTCAGATATGTTTTAATCAAAAAGGCGATTCATATTTATCAAATGTATCAACTAACAAATTGTTATGAGACTATTTACGATACTTCCAGAAATATAACTTGGGCTATATCACTTCAACTAATTTACGATAAGAAAAAATAACTGTTATAATTTGATCCCAAATGGACAGCTCATGGATAAAATGGGGACTACTCTCAATACTCTCCTCTCTCTTCTTCTATTATGCCTGTAGAGTATCTATTGTAGCATTATTAGTTGATTTTTCTCTATCAAGATGGATAAACTTTATCCAAAGGTCATCCACAATTTGTGAGTTGGCCCAAATCATAAATACCAACTTAGATGAAAGTTACATCAAAAACAACTTTTATTTTGTAGATTCTACCAGTTTTAGTAGTAAGTCTGACGAAAAGTTCGATGAAGAATTGAATACTACTACCTAGAAAATAATTATATGGTCAAAATGTGGGGCATTTCCCATTCATCAGCTGAGTAAAACACACTGAAGTTGGATCAGATTCATGAGTACTATTCGACAATCTCTTCCAAATCTTAAAATAAAAACCAACTATTTATTTTCATCTGTTTCAAAAAGGCTCTATTTATAAAATATTTATTTATTGAATATAATGATCAACGAATGTATATTTGAAATTTCAATTCCTTCTCACCAAACTATTCAGGGCCATACCGAATACCAGATCGTGATAGTGGCTGATCATGAGGAATTATCTACAAATTATATCCGAATTTTCAGAAGATATTCCGAGTTCTTGGAGCTACATCAAAATCTGTCCAAGGAAATACCATACTTACCTTCATTTCCTCCTAAGGTTTTTCTGAAATTAAAGAAGACTGTGGTTGAAGAGCGTAGAAGAAAGTTAGACAACTATCTGAAATTTGTTTCACAGTTTATTGTAAGAAACAAGCTTGAAAAAACAGAGTCTGGAAGAGCTTTCTTAAACTTCATAACTTCTAAAAAATAAATAAAGATACAAACAACTAGGTTGTGTTGAATTAAAAATCCACAAAAGTCTGCCTGTGATTATTCACTGGCATATGGAGCTCTACAAAGCATCTGGAGATGGAAAATGGAAATTCCATAAATACCAAATGTCATTAATACTCCCTTATCAACTTACTCTCATATACTCGGTGCTTTCTACCCATTTCCAGCTTTTTCTTCAATTTACAATCTAACAATATCAACAAGTTGTCCTGATGAAATTTGACCATCTTGTTGGCCAAGAGTGTGCCAATGATATCGTCCTCGGAAATATGGGTCTTGTTGGACATCTCCTTGATATTGAATCTGTTGGATTCTCTGATTTCGGACAGAATTACTTCCAACCAGTAGGCTCGATAAGACAGCAAGCCCAAATCACTCAATGGCTTCTCAGGCCCACTTATTAAATTTTCCTTCTTGCTAAGCATATAAGAAAAGTCTATCAAAATCTTCCCGTAGCCCTTTCTTTGTTCCGATGGGAGAGTCAAAATACATGCAAGATTATACCCCTGTTCAGAAACCTTCTCCTTAGAAAAGTATCCCACGATCTTGTATCCATCTGGCCGGTCTGCATCTGCATTTCTGGTGTCTACCTTCTCTCTACGGCACAAAACATAGAATAGAAATGCATCCACATCATAGTAAAGCGATTTGTGATCCAGAAACAATTTCGATAAAAGAGCCAGATTCCTGCAGTAGTTTTTTTGCTTATATCCGTCGATTTCAAAAAACGACAGATTGTTCTCTTCGTCGTTGTAAATTTGTGTTCCGGGTGGATGGCGGAGATCGCAGCTCACACAGTGATCATTCAGTTGATTCTGGGAAGCAAAATAGAACAAACAATACTCACAAATATAAACTGTCTTATCTCTTATAACTTCCTTGGGATATGGACTGAAATACCATGTATTCATGCTGTGATTCCCAATGATAATCCTTTCAAAATTTCTTACCTTTAACTCCTCCTCAACCTTCTTTACATCCTTTTTGTCATCCATTTTCTTCTTCTTTCTGGGAATTTCTATTTCGGACAAATCCTTCAGAATAAGTTCGCTTCCATCTATCCAAGTGTCATATCTTTTGTTCAATTCACAGTAGTGGATATAGAAGGAGGGTGTAGTGGACGTCTCGTGTATAGCCACAATCTCACACTTTATCGTTTCCAAATCGTTTAGAGGACTTTTTGTTGGGACTTTATAACCAACTTCAATCTCAGAGATATCCATGGGCAGAAGAATATTGGAATGATAAGAAAAAATAGGGTTTCGCCTTAAAGCATGGGACTTATGGATTATAAAGATGAAAGAGAGGCTTGTTTGACATGGAGCAATGTATCATATAGCATTAATTGTTCAAAAAAATATTTTAAAATCCTTAATGAATTTCAGAAAACTATAACTAAAAATTAATGTGTTTGTAGAAAAAGAATTTTGAATTTTATTTATAGTTATGAGGGCATCAAGGCCACTATCAGCAAATGTAGACATTGGTTGTTGGAAAACAATTTAATTTCATGAGAATGAATATTGATGTGTTTTTTGATTTCATAATCCGCATGCCCTTAAGTATACTCTTTAAAATATCCTAACTTGAGTGGAGAAGCGGAGAACGTATAGTCCATTCTGGGGACTTTTATCCAAAAATTCTATTGATAAAAAATTCAATAATGCTTATTTAGATGAAAATGAGCCAAGCTTAGCTAATATGAATAATGTGCTATAAATATATCACCAAAGTAGCACAAGATTATTTTGAAATCTGGATATCTATAGGGATTTTGACTGTTGGCATAACCATAAAGGTTCTGCCAGAGAAATATGTTATATAGAAGAGCAAAAACATCCTGCTTTGGTAATAAGTATGCTATCGAATGTAATGTTTATTGCTATTATTCTTCCACTAAATGTCCATCCAATCTGAAACTTATTATAATTATTGGCTTATTATATGTCATGGGTTATGCAACAGAATTACTACTGCAGGTGATGAAAAATATCTACTTCCACACAATTCTGTTTGGTACCGAATGGTGTAAATAAACTTTTGTCTGATTGCCTTCTTATTAAACAGTATCGACATTTTCATTATTAGTTACCTTTTCCACATCGGTAGATCTGAAACAGATCTCCTTTAACATTATTGGGCATCTTCTATTGTTATAGATTTTCCCTTTTTAACCCATGATTGATGTCAACATGCCTCTCTTTGATATAAAAGCCACCGAAGAGCTAATTATTATCGCTGGTGGAGGAGGAAGTAAGGATTTTGGAGTAGAGAATGGAGTAACTGTTCTGTTGAAGGATAGCCAGGAAAAAAAGGTATTCCATGAGACGGAAGATATCATTACTGCAGTAGAGGTTTATGAATGCGACTCAGAAGAGGAAAATAGTATTGAGGAAAGTAACGAAAATGAAGCTGATATTTCGAAGGCAGATGGGAGTAGTGAGGAAAAAGAGTCGAGTGAATCTGAGATTAGTACAATTGAACATTCTGAGAATGAGGAGGACAAGACAAAAAAACATAGAAAGTCAGCCAAGAAGAACATTGATGTTGAGCTATTAAAAGATATTAGAAGAAGAAATGTTGGAGATGCTGAGAATGAGAGCGTTGATCAAAGCAGGGAAACGTCACCTAAATCTAAGGGGTCTGAGAGCTCTGATGATTTTCCAGCAACAAGAAAGGTAATTATCGCAGCGATTGGGGAGAATTTTTTGCATGTTCTGAAGTTTGACGGTAAATTCCATAGTTTGAGTAAAATTAGAAAGGGAGTTAAGAAGGTGATTCTTTCGAAAAATATGATAGTACTTGCAGACAATAAAATTTACGGCTTTTATGATGTAGAGCACAATCCTCATTTAACCATTCCGAGGAAAGGAACAAGTGCAAAGATATCAGAGGCGGATATCTCCAGGGTTGAAGAGGAGGATAAGTCCATCACAGAAGAGCCTAACATTTTTAAGCTGGCCAAGAGACATAACAAAGTTGTATGCATGGATGTAAGTGTTCCGAATGCTGCTACTCCAGATCTATCGACAAACTGGGACAATTTCTTTATAAATGGCTCAGAAATACATAAAGTTATCTACAAAGGTAACCAGAGCACCTTTACATATGATGATTGTGATGCAGAGGTTTCAGGCAAAATATCAAAAATTATGTGTGAAAGTAAAATCCTGGTGTTTTACTCACATCATGACAAGAAGAGTAATCTAAATATCAATGGCAGAGATATCACTATGGAGAAAATTACAGCCCTTGCAATGCATGAGAATATTGTGGCTGTCTCTACGGTTTCTGGAAGTATAGTGTTTTTTGAGAATGGGAAAAAATCTTCTGAAATGAAGGTATCCGACCTGCCCATAACAGGCATTGCAATTGATAAGAAGAAGATCCACTTCACCATCTTGAATGGTGTGATGGGAACAGTGAATACTAGAAAGATGAGGGGATTTAATATATTTGTTATATTTGTTCTTATATTTATGCTGATTGGAGTTTTGATAGATTTCTTGTACAACAAGGAGCAGAAAGAAATATCTTATTAAAAATAAATAAACTTATCAAGTAAACAGACTTTAGAGATCTTCATTGATGGGGACAATATTGTTAATTTGCTGCTTTCATATATTACAAAAATGCATAGGGAATATCATTCTTCTAATTTATTTTCGTAGTATTAATTGACAAGTAGTCAATATTGCCTGCTTTTAAAATTAATCTTTTGAATTAATTAACTCCTTAATGGGAGGTTTTTATTGGCTGGTTGTCAAATAAAATTTAAATTGATAAGACAGGGGATGCAAAAGTTTAAAATGCCGCTTTTTGATATTGAGTCTACAAAAGATTTTATATTTGTAGGAGGGGGAGATGGCATTAACAATGGCGTGTCTGCAATATACAAGGGAGATCTGTCTGGTAAAAGTGAGGTCACATTTGCTACAGTAGATAGAATTCATTCCATAGAAGTGTATGACAAGTATGATAACACTGTCGATATGTTAGATTACGATGAAGACGAATTGAGAACCAATGATGAGCGACCTCCTAAGAATGAATCTGTCAAGACAGGCGATGGATTGGCTAAGAATCTGGAAGTTGACATTCAAACAGATTCAAACTGGATCCTGATAGCTGCAATTGGAGACGAGAACTTTTATCTATTGAGATGGAATGAAGAATTTCAATTGCTCAGGCAAATAAATCGAAAATTCACCAGGGCTATTTTGGCTAAGCATTTGATTCTACTGGATGGATATGACATATATGGATTCTATGATGTAGAGAGCACATCTCCCATACAGATGCCACAGCAGCAGAACGATAAACCAATGCATGTTAATAAGCTCAAAAAGGTGGGCAACAATTTAATATGTGTAAATGAAAATCCAGATGATTCGTTGGGAGCCTGGAATGATGCCTTTGTAAAGGATGGAAAATTACACAAAGTCTCTTTCCTGAAAGAACTATCTGTATTTGAGTTTGATGGTGTTGATGCAGAGGTAGACGGAAACATAGAGGAAATTACATGTAGAAATGGGAATCTTGCGTTCTACACAGCCTTTTCCAGTGGTTCCCTGCTGGACATAAATGGAAAGGATTTCAGACTGCCACTGATATCAGCCATTGCAAATGATGGAAAGCATGTGATTGCAGCCTCCAAAGAGGGAAATATCTATGTGTATGGTAATGGTGAGCTACTGAATCGACTGGATGGTTTGCCAAAAAATATAACAGCCTTATCAATTTATGGCACCCAACTGAACTATACGTGTGATGAAGGTTTTGGAAAGTGCGAAATGCTGGATAGAAAGCTTGATATTGGGAAGATACTTGCTGCTATGGGAGCATTAGTAATTCTTTCAATTTTAATTTCTTTAATATTTAACTATGGTTCAAGTACCTCCTACATTAATAAACTCGATTAAAATGTTTTAATTACATACCTGACCAAAGTTTTAACTTACAGCAGGTATATAATGGTTTTATCTTAAACATTGCTTATATCAAGCCTTAGCAGCTCAAAACCGGTGATGGTTGATTCTACATTTATACAACATGGTATGGTGTTGACGAGGAAAAAAGATATTATCCAATGTAATTCTGCGGTATGTCAAAGTATATATCACTGCCAGCTATCAAAAAATATTTTTTTCTGGGAAACCAACTCAGGATTTCTTTCTCTTATTTTTTCAAAAACCGTTCTCTGCATCTTTATGTTTCCACAAACAAGTACTGACATGTCTGTTCCTTCAATCGCATCTAAGAATCCATAAACATACTCTCCATTAGAGGATTTTGCCTTAATAACAGACACATTTGATTTTTCTTGGCAATAAATGTCAAAAAGATCATCCTCATCACTTCTGAATCCGTAAATAAGTTTCAATTCGCGATGTAAAGGAATGTTGTTATACAGTGAAATAAATAGAGCAATGCCTGTTCCAGTGCATAAACAAGTTAGATTTCCTTCCACACCCCTCAATAGGGTGTTTTTCCTAAATGAAATTTGTAATTCGGAAATATTCCCTGCATTTTCTGTAATATACCTACTAACATGCCCCAACTTATCATCTTTAGATAGTATCCCCAAAAGTATCTCTCCTTTCTCTCCGTTTTCATTTATAAGTGTATAATATCTAGGCTTGATAAAATCACAGTTGATTATCAGCTCTTCCAATGTGGGCCTACAACCAAACTCTTCAATAATATCTATCAAGCTAATCCAATCAAACCCCAATCGGCAATAGTCTCTTGTGCCTTCCTTGCTAGACAGGTACTCCATATGTTCTGCTTTGTTTGAAGATTTTGACAGATTAAGAAGCGCAAGTTTTCTGGGAATTCCAGAGATGTCCATTTTGTACTTAAAAAAGTCTCTTAAAGTACCACAATATCTAAAGGGCTGCAGTCCAGTCCTTTCAATGATAATTCTTTGATCTTGCAGATCCAGAATATTTAATAGGTGATCAACCATTTGATCGGAATTAGGAGCAATTATACCGACTGCATCTCCAAGATCATAGGTGTATTGTTTATCTAGAACAACTTTAAATACTTTCTTCCATGTGCATTTCAACATTTCAATTTTTTCAACTTTTATCATTTCACTATGTGGTTGATTGTGATGATCAAAATAATTCTGATCCGATGGAACATCAGCATTTATGATTTTAATCTGGTTGTATTCTTTTACTGGGATTCTTGTGTAATTTGAGTTGAAAACATAATTAATTTTCGGCATGGTATGAAGAGGGCTTTTTTCAAGGCCATGTTAAAAATTATAGAATAAAAGCTTATTCATGGATGGTTTTAGAAAAGTCATTTACTTCTGACATGTATATCAATGATCTATGGTTAATTCGATGTACATGCATTGGTGAAAGTATCCTTTGTGATTCATTTATAAGTCATGTTGGAAATCTTTTGGATAGTATGCGTTTACTAGTTAAATAATGTATTCTTTATAGATAAACAAAAACATACAACTATCACATCTACCTCAAATTCTTCACTGGAAATCTTTCTATATCAATACTTCTTTGTCAAAATTGAGATACTCTTGAAATTATTTCATGGTCACAATAGATATTTTTCGAGAGAACTGATAGCAACTCATCCCTCGAAAATGTCCTATTGTTCAGCAAATAGTAGCATGCCTCCTCAACTATACTGTCCCAGGTAATCAATTGAAGAGCCCAGACAATATTGCTCTTGAGAGAATTTCTTATGGATAGCAAAAAATACTGCTTCAGGGAATTCTGATCATTTCTCGCAATTGACTTCAGGGTGTCCAGTGTGTTTTCTAAATCCTCTAGCCTATAATAGCAGAAACTAAGATTTTTGGAAATATTTACACTTTGAGGATTTCCCAATTTTAGTTTCTTGAAAACACCTATCGCATCGGCAATTCTATCCAGTTCAACCAAAATACATCCATACGAATAAAGAATCTCTTCATTTTCGGGTGCTAGACTCAATGCTTGTTCCATGGCCAAAGCAGCTAAATCAAATTTCTTTTGATTAAAATAAAACAACCCCTTTGCTCTATATGGCTCATAAGATCTAAAAATGTCTGCTGCAATGTCATAGTATGCAGGGTTTTGACAGATATGGCCTAACTTTATATTTAGGTTAGATAGTTTCATACTATCGACTCTATTCTTGGGAGTACCTATTTTGAGTATATAGGAATTTATCTCATCAACACATCTTTCATATGATTTCATGGCAATTAAGCAAGTGATTCTTTGACTACGAACAACATAATTCTGCAAAATACCGTAGGCTCCAGAATAGTCAAATTCGTTCATCAATGATGTACCCAGGGCAATTAAAACATCAAATTTGAATAAAATTGGCAACTCAAAGGTTTTTTCCGTGATGTTGATTTTATAATCGACGAATTTCGATAATTTTCCCGATTGGTTGAAAATAGTAGAATAAAGCTGTCTAAACACTACCTCCATGTGGATTCTAATGTCTAAATCAATAAGAAATGTTCCGAGCACTTTATCATCTTTTGGAACGGCTTCCTCTAACTGCCGAACCTCATGATCAAAGGTTGCCAAACCATCTTCTTGCAAATCAAACAAGGCCCTGTTTACATACGCTTCAACATAAGTTTCCAAAAGAGATGGATTTTCTTCAGTTGCTATAATTTCCTTGAGTTTGATATACAGATGGATCATTTGATAAATATCAAGTCTAAACACCTTAAAATCAGGAAAGGAAGCATGGTTTTGAGTGTATGGTGTTTCTTTTTTCAGACCCGGAGAAGTAATGTCCAGTACTGTGGTTACAAATTTGTTTCCCACTCTACTTTCTGCATCAGCCCCCATCATCTGATAGTCCATGTCCAAATTCAGAATATTATAGGCTGAGGAGAAGTCTAGAAAAGAAACATACATTAGACTTCTTTCTACTACAGGCAAGTCATCCGGAACATCAAAGCTTTCTGGTGACTTCAAACATAAGTTCTTAATATACAAAAATCTTGCGCGATTTATAGGACTCAAGCTACTTGGGTCTGTGTTTTCTAAGAAGCAGATATTAGATACACCCTCCCTATATATCTCGAATTCCTCATTTGATGCTGACTGATTGCAGTTTAATTCTAAAAAGTGTTCGAAATCAGCCATTTTTAAGAGGGTCTCCAAGTATTTGATTGAAAATTTCCCGTAATTTTTGAAAAATTACACACACCACAAGTGGAAGAAACAGCCACCTCAATCTCTCTTATTTATTCACTGTACTTTTCATTGACGTATCTCACCAAATCTACAACTCTACAAGAGTATCCATGCTCATTATCATACCAGCAGATCAACTTGAAAAATTTCGGATTGAGCTGAATAGATGCATGTAAATCAAAGATAGAACTTCTTGAATTTCCTATAATGTCGGAGCTAACGATCTCTTCAGTAGTCAGCTCAATAACTCCAGACTGTTTTCTAATATCTTCGGCAATCTGTTGTAAACTAGTTTCCTTTTCAACTCTTACCACCAAGTCGACAACCGAAGCATTCTGCACTGGCACCCTGAAAGCCATTCCATCAATCTTGCCTTCTAACTCTGGAATTACATGGCTGACTGCCTTAGCTGCACCTGTACTGGCAGGGATAATATTAAACGCACTTCTGGAACTTCTCCACTTCTTTCCCTTTGAGTCTACAGTAGATTGGGTTGCAGTCAAAGAATGAACTGTTGTCATCAATGCCTCCTTTATTGTATACCTGTCATTGATCAGCTTGGCAATAGGTGCCAAACAATTTGTTGTGCAACTTGCAGCACTAATTACCTTGTCATTCATGTCAACTTCAGTATGGTTTACTCCATAGACATACATCTTAATATCTGTGGATGGTGCGGTTAGAAAGACCTTTTTACATTTATGTCCTGAAGAACTTTCTGCATCTAAAAACACACCACTCGATTCTATAACATAGTCTATGCCATATTTCTTCCAGGGAATATCCTTTGGACTCTTTTTCCTGCTCAAAATAGTTTTGACTCCCTGGTAAACCACAGAATCTCCTTCTATCTCTACCGATTGGCCCTCACCATAGAAGACAGAGTCATGCTTCAACAAATATTTTAAGTATTCCAGGTCAATAAATGGATCATTAACAACAGGAACATCGATTCCAGATTTCACAAGAATTTTGTATATGTTTTTTCCAATTCTTCCAAACCCATTTATACCAACTTTCATCCAAGGGGATTGGTGCTGAAGATAAAAACTTTATTAAACTAATAGGATTTTTTATTTTTAAGGGGTTAGCGTCTGAAGTAATCTTCTACAAATATCAGCATCTCAACTGTATTATTGGCTGGTAATAGCAAAAATTAAAAGTTGTTTATTGGTATTACTGATGTTCACAGTCAGACGAGTTATCACCCAATTAACTGAGATTTTCATTGAAAAAATATGTAAACTCCCAGAAACAGACTTTTGATTAGAAAGTATTGATTTACTTGGTCGAGTTATCGGCTTCCGGAAGCATCGACAATAGTCTCTTCATCGTTAGCCCTGGTGTAAAATCAATTTCATTGAAGTCAGAGTTCTGTTGCGATAATTTTTCATAGTCTAGCTTGTCACAGGGATATATTTGTGTAGTTTCTGTGAAGCAGTCCAAAATCCCACACTCCTTCATTACATCTGGAATGGAGGTTGTTCCGAAAACAAAAAGCTTCTTTTTCCCCTCATGTTTGATGAATATTTTCAAGGCCTGCAGCACAATATTGCTGAATCGCGGACCAATATTGACATACTCTATCAGTGACTCAATTTCATCCAATATAATAATTGACTCCTCAGATTTGTAAGCATCGGAAAATCTTCCCTTTATGAAATTAACCTTTTCGTATTCATTCATTCCAACTAAATCCTTAGGGCTTATGATCTTAATAAACGGAAACTGGCTATTAATGGCAATTCGAACTGCAAGTGTGGTCTTTCCCGTCCCAGTGGCTCCGTACAAGAGTAAAGAACTGGTATTGTATAGGTTGGTGTTCTGTAATTTAGTCAAAAGCTCATTTCCCAGATTGATTGCAGCTATAAACTGATCTGTTTCATAAAATACCTTACTATATGTTGAATATTCATCTTCATCCACTCCGAAGGCAGGCTTCGTCTCATTCAGTGCCTCCATCATATCAGCCATCGTGATGTTGATTCTATCGTTCTCCACAACTGTCTTATCGCCTTCACTCCTAACTTTTCTTTCAAGAGCAAAGGAGCCTGCTCCCCTCACAACTGCCGAAATCTCAGCACCAGTGTAGTTTTTGGTAAGGGAGGAAAGCTGCTTCAGATCAACATCATCATTCATAAACCGATTCCCGATCATTTGCTTGGTGTGAATTTGGAATATTTCTAGCCTACTTGATTCGTCTGGCAAGGAGATTTCCAGGTGAATTTCAAATCTACCAGGTCTGAGCAAGGCTTCATCGATCAGATCCAGTCGATTGGTCATACCAATAACCAAAATGTTATTTAAGCTCTCAACCCCATCGATTTTGCTGAGGAGTTGATTTACCACCTGGTCACCAACTCCAGTGGAGTCAGACCCTCTCTTTTTACATATCGCATCAATTTCATCAAAAATAATTATATGCAGCGGGCTATTTTCTTTTTTGGACTTGTAATCTTCCTCTGCCTCGTGGAACAACTTTCTAATGTTCTCTTCACTCTGCCCTACATACTTGTTTAGAATCTCAGGCCCGTTAACGATTTTAGGAGGCAGTGCATTCAGAAGGGAGCCCAGTTTTCTGGCAATCAGCGTCTTACCAGTACCCGGTGGTCCATATAACATAATGCCTTTTACATGCGGTATACCCATTTTTTTAATTGTATCTGGATCAAATAGACGTTGAACAAAAGCTCTTCTAAACATTTGTTCAAACTCCTTTTTCAAGCCACCTATTTCCAGCTTTTCAAAGCTGAAATTTGGCTTGAGGAGGTTACTCTGAAGATTGCTGTTTTTTATACTAATTCTTGATGATGTGGAACTAACAAATATTTCCGTATTTTCAGAAATAATACCAAATGCATTTGGCTCATCAAACAGAATATCCTCCACCGTAAGAATAAGTTTTGTTCCAGAATAGGGTATGATTAGCTTCTGGTTGAAGTTTAGGGGGATTTTATAGATTTCCCCCTTTAGGTACTCTGTAAATTCCACAGCATCTATCTCTAAATTTACAAGAGCCTGAACTTCAGCCTTGAACTTGGCAATCTTTATTTCTTCGATATATTTGGAGTCGAATGGAAGAAGAGAAATTTCAGAGCCCAAATTTTTGTTCAGAAACTCTCTCTGAATTTTGTTTGCTTGAACGTATTCTACACCAACTTCCGGATCAAATTCACAGAGAAAAAGCATTGAATTTCCGACAAAAACATACGACTCCTCATTGATCTTCAAACTGGAATGCTTATGGTTTACAAACAAAACGTTTCTTGTGGATCTTTCAGGTGTGGTTTTCTGCAAAATGAGATCCTTCATACTTGGGTAGGTAAAATTAAAAATATTTTTGAACCGAAACAATCAAAAGCCAATAAATTTTTAGTAATAGTATTTATAAATAAATATAACTCAACAAAATATTGATACCCAGTCCCATTATGGTTAATAGTCTGGAAATATAGGCCAACCTTGTCTGGAGAGGGAGAAATTGTACCGCTGCAGAATCGTATGTTTAAGGTGTGTGTGATGCAAAAACATATGCGGTTTACATATAACAAGATATCCAGTCTATTTTTCCAATCCAGTGTATTAACTATTTGTTTACTTTCATTATTCTATCAATCTTCTCCTTAATGGTAACAGCAGCATCCTCGGTAATAAAGATTTCAGTGTCATTGGCATCATACACTATGAAATTCTCAGTCTCACCGAGCTTAGCAATAACCTCCTTGATACTTGGTTCTGTTTCTATCAAACAGCATTTTTTTATTTGAACCATTGAAATAAGGAATATCTATTTCAGATTTTAAAATAAATTGTGGAATTGTATAAAAGTGAGATATAGAATATAGGAGATACTAAATATCCTCGAAGCAACCATTGGTAAGGCACTCAATCTTCAACAGTATTGGGTGGTTGTATCCGCTCAACATGAAATATTATTTCTTCTGCTTTTCCTTCATCGATATCGTTCTCTCTTAAAAGATTCTTCAACTTTGTTACATTTACTCTACCGTTTTCAAATGAACCAATGTTTTTGGCCACAGGGTCTGTGTATATTTTATAGATTTTCAAACCCAGTTCCTTATTAACTTCAGGGTATATTGCATTGAGTATACTAACTATACACCTATCAGATAGAAGAGAATTGCTCTTATTGGGGGAGTATTCCTTTCTAGCACATTCCTGATTTAGATATGTTTTCCTATCTGGGGCAGAACTGCAATGAGTATCGGTGGTAAGGTTGTTAGTATTCAAAAATCCTCCACACACATCCTCAGAATCAGATATTGGATCACATCTTGTGTTGTGTTCGAAGTCCTCTTCTGTTTGAATCTGTCTAGTTTCCTCTGTACACCTGTAATGTCTTTTATACTCCAAAATCTTTTTGTACGCCTTTTTAATACCCACATTCTTAACTCCTTCTGTATAATCAGATCCCAGAACCATAGACATTAATATCAGATCATTTTGGTTCAGATTCATTTCTCTGGCAATATTATCTATGGAATACTCCAGTATTGGTTTATTCTTGGAGAAAAAGTTTTTGTAGATCCTGGCACCATACAAGAGAATATCATTGTCTTCAGAAACTACGCCATCCACAACACCATTTAGGAACAGGTGTGCACATTGACTATCGGATTCCAGGGGAGAATCAATGTATCTAATATTAAAAATATCCAAAATAGATTTGAATTTGCCTGTGATATCTGAATTTTGTCCAAAGATATGGAAAGGGATCGTCATAGAAACACCACTTTTATGAATATTCATATATTTGAGATTCAGATACTCTTTGATTTCTTCCAAACTTCTGCATAGAACTTGATCATTCTCTAATATAATATCATTATTTTTGTGTTCTGCAGCCATTTCGCCAACTTCATCCCGGTTAGTGCTGTCATAGCGATCTTTGTATTCCCGAACCAACAATCTATAGTCCCCCATAATATCATCGATATTCACCGACCTTTTCACATCCAGGTCTGCCTCTATATCTTCAATATCATCAGTGGAGCTTGTTACTCTGCCCTTCAAATTAGTCCTGCTCTTGTTAACATTATTCTTTGACTCATTCCTTATTTCTGCAACTATTTTACAATCACTCTGAATTGGTCTACTTTCTCCATTGAGCTCTCTTATCAACACATTGACCATATTTCTTCTTTTTACATTCTCCAATTGACTTTTCACAAAATTAATGTCACTGCTGTTATCAAGTGGGAGAGGCTCTTTGCGCTTTATACGCATTTCTATTAATCTCTTCAACTTCCTTGACTTAGACAAGGATCCATCGGGAAGATCATAAGAACTACCGTACTTGGACATTATCTGATGATTGTCCAACACATTTTCTGTTATATCAACAACTTCTTGATCATCTGAGTACGAGCTATCATTTTCATCACCCCAATTATAGCTGTGGTTTTTTAGTTTCTCAGTCACTATCTTCTCAGTCTTCCCTAGAATATCAGACCTTATCTCTCCTCCATGCTCACATACCCGCATTTTGACATTACACACCTTACATATTCTGTTTTCAATAATTCCCTTTATTATGTTTTTCTGCTCACTTTCCATCAGCACTGCTTTCCTTTGAATAATCGTATCTCTCTTCAAAGCAGGTGTTCCTCCATCAAAAACAAATATCGGAACAATATTGTTATAGAGCAATTTGATGATTCTATTTA
The DNA here is from genome assembly GCA_038659295.1 of Enterocytospora artemiae. NCBI lineage: Eukaryota > Fungi > Microsporidia > Enterocytospora > Enterocytospora artemiae. The sequence goes on from JASNGC010000003.1 coordinate 355,740, forward strand.
TGAATAATACAATGGCAGTATTGCTTGACGCATCGTTGGTGTTGAAAGAGGAATTCTTTGGCATAAGAGAGTTGTTAGTTCCAATACGATCTCCTTGATTGGTGCTTGAAATTCCCTTAGTTAGCTGATGGATCCAGATCGATGCATCTACTGCTAATCGTTTGTTTTTTGGAATTGCTTTTACTCCACAGGGCTTGAGCAGTTGCCAGAGATTCGATACTCCCATTTTGGGATATGTAAAAATAACTAATTTGTATCAACAATATATATGAATGGGATATCACTTGACTAAGTAATGCACTTAGGCCTACTGTCTCTATGTAAAGTAACATTTGCCTTTAGTTATTTATTCTTTGCAATAAATTCCAATATTTCTGACAATTTGAGGCCCTTTTTGAACAAAAAACTACTTATACCACATTTTACTCCGTCTATGTAGACAGCGTTGTTTACGACTCTCAAGTTTGTTGAGGTATTTTGGTGCACTTGATCATTTGATAAAATTTGAGTTTCGGTCTCATCAGTAGCCTGTTTCTGGGTCTGGTTGAAAACTTCATTGACAGTATCGCCATCAATTCGATAATTTGTTTCATAATAATATTCGTTTCCTTCCGGAAGTACTGTTAGAAGATTCTTTTGAAATTCTTCGATTCCAAACAAGCATTGTAAATTAATTAAACCAGTGAAGTTAATTGGTAGGGAAATTATTGCACTGAAGTTGGATAAGGCATTAGAAGCATTGTCGTGTCGAATACCATTGTTGATTGATTGGGCCCCGTCACTATTTTCGTAAATTATAAGATCATCCTTACGATGTGAAAATATGTTGATCTCTGTATCACAGGATATTAGATCTGGAATAATACAGTATGTATCTGTAAAAATACAACCACAAATGGATTGATGTTCCAGCCTTACTTTAGAGTACACTTGAGAGGTCAATTCATCCCTGGCATATGCAACAGCTTCATCGGTTGAACCCAATGAGTTGCTTTTCTTGGAAATTACGAATAAATACTTCAATAGAAAGTAGAATACATCCATTCTATTTGTAAAGTGTTGTAGATATTTCTGAATATATTTAAAACGATTGTTTATAGAATTTTCTACAAAGATTACCGAAACTATTAATTTATCACTTATGTCTACAATAGCATCGTGGGATGAAATGGTATATACAGCTGATGGTGTTGGATGCCCATGCGTTATTGAAGCTGTCTTATGAAACAGATGGTCATAGCCTGCACCTGCATTTGGTATGTCAGAGAAAAAATCTAAATGTAAAACTTCGGATATTGCTTTTATAGAATCTTCCAAAGGTAGCCAATTTGACTTTAGGAGTAACACCAGGGCTTTTTCATCATAAGTAGCCATTCTGAGGGCAAAATTAAGATATTCCCTTTGGTCATGCAAAAAATTAAATTATTGGAAGATACCGAGGAATACAAACTAAGTGAATATTAGCAAAAGATATCGAAAGTCATATGAAACATAGCTTTTTTAAAGCATACTACTTCAATCAACTTGCCATATTAAGTGGAATAACGAGTATTGATTTAGTTACAATTAGATGCAAATTCAAATCAATGATTCTATTATACAAGAGTTAGATATTTTGGAACATTATTTATTAAAATGGATCTTCAACAGCTAATCAATGCGACAACGGATTATTCACGTGGCTTTTTCAGCATATCCTTTTGGATATGCTTTACATCATTTGGAAGTGCAACCACAATATCCTCACCATCGAATACAAAGTTTTCATCAACTATCTCATCTCCAAGAGTCTTGATAGAGTAGTTATACACATCACCTGCAAGGACATCCGACACCTTCCATTTTATTATGTATTTTCCTGTAGAGGTTATAATAAACTTGTCTTTTTGGTCAAACTTGGCCGTGGTAAAGTGAATATCAGAATCCATCATGGAAAGATGCTGTGGCTTCAGCTGGAGTCTCTTCGGAGTTAACTTGATCTTATTTGCAATTCCGTAATCTGAATTGACCCTGTAAACCAGAATATATTTTTTACATGTGCACAGCACTATGCTACCGTCCTTAGATGTATCAATCCCCTCAATTTTGTCTCCAAATCCGTCAAATAAGGACTTGGCTCTTTTATCAATGCTATTGTACAGCCGTAATTTGTCACTGGCTATAGCTACACCCCCGTTTTCTGTGGCAATCCCGACATTGAAGTTGTTTTTTGTTTTATACTCCTTCTTCTCTACAATCTTGTTCTTGACCCTTGGATCTATTCTAAACAGATTATAATCTCCAATTCCCACCAATGTGCCTGTATTATCTCCTCTATGACTGTCAAAGTAATCATTCATATCTTCAAGTGTCCAGGTCTCAATCACCTCTCCACGCTCTAAATCCATTAGATCAAGCTCACCACTTCTTTCCCGATTCTGAATAAGTAGATTTTGCTTTCCATTATGAGTAATCAGTTTTGTTGGATCTGTAAATGCATTTTTAATGTGGGCTTGGAACTTTAAATCCTGATCAAAAACCCCTAAAGAAGATCCTCTGGTTACAAATACCTGGTCTACACCCACCAATAAATGCTTGTTTATATATTTGGATGTATCCTTAGAATAATTAGATGATTCTGCAACAGAATTACCAGAGGAAGTAAGTGGGGACTCTGCCCAAACATCTTCGTCACCCAAGATATCCTCATCTGAGTCAGGGCATCTTTCTTTCTCCACACAAAAACTAGACTCTCGTTCCTTATCTTGGATGTCTTCTGAATTGTACACACCACCACTTGCTATCTTGACATATTTGGCCTGAAACTCCAAAAATTCAATATTCTGTTTAAATTTGATACAGAATGTTTTGAAACCTTCATCTTTGAAGATGGACCAGATAAAAGCCCTCGTAGATTGATCCAAATAATACTGTATATTTGAAGAAATTTGTTGAAAATGAAGAATCTCATGATTATCTTCGACACGCAGGAAATACTTAGTTGGACTAGTGAGAGTTTCCAAATTTGATGATATTTTATTTTTGGATGAGGTATCACTTGACTGTGTCTCCAACGCAGAACAGGAATGGCTATCATGGCCTTCTTGTTGACCCATCATCAAGCCTGTATTTTTATTGTCCTTAGTACTACTTGATTTTGTTGCCTTTTCTATAAGGACCATTTCTACATCCCTATCTCCTTCAAATGTTCTCTTTTCTGTGCTGTAGACTGAGTAGGATACCTTAGCGTGGAATGAGCAATAGCTGTTATTCACAACCATGGCACTTAAGGTTTCATAGAGTTCATAATTACTAGTGTAGAAAATATATTTTTTCGATCTGTAATCAAATGAGAACGAAGTAATAAGAGTATCAATATCCTTTCCTAAGGTGGTATTGTTGGGAGAGATGAGCTTACTGCTGGTGGTGGAATTGCTTTTGACAGTGTTTTTCAAAACAGAGTCGGTTGTTGTTTTCAGATTTTCAATTTCTCCTATAACTATCGGAACATCATCGAAATATAAAATATCTCCATCGATCTTGGACTTAACAGTTCCAAATGACTTGCTTTGAATGGTTAATTCACCTTGACTTTTGTCAGATTTCACAAAAATATTTTTCAGCAGATTTAAAACCATTTTTCTAAGAAGGGGTCAGCTAAACAAAACCATATAATCCTGATCAAGAAGGTCAAAAAATCACACAACTTAACAAATGGCAGAACTCAGTCCAGTATACATCTTTTTTATTAAAATCTTATGTAATATATTGATAATATAGTTTCCATCCCGGCTAGTGCAAACACAATGGTCACTTTAGGCAAATTATTCACTGCCGGTTTTAAGCATCGGGAGAAGAAAACGAAATATGCAACTAAGAGATAGATGGAGATGGGGAGCATAAGAAGACGAGGAAGGATCATGCATAGAAGAGACACTGTCAGAATCGTAACGAATTTGTAACCTGAAAATGCCAGTAGCGAAAGATAAGGAGTTGTGGCGCTAGAGAGATACATCACTAACTTGTAGAATAAAGCTGTCAGGACATTGATAACAATGGTCCGAGATGACATGAGCAAAAGAGATTCTGGATGGAATTTGCCAGTTGACCCCAGTCTGAAAAGAATAAGAGATATTATAAATACAATTGGAATATAAAGATCAGGCCTATAAATGGCCGGGTTGAGACTATTGGACATACTGGATGGATTCGTGGGTTTCGAATATTCGAACTGAGGAGTATTACTTCCACTACTCTCCAAACTCTTGGTTTCATAAAATGGACACAAAATCAGCATTGTCTTATTAATGATATATGAATTGTTTACATTAAAGTACCCTCTGAGAACTTTGTAGTCCACCCTATCTAACTTATCATAAACGTAATTTTTTGATGCTGAAACAGCCTGCTTAGTAAGATCGAGATCCATGGAATGGGGTAGCAAAACCATAGAAAAATTAAGTAACCTTCTCCAAAACAATAAACACATTTGGATCCGGTGCTAAAATAAGGGTATACGCTACACAAGAGGAACAGGTATTCAATGAGATGTTTAAAATATCTATCCGAAGAACGATTCAATTCAAGTGCTGTTCTGGAAAATCAAACAACACATCACTAAACAACTACAAATAGTAGGGTATTTCTTCCTCTGCAATTTATTTAATAGTGTGCTTTTCCTCCATACGTGTTGTATATTCCAGATGTCCTGTCTAATACCTCAATAAGCTCCCTGGTTTCCTTAATATATTCCTTCTCGTTAGTCATTTTCGAGTGATTTTCGTTAGCTTTTCTTGTAAAATACTCACGAAGCGATGGGGAAACAAACTTGGCTGCTGATTTCAAAAGTGTAGAATGAAGCTCATTTACTCTTTGAATTGAAGACATTTGTTAAGGGTGGGTTATTGGTAGTAGAATAAATAAAGGATTGTTTTATTTTTGGGATAAATTGGTGTTAAGACATGTAACACATAAGCCTTATCTTTTATTCTTTCAAAAAGTGCAAACTTCAGTTTCTGATAAACCAATTATGTTTTTGCAGTATATTTCATATTCTGTAACAATTTCGTCCTGCATGTGTTTCAAGCATAGTACCCCTATTATGCATTCGGATCAATACTAGCATAGATCTCTAAAGTTCCTTAACCCATACTTCTTTATCTTTTAAGTGATTAAATGTCTTGCAAATTAAAATTTGAAACTTTTTAAGGCAAATTAATATTATAATAATAAAGCTAACAACACCTGATAGTTATTTTGCAAGCTTTACTATTGGATAACTTCCCCTGCAGAGTACTTTTTATTGCATATGGAGCTCGACAGTTTCCCTCCTTTTTAGTGAAGTGCCAAACAACTCATTACAAATGGTCCAATTAGTTGCAACCTTTTACAGGATTATAACCAGATCACTATTGGAAATCAAAACATCGAGTAATATAATATTTTAAGTAATTGAATAATTTAATAAATGAGCTTTATCATTTTTTAGATTTTTTATCAATATTTTCAAAATATTTTTTAAATGGATGCATTATTGTTCAACCCCCAAATGGGCGAGATCTCAGACCAGAATAGCATGGTGTTCTCTACTGATGATCAAAGTAAGCAAATAAATTCTGCTGCCAACCACGACAATAAGGATTTATCGATTGCTGCAGATTGTAAATTGTCGGATAGAATTAAGGAGGAGATAACACTCTCTACTACGACTGTAAAGATGAAAAATGAAGTCTTTATACACGGAAAAGGAAAAAATAACAAAATAAAAGAAAAGGAGAATGTTGCTGGCAACTGTAATTCAGACGGAAAGGATATCGCAGGAACAGAATCAAATTCCCCTGAATATAATATGCATGAGGTTTCTTCAGTTCAGCCTCATATAGATTCGATCGGATCTGAAGACAATACTGTTCCATTCAGAACACAGAGTAGAAAGAAAGTGTTTTGGTCTCGTGAGGAAACGAAAGCCTTAATAAGGCATGTGGAGGCTTATGGGTTTCAGTGGAGGAAGATTTTGGATGAAAATCAAGATGATTTTTCTCCAAGTAGAAGAATTATCGATCTAAAGAACAAATATAACATGATAACCAAGTCCAATACGTTCTATACGACACCAAAGAGAAATTGGGTAGAAGTGGCGGATGGAAAACCTAAGAGGGATTCAATGGGGGAAATCATCTGTGCGGTTGATAGATTCCCATACAACGCAGCCAAAAAGCTGGCAAAGGCCCAGAGATTCTCTGGATATGAGTCCTACACTATGTATATTGCAGATGAGACAGATATAGAAAAGCTACATATTTATACCGTTACTGTAACGCAAGATACTTACAATGTTAAGAAGATGAAGAGAGGAACTGAATAAATTAAAGTCATCAAACAAAAGAGGTATTATGTAGTTGTGGGTGATGGAAAATTATATTTGTAAATGCTTTTGATATAATTTATTCCCTTGAATCATGGGAAGTTTTTTAAAACTCCGCTTGTCTGATAGAAATGACATGTAATATTATTAGTATCTTATCAATTTGTTACCTCTCTAAGAAAAACGATTGATCGTGCATTCTTAGCATACCGCCTGCATAGTGCCACTTGGGAGTGGCTCAGATCCGCATGAAAAAACTCTCTAAAATTTAAAATACATAACTATATCTTTAACTAAAGATAGATAATAAAGGCTCATTTATTGTCTTATAATTCTTCCTTTATAGGCTCTGAGATTACCTCCTCTTCTTTCTCATGGTGGCAAGTCTCACTGTGAACATGCTCGTCTTTAATTTCCTCGGAACCATTCTGCTCGAAATATTCCTTGAAGTCATTAACGTTGATCTTAGAAGAAACACCCTCGTTGCTGAGGAATGTCAGCCAATCAACAATCGTCCTTCTGGAACTGATGTCAACCAGCTCTGCTGAGTTTTGCTTCTTAAAATAAATTGTAGGAACACCTTTTATATCCAAGCTGGAAATCGGTTCATTCTCAATGGTATTGTATTTCCCAATGAAAATCGGAACATCTTTGTTCTGCAATGTCTTTGCAAATGATTCAAAAACTGGGTCAAGCTGATTGCAAATTCCACATCTTGGCGAGCTGAAGAAAATGATCTTGTCCACGGATTCATCATTAATAACCTCAGAATATGTGTGGGTGTTGATCACCTTAACAGGCCTGCTGGCATTGTCATCTGGTATAATCGATGAAAACAGAATCCTATCAGCACTTCCATCCAGCAAGGATTTGACTGACTTTTCAAACCCATCAGCCGTAACATTTTTCACAATTCTTTTATTATCATTTTCTACAATCAACACAACTGGAAAGTCGGTTTCTTTAATATGTGCCAAGCCAATAAGATACTTCACCTCATCCTTATCAAAGTAAACAACTTTGGCCAGAGAAGAAAATTTCTTGGCTGTTTGCCCATATTGCATCTTGGATTTCTCGAAGGATTCATTGCTGGTAATAAAATAGATTATTTTCTGTGTCAGAGTACTGAAATCTCCGAAGTTTTCTGATGAGATCTTGGAGAATGCATCCAAACTAATTGCAGACATGAGTGTCTTCGGTTCCAAGGAAAACTCAAATTGGAGAGTATTTTTATCAGAAGCATTATAGCCCATTATTCCTGGAAATTGAGCACCAAGTTTGGCTGCTTCTTCCTTATCTGTTGATACAATGACCTTGAAATTCTTTGGTACATCCAATTCTGCAATGGCCTTGATATGCTCCTGATTATCTGTAAAAAATGTAATAATATTGAAGACTCCACTCCTTAAATCTGATTCAAAAGATCTTTCCTTAGAATTAACTTCATTAATGATTCCAACAAAATCCCCCGGCAGGTTATTCATATGTTTTAAACCATCGTACAGGGTCTTAACCTCGTCTTCAGATTTGCATTCAACATTTACTCCTTGAACAGAAAGAAGATACTTGCTTTCTTCAACGGAGTTGTCTTGCACATACTCAATTTCCTTGAGCATTTCTGAATCAGGCTTGTTTGATTTCAACACCATCGATAGTGCAGTGATTTGTAAAATGTTTGCTACAAACATGGGCTAAAGAATTCAAACTTTTTAATAAATTTATTTGTTTATATAAAATTTGGAAATAAATTGTTAATAACTGGTTTGTTTGTCTTAACAAACAAAGGAAGAAAACCGTGACGAGATGGCTGCACTGTCGTGATTGAACGCAAATAACGCTTCATATATACAGATGTGGAGTCAGGGATTTATTTGGGATTACATAATATTACTTATACGTACCTACAGCATGTTTGATGGATGTAAAATCATTTCAATGCTGTGTTGCTCTGTTGGTGAGCTTCTTACAAATCCAAGCTTTCTATACAATCTTTGTGCTCTTTTGTTGGTACTATAAACATTCAATGTAATTGACAATCCACCGTAAAGCTTTTTTAGATGATTAACCATGAAACTACCAATTCCCAGCGACTGAAAACTCCCTCCAACAAATAGTTCATAAATATGGAGATGTGATACAGCCAACATAAACATAATAAATCCTACAATAGTGTTGGAAACATGGCCAGTATTCCTATCTTCGGTATGCTGACTAGTGGGATCAACAGTTTCATCTTTTCCGCCCCCATTATTTGGGACGATTGCATCAATTTCAAGGTTTCTCAAGCTACAAATATCTCTAACAATAATATATTGGTTGACTTTATTGTTGAGGGCTGTTCTTTTCGAGCTCAACAATAAGTTCGGAACAGCATTATAGGGCTCCAACCCTTTACATATCATTGATAACATATTTACTCTATCATTTTTAGTAGGACGATCTGTCTCCACAAGAGTGAATTTTTTGGTGGAGATTTCTATGTCTGATGATCTTGAATACATTTGCATGGGTCCAAGGACCAATTTTAAGGCGGAGGGTGCCATATTGTATTTGATACAAATCAGCATCAAATCCTAGCCAATAACTTACAGAAAATATGAATAAATACCACAATGCTACAAGGAAAAGTGCCTATACATCTTTAAATGAACATTTATAGAACCATTAAGAGCCTTTGTATAACTTTTCGAACCCTTTCTTGCTCATGGAGATATTTGTTAGTAACAATTATGCAGGAGATATTCTTCGGTTAGATGTGTATCACACCATCCCAGACGCCTTTGGCTGCTACATCAAACTGAACGGATTTCTGGATACTCATTCTGTCAGATTACAGCATTTTGGGTGTGAATATCACTTTGAACCAAGTCAGAAAGTGAGAAGTTATTGTCCAGTGAACAGCGATTCAGAAAAAGATTTGGACCTATCAAAAAGTGATGTAGATATTATCAATTCCGTTTTGGAGCTTGATATGAGTGATAAAAAAATAGCCCAATATCATAATGCCTTGTATCACAATTTGAATGCTGACAATACCCAGTTTGTTTGTAAATTCTTTATGAAATTGCCAAAAACAATTCCTCCTTCGTTTCAGAGTAAGAACTTTTCTGTTTCGTATTCTTTGGACATCATTATGATTTATGCGAAATCCAAGAAATATTTCACTTCAAATATTTTATTACATAATCATTCCATGGTCGATTTCTCCAAGGTAAATAGAATTAATTCAGGAAGTGGCGATGGCATATCTTTGGAAGGGGAATTTATGAGTTATCAGGAAATTATTGGTGAATACTTAAAGAGAAAGAAAGAAATTTGCAAGATACTGTTGAAGAATTATGAGAAAGTGGTGATAAGGGAGAATTATGGGGGAGTAGTTGGAAATAGTAAGTATCTAGGGAGTATGGAAAATAGTCTGTCTAGTAACAAGCCTGAAACTGATGAAGACATACATCCAGAACTTCAAGCTGTTGCAGCAAAAAAATCAGAGGAGGAACTGCAGTTTATTGCTAATGGTTCACAGAGCTCTCATTCCAAACCATCAAGCCATGACTTTTCCATATCAGCTGAGATGCTGCAACTTAATGAGGAAATCGATAGGATGTTTTATGAGCATTGTAGTATAACTGAAAAGATGAACGATGATCATATATATGAAAGCATCGAAACAGCCTCAAGTTCTTACCCATCATCACCTGTGAATAATATATCGACTCCCATGGTTTCCAATCCAACTAAAGAATATTCTTCAACTGTAGTAGATGATCCATCATCACCAACAGATGATGAAGCTCCTTCAAATAGCTCTGAAAATTCGGTGGTAAATACCTTGTCTAAATTATCTGTTTTAGAAAACATTCCACAATTTAGTGACCCGAATATTCTTAAAATATCATCCGATCCGGTCAAATTTAAAATCAAAAATGAGAATGATTTTCTGGGGATCTTAGAAGTTCCGGAGTTTCTGCACTATAGAGATCAAATTAGAATAATTTATAAAACCAAAGTAAAGAAAACAAAAGTACGTATCCATAGACAAGACATAGAGTATACGAGACAAGGGAAATCTGAGGGGAATGGAGAAAAGGTCTATGAGAATCGAAGTAGTGGTGGGAATGATACTGTTGCAATGGAGCTATCCAATAAAAGCATCACCCCTCGTTCAGAGACGTTGATTGACTTTCAAGTCATTTTAGATGAGACCTATAATTCAGAAAGAACACTAGAGAGGGTTATTAAGGTGCATTTTGACACATTCAGTATAAGGACAGAGCTGTTTGAAGTAAAATATACATTAAAGATAAAGTTGGATGAATTTGAAGTGAATTTACCCATAAGCGTTCTAAATCTCCGAGGCAAAATAAAATACACATGCTAATACTCACAAGCTAACCATTATGCACTCTGGAAGCTTGGACCTGAACACACCCTAATAATATGACACTCAGGTAGATGCAGTCTTGTTGGGTAGCATATGAGTGCATATAAATCTATCAAAATTTGTTTCTATGTATATGGCATCACCCTGTTTGAAATGTGCTTCAGAAATCAACTGATTTGATTTACCCAGTGATCAAATCCAGTTTCATCCACAAACCAATGGCTTTTTATAAATCATTCGACTCTTCAATAAAAAATATTTCCAAAGACTAGCTATGTTCTGCTTTAATTTTTTAATAAAGGATGAAGCTGATGAGATTTCCTTCAAAAAGTCTTTACAGTTGTCTGATGATACCTTGGGAATGTACAAAAGCATCGAGAACAGCTATTTTGATCTGAAACACAATCTGAACGATAAGAATCCGATTCCTGCTATGGAGAATCTACTACAATTTTACCTGAACTCTGAAATCTTTGTCATGAGTATTTTAAACGAAATGTTAAGGAACAGCTTCTATGAAACTATAGAGACGAAGAAATCTTTATTTAGCATTTTGAACAGGATTTTGAAGCTTTGGATCTCTGTCGATTGCAATCTGATTATAGACAGAAAGCTCTTCTTCAAATATACAGAATATAAAAATAGCATGAACTATGAGAATCTACAGTTTACTCTACTAAGCATATCTCCCATTCCAATGGGAAGGTTGATGATTTCGTTGTTTGCCAATGACCACCTGGAATTGTATTATCCAATTGCACTTAGCAAAAGACCACGGATTTTTTTGAACAACCAAAAAGTCAAATATCTGAGAACCTATACAAAATTAGCCTCTAAATTAAACATGTCTCATATCGTAGTGTATTTTAATGCCATTTTGAGAAGATTTGAAGGGTCTGATGAGTATTCAAGATATTTCGGTCAAAGGTTGAAGAATTATGGTGATTTGATGCAAAAAACTAAATAGGTTGATCACAGATCATTCATTCTGTAACAAATTGTGTTTCATCAATTTGATATGAAAATCATTTATTATAGCACATCTCTACAGCACTCTTAACATTGGAAATAGTCAGCCTTAAATTACGAACTGCTGGGTTCAAAGAATACATTAATTTGTATGCATCATCCCTATCACACAAATACAGAACATGCGTAGATCTATCCATCAGTGCTATTTTGAAGTCAAGTAGAAAAATTAAGTAGCTATCTGTCCTACCTAGTGTTCTCTTAAGTGGGCTAAACAGATATCTATTCTCTGTTTCCTCGAGCTCCTTCTGGTGTATGTTTTTATTTGGAATATCCACCTGTCTCCGCTTCATCGCACTTAAACTATCAATTTTGATACGGTCATTCTTTAGCAATGTGTTCATCTCACTAATATAGTCTCTTAAAGTCCCTGTGACTATGACAGAATCCACCAAGAAATTAAGAAATTCTAATCTGAGGGACAACAAATTATTATTCTTCGGCACATGTAAAGTTTCCTTGTTCATGCTTTCAGATTCTTTCTTGAAAATATCACAAAATCTCATAAATTGTGGACAATCGTCAGTGGCAATAGATTCAATGAATTGTTTCGTTGCCGATTTCCATGTCTCTCTAAGAAACGCAGTCTTTTTCCCTCCTACAATTTCTTGCTCACTGTTCTCAACGTTTGGCAAATTTGACAGGTAAAACTTGAAAAGATCAATAAACTTGGTTCGGCTTGATTTCAGCTCATTTTCTATAATGCATATCATCTTTGAATGTATAGTAAATAGAAGATCTTTGTTGTATTCTGGATCTAAAATACCTTGTGCAAGACTTGTAAGTGTAAAAGAACCAATTTGTAGAATAGGATTGAAAGATGACAGGAACTGATAAATCTTTACCAGTCTCAATAGGTTATCCCCCTCAAAACAGTCAATTTTTATAACCTTTGAAGAGCTTGCAACAAACTTTTCTTCTCCCTTTCTCTTCTTCTGTGATGCACTGGTCTGTTTCACGACATTGTCGTCGAACTTGTCATTGGTCTGAGGAGAACAATTTGTCTTGTTACTCTGGGATTCTTTGTTAGGACTAAGCTGATCTGGATGATTATGCAGTCTAATTTGGCTATCTCTTATACGATTCAAATGTGCATTGGTATGAGTGTTTTCTGTCGGCCTATTGGGTGATCTGTTATTTGGAGCTTGAGAAAAAAATGGATCCAAGAATGTTTGGCCGGCGATTCTTTCCTCATATATACCTCTACTAATATTCCTTCCTTTGGGAATTTCCCTGGTTTTCCTCATTGGCGTAGACATCGCCTCTTCACCAAAATTCTGATCCATGATTTTATCAAACACATTCTCTATTAAAATTGGACCAAAAGGCGTTTGCCTGGTAATTTTATCTAAAAACACAGAAACATCATCCAGTGAATAGTCGCTGGCCCTTCTAAAACTTCCAGACTCCAAGATGACTTCCTCATTATCCTTCATCACAGTATAAGCATTCCTTTCCTTATTACACCTTATAATGGTGTATATGCAGTCACTTCCACCAATGAGAATATGTTCATTTACAAAAAACCTGGTTTTGATTAGCTCTATAACCTTTTCAGCAACCCCCTCTAAACCTATTCTACTATGCTGCATAAAAGTTTTTATTATGAATTTCCTTAAAGAAATGCTGTCAATCCTCATAGGGCATCAAAAAAATTTTATAAAATAAAAGTGAAACGAGCATGATATATTAATTGAGAAAAATTTTGTCCAGACACATGCCTAAGGTACCATAAATTGACTACGCGACCAAGAGAGACTTTCAATGATAGAGTCACCTTTGATATCATTTTCACTGTAGATGCTTCAAACCATTGATTATCTTGTGAAAAAATATTTATTAATGTCTTCTTCCCCTAGCTCTTCTCCTTACAAACCCTTCATCTTCATCCGATTCTATTTTATCCACATTGAATAAGTTATTATTAAATGGATTTGTGCTGATTGGAATGGCTTTGTCAGCTGTTATATTGCTGAATGGATTGCTGAACTCCAATGAGCTATTGAATGGATCGTTGTTAACTGGTGTATTGCCTAACAAATGGCTATTCATTGAAGAACCTTGTGAAATAATATTCTGAGAAAAGGGATTGGAATAACTATTTGAAAAAGGATTTGTAATGACTGGAGATGAACCATGAGTTCCACTGTTATTAAATGGATTGTCTGTAGTTTTTACTTCAGAAGTATTGGGTATTCCGCCAGGGCCTTTGGAATAATCATGTTTTCTTTTACCAACAGCTGGAGCGTGATTTTGATCATAACTTAAATCATTCTTCAAACTATTTTGAACATGTAAAAACGGATTCCCATCTGTATTCTGTTGAAAGGGATTACTAATGGACATAATTGGATCTTTTTCATGATGAAATGGATTGGATATTGTATTTTCATTAGGCCTTTCCTGAATGAAGGTATTTGAAGTACCATTATTATTTGAAAATTTGGACATTTCTTCACCCTGATTTTGACTTTTATAATCAAATACAGCTTGATTATGAGCCACAAATGGATTTGTGGGTTGGATGGGAGGTATCGGGTATAAAGTATCATTGTTAGAATCAGCAAATTTTGAAGCCTGGTCGTTGCTGTCTGGTATGCTTTCAAGCGTTTTCTCCTCAGGATTAGTCTGGAAGACGTTGATATCACTCTTCAAAATTGATCCATTATTATTTGTATCATCATGACCAGTCAACCCCACATCCTTTTCTAGGATGTTTACATTTGATGTATCCTGATCAAATATATTACTGTTTTTATCTAATTGGTTGATAACTTCACTTTTTTCTTTAATTATCCCTTCATTGATAGTATCTTCATTGGTTATTTTGGAAGGTACATTGATGTCTGTAGGATTAAAGAGTGAAGGTGTAGTAAATGTGGTGTTTTTATCCTGTGATGTATCATCATTAGATTTGTTGGATAAAAACGACGGAGTAATATTCAGTGGTGTGCCAATAAATGGATTGGATAACGGATATAATCCTTTGGTGTTGATTGGAATATCACTCGTATTTGCAAATGGGTTGGTTAGTTTTTTCTCTTCTGAAGAATAAGAAAGACTTTGGTTCCTGATGTCTTCAACTACAGGTGTCTGCTCCATATCATTGAGTTTATTTTTTGAATTACTCTCTTTCCACCACAAATATTCCTCTTGTTCTTCTGTAGTTGCATCCTTGAATTGATTGTAGCCCATTTCCGTGGGTTTCCCAATTTTTGTATTAAGTGCCTTTCTTGTTGATAGATACCTATTCCTACTCGTGGGTTCTCGTCTCTTTTCCTCATCTTTTCGTCTGTATTGTTCTTCAAAAACAACTTGCATAGCCACTTGTCTACGCATATCCACAGCCAGGCACTTTAAGCAGTCACCCTTACAATTTCCAACGCTGCACTGTTTGTAGTCTATAATCCAAGGCAAGTGGCTGTAAGATTCTCTGGGAATATCCACATTAAAGATAGAGTTGAATTCCAAGCTGTTCAAGTAGTTGGTTATGTTGCTGCCTCCATCGGTATCATCATCGCGGACCCCATTGTGTCTTTTAATCTCCTTCTTATCCTTGTCTATTGCCAAATAGTCCAAGATATTGTTACTCATTCCGTTTGTAGCAGTATCATCCTTTTGTTTTTCAACATCTATATTACGTAACGTATTAAAAAATCTTTCTGAGAAGTAGAAGGGAATATCTTCTTTTTTTACAAGACATTCTTCGTTTATCCATGCATTTGCTCCACACAATGAATGGTCAAGCTTTATAAATTCAGATTCCTTTGACTTTATAATGTTTCTAAAAATGATAGAATCAAGAATAAGTTTCTTGTACAACCCAATATCAATACATCTACTGTTCGTTCCAGCCCTCTCAGGCCCTGTGCTGTTCTTTATTAGTTCAAATATCTCCAATAGCTCTGATCGGGTCAGCATTGAGTTCTTCTGGAGAATACTAATTATTTTTGAAAATGCATTTACTGTGAGGTCTGTCGAAGATTTGAATTTCTTGAAAGTATCAAAAAGAAATTGAAACATAGAAACAGGGGCTTGAAAAATACAAAAATTACGGTCGAATATCTGCAGAAACTGTAGTATGGGATTATACACGATACTCATCAATACTCAAGACACCATTTTTAAAGGATATCAATAAAAAGGCGCACCACAATATATCATACCACTGTTTTCCAAAAGACATTTCTTCACTTTAATTTATTATTTTTAAATGCAAATTCATCACAGTAAGTCTCAACTTTCACACTATTCAACAGGAAGCTGGGTGTCGCTTTGGAAATCTTGCTGTTACATATTATAGTCTCATCAATTACG
This sequence comes from Enterocytospora artemiae, assembly GCA_038659295.1. Lineage (NCBI taxonomy): Eukaryota > Fungi > Microsporidia > Enterocytospora > Enterocytospora artemiae. The sequence continues at coordinate 371,810 of JASNGC010000003.1, forward strand.
CCATCTGATTCTTTATCTTCAGAATCACTTTCTATCATATCATTTAAACTTCCTGATGTTGCCGATTCATCACTCTCATCAACAGAAGGCTCCAGTTCAAATGTTCCTTCGTCCCAATCTTCAGAAGAACTGTAATCGTAGTCTATCACATCAGGGAGTCTGTGAAAACTATAGACACCTACGTTACAGTCAGAATTGGCACCATCGCCACAAATCTTAAGCCTAAATTCTTCATCAATCCGTCTGCTTATATGCTTAATGTATTTTACTTGACTGAGCTGGTATACTACTGGTCTCTTTTGATCCCACCTTTTTATAAACTGCAACTTTCTCTCTCGTGTTAAATCCCCTCTCTTACGCTTGGTTACATAATCTATATTGTTCTTATCAAACACATATATCCCACTTGGAAAAATAACAGGTTCAAACTTCTTATAGGACTTCTTCGTTATGTATCTCTTAACAAAGTTAAGTGTATTGTTCTGTGAGGCGATTGTTCGTTTAATGGAGAATCTTTTTACATTGGACGATACAGAACAATTGAAATCACTGAAGTTGTTTGTAAAGCTCCTGTCCAGAAGATCGACGCTGTTGCATATAGAATCACTCACCTCCATATTGGTATCCCTGTCGGAACATATTATTCCTCTTGATGCAATTGTGGCATTTGGAAAAACTTTCTTCAAAGTAGGAATAATTATCCTACTTTCTCCAACAATCTCTCTATTCACAGCATCTTCAATGAAATTCGACGATTGCTCCTCCAGTTCAAGAATAAGAGTGCTTGATAATTCATCTGATAATCTCAAAGGTAGGCTCTTCCGATTCTCCAATATCAGTTTCGTGGTGAATTCACTGAGATATGAGAGTTGCTCCTCTTTTAGAAAGCATGTATACTTATTCGTGACAGGATGAACACACTTATAGAACAACTCAACAATTCTTTCTTTCAAGGGAACAAGTGTATATGAAGGAGTGTTCTCAGCATTCTCTCGTATTTTGTAACTGTACAAAATGTCGTGGACTAGATCGAAAACTGCATTTTCAGTATTATCAAGGATTAGAGCAAGTAGATCTAGATCAGGAATGTGTTTTGCTGAATATTTGAAATCGGCCAGGAGTTTGAGAGTCAATGGGTGGAAAAGCATACCAGGAGGGGTCGTTTTGTAAGTTAAAGGGAAAATACACTCTGTCTAGAGGACTTCTGTGAAGAAATTATTGTATAATAATCAAATTATTGATTAGTAAAATATTTCAGATCTAATTACATCAATACGGTCCCTGTCAAACGTGGAACATGTGATTATTTCTAGTAAATCTAAATTCTGATCGTTAAGTGTGGCAATACACAACTCAGGAACATCTATCAAATCTCTGGTATTGTTTGTAGTATTTTTAATAAAAGCCACCTTGTTTACTCTTTCATCACAAAATATCAGATCAAGTTTTGCTTCATACGATGACATATCAGCAGATATCATGCGACATAGATTGGAAAACATAACTCGAATGTCTGGAATATCAAAATTGAATCCAATTGCTTCGCATATTTTACTTTCTGCCATTCCATCCAGCCTATAACCTGAAATATTTTCAAAATGAGAGGATGAAACACTGTAGTCTGCAATTTTACATGCAAGGAACACAGATTGGCAGAGAATTGGAAAATATGGAACAGAATTTTGCCATAATATGAAATCAGATGTCGAATCAATAGATGATACAGACGAACTTGGATCTTTACTAATGCTACCCTTGGGATTGTTGGTATCTGTGTTATTCGATTCTTTTGTTGAGGCTATTTTATCTATAGCTTTAACAGTAGCCTCCTTGTTTTCCAAAGCTGTCGGAGAATTACTTGTGTCACCGGAAGAATGGTTTCTCCATCTATTCCTACTGCTATCAACAAGCCATCTTTCTTTATCTGTAAGATCTTTTATAGCATATTGATAAATTATCTGTGCAAGATTCCTAGCATAAGTCGGTGCTCTTAACTTACCAACAATGGAGAATATTGCATTATTGGCAATGGAATGCATCAATAAGGGGTTATTCGATGCAGCAGCTTAAATTAATGAAAGTTTGGTAAATGCACTACTACTTTAGCCCAGAAAATTTCCATTGTAACTCAAAAACTTAAAATATATGTAGCAGCATGCTATATCCAACATCCTTTGGGTGAATAATTTGTCTCTTATATTATGGCACACTAAGTGAGGAAGAAATGACACAAAAGATACAAAACAGCAAGTCTTTTGAGGTCATACAAATTTAATATGCTATACATTGTTACGTGTATGTTCTATCTTATACCCAATTTTCGATCTCGATTTGATAGTAGATGGATAACCCAATGTTTCTCACAAATAAGGTAGTTTCTTTAACATCCTCAAATAACACGCCTAAGCCGTACATCTTCCCGCTGGTGTACTTAAATCCACATCGAATTACCCGTCCCACAAAAAAGTCGTCTGTAAATATTTCCGAATATCTCTGCACATCTCCCTTGTCCACACTAAATATGAAGTAGCTATGTTTGATAGGCTCAGAATTTTTGACATCTGGAGTTGTGAAAATACATTCTACACCATCCTCCAAACTCGATTCTGCAGTTGGACCATTTTCTGGCTTGTGATGACCATGACCCACGCTATTTTTCTTGTTTTTTGGATTGACAATTCTAATATTTTTTTTAAGGCATGCAATCTCCAGGCCATTTCTTTTTCCCTTTGGTTTATTAGCTGCTAGTTTCATGATCTCCGCAACTCTCTCACACTCAATTAATCTATAGATGGTGCTGTTTATATTGTCATAAACTGTCATTTTATCACATTCTAGTGCAATCCTATCAATTTCTTCCAAGCATACCGGAATAAGGCCTACATTTGACAACTTTTGAATAATTTCCATCACATGGTTTCTGTGGCAAATAATTTTTGCAGTTTCAATTGTACTCATTGACCCAGTTGATGATTTTCTATTGTGAAAAATCTTATATTTGCTACTTTCAGGTAATGTTCCCTCAAACTTATCCTTAATAATAGATAAACTACAAAGGCTATCCTTAAAGTTGGAATTACCATAGAATGAGTTAAAGACAGATGGTTTTTCTTCAATATGACATGAGCTGCTTAAATATGTATCAGAAACACTCTGGAGTAGCCCAGTTCTTTTATTGTCCTCGATGAATCCACAATTTAAGGCAGAGCTATCCTGGTTTTCCAATTCACTCATGCCTGGGAACCTCCTTCCAATGCTTATCACTACATTTCCATCCACAATGATTTCAAATTCATTATCAAAGTACTCAATAGCACTTTCAGAACTATTGTTGATATAATCTAACAGGTTAAGATTTGGTTTTCCGATATCATTACTAGTGGTATTCCTACCAACAATTTCCTTGATTTGACTCTTGTTGTAGGCAAATATGCCCCTGAAACTTTCATCGAAGAGATATCCTCTGCTCTTCGACTTATAAATGAATTTACTACTCTTGATTCTTCGTTTAATAGGGATGGAAAATGGAAAATTAAATGGGCTTAGTGAATCACCCATCAAATCTGTCTTGCTTACCAAGCGTACACAATCATCGGCAGATTTAATTTCTCTATCATGTCCTGAATCCAATACTGAGAGGTTGTCGCTACAGTTTAATTCAGTCTTTGGCCTTGCAAAAAAACATTCCTTCGTGGGAGCCACCAACTTCATCATAAAAAATCTTTTTGCAAAGTATGTGTGACTTCTTAAAAAATGCCGGTCTTTCTTTCTGCCTGTGAATTTCCTCCTTGATATTTTGTCGTAATTTCTGTTCCTTCTTCTTTTGTAGAATGGTAGTCTTTGAAACAACAGACTCTTTTTATTTTTGGTTGAGATGCTTTTTTCAATTCCATTTATCTCTTTCGAACGTGCCTCCAAGAACTCCTCAACATCTATTTTTGAATTTGGAAAACTCATTTAGAATGGACTAAAAGAATTAAAAATTAAAATCTTCCAAATTGTTAAAGATAGGTTCGAAACTATTTCAAAGTTATTTAACCATTTACAGAAGTGCAAAATAGCAACAGCATAGATCAAATGCTTTAATTGAGCCATGATAATATATGGTTTGGATTTCTCCTTTTATTTTGGTATTTCCACACTCCCCTTTGATACAATGAGTGCTTCAGCCTACAAATACATATGCGGTATTCTCTTTACAATATACCACCTACTCCTGTTGTGCTCTGTTTTACAGCCAGAATATTCCCACAGAACACTGCTATTGGCGGTGGTCTTTGGAGTGTCCACATTAATATTCTTAAGAAAAGTCTTTTCGTCCTGGAATTTATCCAAGTTTGAGAAGATATTGTCCAAAATGGACAAAGTTATCTTTCTACTGGAGATTAACAACGCAATGTCTATAATACATCTAAATTACGAGTTTAACAGAAATATATCTAGAGGAGATTGCCTTGGTGAAAATGCAGTAAGCTCAAAAGATCTTGTTAAAACATATTTTATGAATTTTATGAAGTATGTTATTTCAAACAATTATCAATCTCAGATCAATATCACACTAGGTATATTTGCAGTCATCGATATGCTCAGAAACTATATAACAATTACCATGCTCGATAATTTCTTTCAGAATGATCATCTGAAATATTACAGAGATATTATAAAATTTGAAAGATTCTATATCAAAGCCACCACTTCAATCTATCATTCAGACGATCAATTTGTGATAAGCCATTTGAAAAGTATGCACTCCAGGATCAATCCAAAAATATTGTTCTGTATATGGACAGATGATGCAGGTGCAAACAACATGTCAAAGGCATATGATGCCCTGCACCTAATCCAGGGCAAACTAGAAGAACGAGGGCAGTACTTGCAGAAAAGAAGTTCGGAAATGCATCCCCGCAGTTTTTTCAGTGGGATAAGAACATTAAAGTCCGAGGAAGAGTCTCCAGAAACGGATATTTTAAAGGTAGAATCTGATGATATTGAAAAAACATTTGATTTTTCAGAACAATATGTGAACAAAGATATAGATAGTCTTCTAAGCTCTAGCTTGACAAATAATTTGGTAGAAAATAGTGTGGAGTTGGATGTCTGTTCTTTGGACGGTGTTGCAGAAAAACATAGTATTTGTGATGGAGAGTGCAAATTGAGTTCAGATTATGAAGGTATTTGTAATGATGATGCAATTAGTCTGAAAGATACAGGCGATGGTATAAAGACAAGATGCTTCGAAAAGCAACCATCGTTGGATGAACCCGAATTCAAGATCAACCAAATTTCCGGAAAGTCAAAATCAAGGAATAAGTGTGTTCCTAGCAGTGGATACAAGCAAAAGTGTGAAAATATAGAAGAGTATACAACGATTGACTCCAACATTGATGATTGTGAGGTTGAATTTGATATGGACAAGGAATTGGTTAGTGATGGAGACAGTTATGATATCGATGATAGCGGAACAGAATCCAAGAGGGACGATTTAATAGAGGTGAATGAAAGTGATAGCAATTCTGGGGATAACAATTCCAATGATGTTTCAAGTGATAACTCTTTGAGAACTCCAAAGAATATTATTAACTTCCCAACACTTACATCTATGGAGATGGATAAGTTGAATCAAATTAACTTGCAATACAACTTGTTTGAAACCGATAAAAATAAAGGAATTAATATGAGTAGAGATAGTTATAATAAGTTGAAAGAAATTGATTGCATAAAGCTTCCTGGAAAAATCACTGTTAGTAGCCTACGCAAGATGTTTAATAAGGCTGATGCTAAAGACTGCTTTAGAATTCTTTCCCAAAACTTGGATTCAGAGTTGACTTACAACATGTTCTATGATAACATGAGACAGATTAATAATGAGCGTGGGACATTTATAAAAGTACTGGAAAACAGTGCAGTAATTGTTAATCTCCTACGAAGAATCTCGATTATTCTGGAGGCTGTGCTTTTGATTTTAGTTTTAGGGAAGGTATTTGATTCAGACACGAAATATGCCGCAAGTAATAGCAAAAGTTATTTATCAAGCAGTAACAAGGCTGCAGAACCTATTCCTGGTGAAATATTGACCACTACCAGCCTTAGACACTTGTTCACATCGATTATGCCAAGCGAATTCCTGATTACACTTGCTGTATTTCTAATTCCAATATGTTATAGTTGCTTTAATCCATTCCTCTTTTTAATCTACCATCGACCTTACGATATTGGTGATAGAATCCATCTTGACAACGACAACATTATTGTGCAGGAAATTCGTCTATTTTACACGATATTTGAAAGATGGAACAACGAATATGTAATTATTTCCAATGAGTATCTCAAAAACAAAATTATTAAAAATATCAGAAGATCAAACAACCAGACATGGAAGATTGCATTTTACATCTCTAATACAACCCCTAAGCTCACAATGATGGAGCTACAGCAAAAGATCGAGCAGTTTGTTCGAGTATCTCCCGCTCTGAACTCCATTATAGTGGCTGTTGACGAAATTAAAGATGCCAAGTTCATTTTATACACATTTCTGGTGAAGCATGCAATAAATCACCAGAACGGTTACTTTATGTGGACTGTTCAAAACAAATTTATGAGAAAATTGGTGGAGGTGTGCCAGGAGCTTAATGTGAGATACATTCCAATGGGTATTACGGTTGAGGATAAAATATGATCTGAAATGTAGATATTGGTATCGTGTTGAGGGAACTGTACTGACATGTAGAGATGAATCTATATTCTTTGCAAATTGTATCCTCTTAAATGGTGTTTCAAAATAACGAATCTTTAAAGAAGTGATATTTTCTATTAAATAACGTATCTATAAATGGAGATCCCTGATATTTTATAATGTGACCAATCAATCTTTTAAATCATTTATTAAAGATATCCTTTCCTATAGAGGTCAATTTCCATATTACTCTATAGATTTATTTAAAGCGCATCCTCGATTTTAAAAATTTCAATCTTGTTGTCATTCATATCTATCACTACTCCTTCATTTGTAAGATTGAAGTCAGGAACAATAACAAGTGATATATTATCCACAATTTCATGTTTGGCCTCGCTTCCATATCCTGCAATCAGGAAATCCAACTCCTCAATAATAAATGGATCTTTATCCTTGTAGGGGATACAACTTACAGTATCGGGTGCATTGGGCAAAATATGCCTAATTCGAACCAATAACTTCACTGCATCCAATACATCAACAGGTTCTCTCACATATCTTTCAATATCCTTTAGAATATGGTTGTTCATAATTACAAAGCTATGGCCATGAATCTCCAACTTGGAGGGGTTTTCCAGCCTAATACAATCAATATTTACCAATTTGGAGTGAAGTGCTTGCTGGGGAATCATACGTGTTGTAGGGTCATTGATTCCAGGGACAATGTATATATTTCCCTTAACGTATCTTAAAATATGCTCAAATCTTTTGCAGCCCATTTCATCGAGGTTACTAAAAATATCGCCAATTAGGATCACATCATATATCCCATCAGATAGGAAGTATATTAAGGAAAGTAACTTATCATAGTTTTGATTAAATAGAATATTGCTCGCAACAAATAGCTTTTTCTTAACCTTTTCTTTGCTGCCAGATGTGACTGGTTCGGGAAATACGATATCTGAGCACACAAACAAGTCTGCCATCATCTCCCCCGTAAATCCTAACACCATTCCGGTTATTAATATTGGAAGCACTGACCTGTCAATTTGGATAAAGACCTTTCCCGTCTCATCTTCAATAAAGTATTTGGAATTATCATCTACGTAGCACCTGGAACCATCATCCTTATTATTAATGTCAGAATCTCTAAAAGTATCCAAGACGGAGTGCTTCGAATTTGAAACCAAGAATAGTGTGGCAATTACCGTGCATCTACCCTCAATCTCTGCCACGGTGACTGTCGGAATGGCACCACATCGTGGAATAATCTTTTTAAATTGGGAAAGCCTGGCTAGATAATTTTGGTTGTATTGCTGGCTAAAATTAACAGAAGCTAACGTGTTAGCTGCAGAATCACTTGGAGATGTGTTTGCTAAATGGCTCATGGGTAAAATTTCTACATTAGTTTTGTAAAATAAAAGTCAAGTAAATGCAGTATACCCACAGGAGAAGGTATATGAACTTTGAACCATTGTATTTCCGCATTTAAACAGACTCCAACCACAAACTGTTCATGGAAATATCTGTTGGAGAGTATCATATGGAGATTTAGTAATATGGCCAACCTGCCTTTAAAGTATCATGAATTGACACAACACTCTGTATTAGCCATTAAAATATTTTCTAATTATATCACAAAGCCTTAACTGATGCAAAGGTGTCCACCAATCAATATTAAGCTAAAGGAACCTAGTTTCACTGTTTTACCCCCTTAAGAATGAGTCAATACGGACATACTGAGATAATCTGCACTATAGGGCCCAAAACGAATAATAAAGCTTCTATAAAAGATCTATCCGATAACGGAATGACAATTCTAAGGATTAATTTAAGCCATGTAAATGAAGGTGAATTGAATGAAATAGAAAAAAACATTGATATTTCTGAAGAATTGATTGGAAAATCCATTAAGGTAGCATATGACACAGCAGGGCCAGAATTGAGGGTGTGCTTTGAGGAAAAAACAAATATTGGCTCTGAAGAGATTCTTTTAATAGAAAGCAACAAGACTGGATTAGAATACAACACATCAGAATCTGGGGATTCGACAAAACCACATGGTAGAAACTGTTCTGGAGAAGTTAAAAGTACTTTCCGTAATCAATACAAACTACAATCCATACCACAGGCAGCTCTTATGTGTTCTTCAAACATCCACACTTTTTCTTCTGTTTCTATTGGCGCAATGTTCTCACTAGGTGACTCAAATTGTTGCTTCGAAGTCATTGGAGGTTGTGAGTCATATTTGCTATCCAAATGCCTTTATGGAGGTTGTTTCAGTGGACAAACCAAGATAACGTTTAAACATTGGAAATTTTCGAGTATTTTAACCGAAAACGATATCAAATGTTTGAGGCAAGGAATCCGTAGGGGAATTGATTATGTATTTGTCTCATTTTGCCAAACTGTAGATGATATATTACAGGTTCGTAAGGTGATCAATGAGACCATCTTGCACAACCGAGAAAATGCTGACGACTCTTCTGTTCCTACAGAACATGAGGAACGACCTCCCATAAAGATAGTTTCTAAAATCGAAACTGAAACTGCTGTTAAAAATATCCAACAAATACTAGCTGAATCTGATGGAATTATGGTGGCCAGGGGTGATCTTTGCTTAAATATAGGAGTAGAAAAAATGTTTTCGACACAAGAATATCTGTTTAAAGCAGTTAAGGAATTTAATAGAAACATAGTTAAAAATAGTGGGCTGTCTCGAAAGAAACTACTGTTTATGGCCACCGAGATGATGAGTAGTATGATTTCTAAGCCATATCCCACAAGATCTGAAATAACAGATGTAGGCTATGCAGTTAAAAATGGTTGTGATGGGGTGATGCTATCTGGAGAAACAGCTATCGGAAGCTATCCTGGAGAATGTGTCAAATTTATGAGATCTATTTGTAATGATGCCGAATGTTGCAGAGAGAATAGTTAGAAGGAAGTTTTCCCAGACTTTACCTTCTACTCCTCAACAGCTATTTAATTGGTGGCTTTGTACATGTTAATCCAGTCCCTTCAACCCTTTTATGTATATTACCAAAAATAGGCTTCTATACAGAACTCCATATATGCTCTTGAAGGCATTTGTGCTGATAAACTTTTGGAGTTGGTGGGAGTAGTATTTTGTGAATAAATTGGGCAGTAGAAGAACATTCTGTAAATCATCATTAGAAAGTCGTCAAAGTTTTATTTTTAATGGTTTTTTCAGGCCTGTTTATATTGAATTGGTGTGGGCATATTCTCACAACTCTTTAAATGCTTCAATAGTCTTTCTTTGGCCTTGCGCAGTATTCCACTCACAAATAATATTTCCATTTTGATTCTCTTTTTTCCTACACTTCCAGTTGAAGCCATACAATAGGTTACGTATTTGTAAACTTCTAAGTTACACCGAATAATTGATAAAGAACAAGCCTCATGAGCTTCTACTAAAACCAATTGATCAATCAAGCTCAAGGCATATTCCCCAAATTCCTCTTTAATGTGGTTATAAACGATATTGTGTATATTCTTCAGAATCGAACGATCGGTTCGCACGATGATAAATCTGTGCTTGAACCCAGCCATAGAGGGGATGTGCTTGACGAATAATTTTTCAATAGTCTTCTTTGGATTGGTGGTGCAATGGATAATCTTCAAATTCATGCATCGTATTTACTAGGCAGATGTGCATGTTTCATTCCTAGATGGACTGTCAAAAACAGTTTCCAAATATTGGTTATTCTAACTTTTCATAAACTTTTGCATCCCTCCTATGAAAATTGCGTACTTATACGATGATTCAATCGGATTGCACAGCTATGGAAAGGACCATCCTATGAATCCCATTCGAATTTTGATGACCCACTCTCTGGTAAAATCATACAATTTGGACAGCCATATGACTCTGTACGCTCCAGAAAAAGTCCCTCTAACTTATCACACCAAAGAATACATAGCAAATCTTGGAAAGGAGGAAACTGATGATTGTCCAAACTTTGAAAACATTGTCGATTTTGTAGAAAGATACTCCAGCTCCTCCATTAATGCTGCGCAGTTGATCAATTCGGGGGAACACAAATGTGTTGTCAACTGGGCCGGGGGACTTCACCATGCACATAAAAATGAACCATCCGGATTCTGCTTTGCTAACGACATAGTAATGGCCATACAGGAGCTGCTCTGTAAGCATGAGCGCGTGATGTATATAGACATAGATGTACATCATGGTGATGGGGTAGAGGAGGCATTCTATGATAATGACAGAGTTCTTACCATTTCACTTCACAAGCACGGAGAAGGGTTTTTTCCCCAAACTGGTGATTTGGTTACGTCCAATAAGCGTGCTGTAAATGTACCGCTGCAGACTGGAATTGTGGATGCTGGGTACAAATATATTTACGAGCCTATTATTTCAAATGCAATTAGGAGGTTCAAGCCAAACGCCATAGTATTTCAAGCAGGGGCAGACTCTCTGGCTGAAGATAAGTTGGGGATGTTCAATCTGAGTGTGGGTTGCCACTCCGACTGCATAAAATTTGTAAAGAACTATGATATTCCCATGATAGTCCTAGGAGGTGGTGGATATACAATACACAATGTTGCAAGATGCTGGGCTTATGAGACGTCTGTCCTCTGTGAAGTACAAATAAATGACACCATACCCCCACACGATCCATTCTATACTCACTATGAACCAAACTTTCTTATCACACCCCCACTTCTATCAAAGCATAGGATCGATCACAATGGGAAAAAGTATTTGGATTCCCTGCTAGGATTTATACAAGAAAGAATAGACAGGTTCTAATATTCTCAAGTGCTAATTATAAGATCATGGTTGGGGATTTGTTATTGGCATCGCACTTAATGCTTTGATGGTATTCCATTCCACCCTGAAATTCCTGTATATATCCAATTTACACCAATAAATAGCCTATGGATATTTAGTTTTTTGTTTGTTTGTTAAATTACAATTTTTGGTTTTTATCCCTTATGTATACTAAAACAGGAACTACAATTGTTGGAGTTAAATTTAATAGGGGCGTGATTTTGTGTGCAGATACAAGGAGTACCAACGGCAGTGTCATAGCAGATAAAAATTGCTCGAAGATTCATTTTGTGGCTCCAAAGATCATGTGCTGTGGAGCTGGAACTGCTGCTGATACCAGGAGGGTAACGAGGATGGCATCTCACGAACTCCAACTATTCAGTTACAAATATCTCAAGGATCCACTAATAACGCACGCAGAGAGAATAATTGTGGATTACCTGCACGGCTATAAGGGCCAAATAGGTGCTGCTCTTGTGCTTGGCGGGATGGACGATAATGGCATCCGCCTATATTCGATTTCTCCAAACGGGTATTCTGCAGAGGTTGATTTTACATCCTTGGGATCTGGATCCCTGGCTGCCATAGCAGTCTTGGAGATGGGGTTTAAATTTGATATGAGTAAGGAAGAGGCAATGGCATTGGGTATTGAAGCCATCAAGGCAGGAATCAAAAATGATTTGTATTCTGGCTCCAATGTAGATGTAAATGTAATTGAAGAGGGAGGAGTAGAAATCCACAGGAATATTCTCCAGGTTGAGGCACGAAAGAATAATGAAAAAATAGTTTATCCAAAAAGCTCATTAAAAGTTGAAAAAGAGGAAATTTACAAGTACATTGAGGAAGTTACAGAATAAATCCAATTAAAATATCGCATATCCCACTCGAAAGACTTCCAAAGGAGATGTTCAATATTAATATTTTGTTTGTGAAAGGAAAATTTTTACTCTCGCGCCTTCATTTACGCCACTTTTAGTTTTTTATAATTTTTTTAACCGATGAATTCTGAAACTCACACGGAGAAGAATGTTAACAGTGATAAAATAAAGAAGCAAGTTGAATTTTATTTCAGTGATGCCAATTTTGCCAAAGATAAGTTTCTTATGGAAACCTCTGTGAAAAACGGGGGAGCTGTTCCTGTTTCAACTATCATTACTTTTAAGAGGCTGGGGGCTTTAAATGCCTCAGCTGCCGATGTGGTTCAATCTGTGAAGGACTCCACAGTAGTTACTGTTGAGGGTGAAGTGGGAAACGAAATGCTGAGAAAAGTAGAGACTGAAGAGTTTAAGAAATACAAAAAAAGCGGTGATATTTCCGATAGGATGGTACATATTAGCGGATTTGATAAGGATAGTAGCCTGGAGTATATAGAGGAGGTTTTACAAAAATATTCTCAGCCAGTAAGAATTACAATGAGAAGAGATATCAAGAAGAACTTTACTGGATGCTGCTATGTGGAGTTTGCAGCAAAAGAAGATGTGGACGAGTTGCTAGCTAAGGATTTGGTTATTGATGTGGAAAAAGAGGAGAGACTCCAAACCATTGAAAATGATAAGGAAAATGAGGCAACAGATGTGATTGAAAGCGATGGCTCATCAGCTAAGAGAACTATTGATGATGCCGGTTCCAAGAAACTTAAGCTCAGCGAGCCTCTCAGATTGATTGTTCAGAGGAAGGCAGAGTATTTAGCAAATAAGAAATTGAAAGGGACGAAACAGGAGGAATTAGCAAAAAAGATTAAAAACGATTTTATTCCAAAGCTTTATAAAATTGAGTACGAAGGGAGTCCAGAAATGAGCTCCATAAAGTCTGCTTGTAAAAATATTGCATTTGTTGATTTTAAACGGAATGTTGTGAGGTTGAAGTACAGAGAAGATTGGGAGGAAAAGGAGTTTGAGTCTGGAGAAACAAAATATAAGCTAATAAGAATGAAGGAGGAGGAGGCAGTTGCCTACGTGGAGCATATTAACATAAAGACAGGAGAGCAGAGGAAGAATCTATCAAAGAAAAGAGAATAAATTATTTAAACCAAGACTTTTGGAACAGCATGAATGATATCACAGTCGGATGAAGTCTTTGAATTTTTTGCATTCATACCATTTACTCATATCTCTCCAAGTTGCAAAACATGCTCTTACTTCTTTTTAAAGAGGATTTGGCACAAGGGTGACTCCTTAACTTTGTCTGAAAACTCAACAATATCTCTTGGTATGCCATTCTGCACCAAAAATTCCGCAAGAAAGTCACTAAAATGATTGCAATTAAAATCTAGCAGGTTGTACCTTGCCTTGCTCCATGTTTCCCTTGAATTTTCTATGAAGCAATGCAAGTCATCCATGGAGCAACTTGTATGGCCAATAGAATATCTATCCACCAATTTTCCATAGTTGTAGACAGATCCGGCAGGCTTATACACAATTCCTGGCCCATAGAAATATTCATTCCCATATATCTCTATGGCAGTGTGCCATACTCCACTAATTTCAAACCCAGCCATTTTTGAGAGAAACTGCTTATCTTGATTGTGTGCAAGATCATAAACCCGTAGAAAAACTTCTACAGCTTCGCCATTATTCTCCAGCAAAATTTCTTTTTTCAACTCTTGTATATTATCGGCAGCACATTCCTCTTCAGTATTTATAGTTTTTAAAGCCACCTTGAGTTTGCCCAACTCTGCTTCTCTGATCGCCTCATTCACTTCCTCATCATTTTTCTTATTTCCCTGTAAGCTCTCCTTTTTATCCATGGGATATTTAGTGAAAATTTATAAAACATAAAAATGAAACAACTTCATAAATAAACAAATTTATCAATATCGCTGATCCATATAAATAAAATTTTTCAAAATTCATAGCATAAGCACAATTTATAGTGATATCACACACAGAATAGTCAGCATAATGACCAACCATACAAATGGAGTTTGTTTGCTCTTTATCCAAAGAAGTATGAACAGTTACACAAATACAACTACTGAAGATACATTCATCGATGATATTAGCAGGTTTTGCTACCGAATTAGAAACCAAGTCCATCCAATTGATTGGCCATAGCAATTCCCAAATAATACTTTTGTGTAAAAACAATACTATTTATTACATGTTTCACCAAAACCACCATCAACAACCACTTCAAACTGCTTTTGCAGATCCATCATCTTTCTTTACAGCTCTATCGGTTCTTTCTTTACAGCTGTAGCAGTAAAAATAATTTATACTTCGATTACAAGGATCGATAAGTCCATTATGCTGGCCACACACACCGCATATTAGTGCATTCATCTGTGCAGGGTCATTTGCTAGTATGAAGTCACTGAGCCGATCCGCACCCGTTCGTTTCTTTTCTATAACGGTCTTGAAAAATGTCTCTCTGCTCTCCTCGTCCTCATATTTTTCTATAAGCCTCCTAGTCTTGGAAAACGCTTCATCCAGTTTACACTCCTTGACAAATGCCTTCTGGCACTCCTTCAGTGTCTTTAGCTTGTATTCGGCCATCCGAATCCGTCTAGTATTGAATGAATTATTTAAAGTAATCGTCCCAGTAAATACTACACTGCTTAGTAGAAGCATGGAAATATACCCTAACCGTACAAAAACACAGAAAATCGCCACAAGTATGCCCGAAACGAAAATGAGTCTCTTTGGAATTCTTTTCCGTCTCAGTTTAATCAAATGTGCTTCTGCATTAAGAATTTTCTCCTCAAACCGGAAGAGCTGATCTGCCGGGCTATTCACTTTAGAAATCAGATTTCCCATAGAAGGGCTGGCAAAAAATAAAATAAACAAAAAACGTTAAATATATAAGAATTTAGAAACTCCATGGTCACATGACCGGTGAAATACTCTACCTTTACTTTACAACCAATAAGGTATACGGCTCATAAACTATAGTTTAAATTTTAACGAAAACCTCGAATAAGGTCATTGGATTACGATTTGAGTCTCTATTTATTATATCTCTTATCTTTATATATTCGATATCTTTGATCAAAGTCGAATGATGCACACTTGTTCACATAGCTGAATCCATTTCTTTGAATTACCTGATTCGGCAAATAGATATCAATACCAGACAGTATCTTCCCTGCAAACTCCGTAGAGTTAAAATAATCAAAAGGTTTGTTATACAAATTACTAATCTGCCTAATTATTTCTGGCTTATTCGTAAAATATTGGGACAACCCCACCATATTCCTACTAGTTTCTTCGAAACTTAAAAGATGCTTGTGTTTCTTTGCAAACTCCTGGATTGCAGAGATATCGACAAAGGGTAGAATCGGAATTGCTTGCCAATCCATCACCTTTTGGAAGTTATCAATATGGAAGTTCAAATCAGTAAACTCATAATTATCATAAATAGAATGGTCTTCATCATAGACTAATGTGTAATCTTGGCAGGATAAATGGGACTTTTTGCCATTGCTGGGTGAAATTTCAGGTCTCTTCACATTTATAGAGCCATTGTCAAAATAGAATTTTCTGTATGGAGTGGGCAATAGATGGCTACAAACACTCGGAAGGACAGCCATAAGCTGCTCCATAGGCAAAAGAGCCTTTGTCTTTCCAAAGCTTATGGACAAATCTTCCATTGCACACAGATCAGACATAAACGGTGCAAAATAATACGGATAATAGTAATCCCACGAAGGGCACGAGTAGAAATAATACCTATATATCCACTCCATTCCCTTGATATATTCACTACAGGCCTTACTTAGCCCCTCTTCTGAACGGATATTCATCTTCTCTATGTAATATCTTATCTTTCCATTTTCAGTGAATAAGAAGAACTCCTCCTCCTCTGAAAAGGGCAGATCGCACCTAGCTCTTGTATCCACCAGGTTTTTTCTCTTCTCCTGCAAAGACTTGTCCTCAACAAGAGAACATTCCTTGAAGAATTCCCTCAAGATATCATAGTTTATACTTCCACCATTAGTAATAAACTTCTTGGTTCGTTTATAAACCTTCACATACAAAGTAGCTATTTTTTCAATAGCATTTGTCCGGATTTCAAAGCATGGAGCACATGGCAAAAAATCATTTCCAATGGTAAAGCATAAGAACACAAAATCCTCCAAAAATCTCTGCGAGTCGAATCGACTGCAGATTTCAGACTGAAACTGATCCAAAATACAGTTTCTCAACTTCTTGATCTCAACCAACACAAACATCTTCTCAAGAAATGGGTTTTTCTCCTGAATATCCTGCTTTCCCTTGGACTTAGACTCCTCAGAATCGCCGTTGGACTTCCTGAAAGGAACTTCCTCCCTCATTATTCTAATGTGGTTATTGTTCAAGGTTAGCCCCAGAAATATTAGATCAGCATCAGGAGAATATATGACATGTGTATCTCTATTTTTTTGATGAATCCTGATGTACTCCATTATTTTTTGTTCTCCTTCCCCGGGAACCTTGTAATTGGAGTAGATTACCACCAATCCTTTCCAGGCATAGTCTGTGCTTAGTTTGTATTGAATAAACTCTCTTATGAACTTATCCAGCCGCTCCATAAACGGAGTTCCTGGTGTGATTGATGTTTGGTCAAAAATATATTTGTAGTTTGGTGGTTTCTGGCCTGATATTGTCATTTTCTCATCTGTTCGATCTTTGGAGGTTATGACATCACAGCCCAGGTTGTCATGTATGTGTATTTCTCCGTTATCCATAACGGTTTTCGCTCCTTCAAATCGTCTTCCTCTTTGCTGGTTCAGCTTAGCCCGTGGAGCAACACCATCGACTGAAATATAAATCATCTTCCTGGGTTTTGTATATGCCACTAACGCATTCACATAATTCTCCAGGGAATTGTACAGTTTTAAGTCCACTTCACGCAAGTCATCCAATGTCTTGTCCGTACAAGGATGAACTATTGCATTAAAATCCAAATAGAGATTGTCTATGAAATAATCGGAAGCCAGACGCATGTTGGTTTTAATGCTCGGATATTTTTGTGTCAGCCAGCGATACAGTGATGGTACACCCATATTGGGGGCTGAAATAATTGAATTAAAAAAGGATTTGTTAAAAGATTTCCCTAAATCTACAGGATTAAGTACATGATGTTAAAGATATTGAACAATAGTGTGAAATGCTTGTGAAAGACTTTATTTATGAATATATTGAGAAACCACCTACCAGGCATCAGTTTTAGTTAAAAATAGATATTTATCATCAAAAGGATTCCTTTACCAGCTGTCTTGTAAAGTAATATTCTAGTTGGGTTAGGTCAATCACATTAGCATGGATCCCTGAAATGCATTCATACGATAATTTTTTTTACTCCCATGAACAGGGTGATACAGAATTCATTAAATTCTGGATATAGATGTGCAAAAACTACAGCAGCTGACATTACTATAGTCAGAAGCATAATCGAAGATGTCCCTTTATAATCCCACAATAATTTGAAAAATCCAGATATACAATAATTCCATAATAATATGCAAAGTAATATCATATTAATACATAATAATGTGTAAAATGATAGTACTATCATACTCTTTAGTAATAATATGTCAAGTATTATCACAAACATCCCTAATAATATGCGAAGTACTAATGCATGATCCCATAATAACTTACAAAATTCAACTGTGGCTTTCACCAGATATTTCAGTAATTCTACTGGTACTAACACCAGCCTTACTGGATTTACCGCTAGATATCCCTGTACTACAGATATATCATGCATATGGCTCAATTAAAAATTTTTGTAAATAATCTAAATTCCAAAAAGGAATATTAAATATTAAATAAAAAATTGTAGATTGCATATATACATGTCAAGTGTTTCTTGACTTTAAAATTTGATTTACTCTGAATTCGATGACATTCTTAATGCAGAAGTATTTATTAGCACACTGATATTACAGAGACCTGTTAGTTGTGGATAAAGAATCTAGGACATGTACTTTCTTTAGCTATTAAATACACAAACAGAAAAAACCTTTAATGATAATATTTATGAACCACAAATTATATTAAGTGGATATATTCCAACAATAAGCACCAATACCTTGTTTTATTGATCTGCCATAGATTCTAGAACCTCCATACGGTAATTTTCATAGATTTCACTGCTAGTCACCTCAATGAGTGTATCTAGATGACTGCTTAGAATGATTTCCCGAATTATGCTGGAGTCGTTATTCGAGGGATTATCCACCTCTATTGGACCACACGCATGCGTACGCAGCCGATCGATGGAATACTCCTCGGGATTAATGATGGTAAATGGGACTACTGAGTTTAGTTTTAGGTCCAGGATAGACTGGGAAAGAAACTCCTCATTTTCTAAATTAAATGTCTTAATATTGTAGAATCTCAGCTGATCTCTAACAACATTTTTTAGACTTTCAGTTTCTGTGGTGGTTAATCCATCGGCCTTACTTATAACAGGTATGATATTGACTAGATTATTCACTCTCGACAGAAAACACAGATCTCTGTGGGTGAGACCATTTCCGGTGGAGGGAATGAAGTACAGTAAGCAGTGTACACGGGTGTCTGCATGTCTTGGATCTCTTCTTATTTTTGACTCTTCCTTCAGAAGTGAGTCGAACTGGTCTGTAATATACTCCACTATACTATTCTGTATTTTTCTATCATTTTCGGTATCAAAGCCGGGAGTGTCAACAAAAGTAATTTTCTGCATAATTCCCTCACAATCAAGGTTAAGCATATAAATACTGATGTCAATTGAATTCGAGGCCTTGACTATGTTTTTCCCCACTATATTGTTGAAGAAAGACGACTTTCCACAGCCCTTTGGACCAACAGCCATAACGGAAAACCTGGTATTCTGTCTTCTAATCATAATTAAGGACAAATATTTTTCCAAGGCAACAAAAACAAAACAACAAGCTAAAACAAAATATTGAGTAGGTAATGGTTGTGGCACCAAGTCATAGGGAGACCATACAAGACTTGGAGATGAAATATTTCAGGATGCCATCAAAAAGTATGCAGAATGCTTATAATAAAAAATCGGTCTGCAAATGCTATTATTTGAAGTTAAAAACCTGAGTCTTAGAATAGTCAGTTATTTGAACGAATTTATTTACTACTCTCTAGTTTTTTGTTTCTATTGGCATTTTTTGATATTTTATTTTTGTAAGCTTTTTCACTGTACTTGTTTCTTCGTTTGTCTCTCGATAAATCCTCTTCAACTTCTATATCCTTCTTAATATGCTTTTCCTTTATGTTTAAGGAACTTGCTCTTACAATTTCCTTCTTCATTGCCTTCTTGATTTGCTTGCTTTCTCTGGTAGATTTGTAACACCTTCCTCTTTTTGGAGATTTCTTATCTTTATTGCTCTTCTTAGTATTCGACTCCTCCTCCTCTTCCTCCGTGGAATTAGATATTTCGGGCAAGCTTGAGTTTAAAAATTGTACAACTGACGAGAGTGCTGACCTATAAAATCTATCTTCTCTCTCCTCTTTAGAGCCACCTATCGCTTGGCAATTACCAGCTTCCTGAACATCGGTGTCTTCTTGTGTTGTATTTTCATTGATATTAATACCAAGATTCTTCGTTGTTGCGTTCTTGGAATCTCTTAAATGTTCACTTACCATTGGGACAAAAAATAACAGAAAATAAAGAAGAAAACAAAAATAACAAATACTACAGTTGTTAATAACACAATACCACTCCAACAGCAGCATCTTGTATTTAAATTCTCCAATAGATGTGTGGTTGGTTAGTTAGTTCTTGTGAAGGTAGATGAGCCTTACAGTAAAGATCAGTTTCACCATTGATTTGTTATTGGTTAATCCAGAAGTGATAAGCTTTCTATTATAAGTTCACATGGAAGAAATTAAGACAAGCAAGTCATTTGTAAACGATCAGGTTGTAGATGAACAGAAATACTCTGATGAGATTTTAAAAATATTGAAAACCAAGGATATCTATATTATCGAATATTTGCTGAAGGAATTCTACAATAACCTAAATAGATTATCGTTAGAGAAAAGCGGGGTACGAAATCGTGAAGTAGATCATAACATTCAATCAGCTTCATTTTCTATTCCTCTCAATGAAGAGTCATTGATTTCCCTGAGTAAATACATTCGTACCTACTCCGAATATGTCCATATCATTGACACTGACTTTAATGTTTTTATAGACCGGTTTTTGAGACGCATAGAACCTCAATCCATAAGGCCATTGATTGAATGTATAAGTTACTATAAAAGTGATTCCATGCAACACTACAGAAAACTATTCAGTTACAGTAAAATATTTAAAATATTTAGGGAATCCATCGATGAAATATTTGACAATAATGCCAGCTACGGAGTAGCATCTTATCCCATCACCAAGGACTACCTGGCTAATGACAAGTACTTTGGCACTTTAATCCGTCTATTAGACAGCAACTCCTTAGTTCATAAAAATCTGAAGGGGATCGTATCAAAGTTAGTTAAGTATGCTAAAAATGACATTGTAGAAAAGGATATTGTTGGATGCTCCACAATAATTTCTGCAATTTGTGAAAACTGCCCGGAAATATTTAGCAGCACGCTGATACTTTCCTTAATATCATACTTTACCAAAATACTATATACCCCAGCCAACTACCTATTCTTAAATTTGGAAGAATCTGAGATAATAATGAAAACTCTAATAGTCATGATCAAATCTATAACTGATGAAAGCAAGCAGATCAAACTATCCTCTCTTGGCCTTTTTAGAGAGTGTCTCTCTAAGATTGAAGAGTTTAGAACATCTACTGTTTATGAGGAGATATTAGTAGTTGTTCATATGACTGGCATCTTGGGTGACTTGTTCGTGTTTTCCAGGAAGCTAGGAAATCATGAGTACGAATATGTTCGAATTGAAAGGCTGGAATGTACAGTATTGAATCATGTTGGGGGTGCAGACGAGCACAACACCACTGAGAGTGTAGATAGTACGGGCGAGTACAGTAACACAAATGATATGGAGGATACTACCAATAAACACAGTGGTTTTTACATTCAGAAAATTTCTCTTGAAAACAGAAACTATGAGACGCTGAAGGATAGATTTATTATTTCCAAATACTATTTCATTGACTCTTTCACTCAGTACTTCCCTTGTTTTAATCGGGTCATGTTTTATAACGACTTGTCCAAACTATCCTTTCCATCGAAACTATTTGACAAGTTAAAACATATAAAGCCACATATTGATTGGACAGACATGATAGTGTTTGCTTGTAATGATCAAGGTGGCAAGTTGAAGTGTTCTACAAATATAGAGACCAACAAACAAAGCCCCAGCCATTCTAACTGCAATAGCAACTATACTTTAGAATATTTAAAACTAATTTTTGACCAAATCTATTTGGTGCATCCGGGACATGCAGTTTACCTGAAAATTTATTTGAAAAATCTCAATTTCGACCAAATAGTATATTTCTCCAAGTATGCCTGTAAAAGTAAATTGAACAGTGTGATTTTCGACGTATACTTCAGTCAAATTGGAAGCGACAATATGAGGTGCATAAAAAGCAGGGAAATTATACTGAAATACTTGAATGGAATAACACATCAAAACTATGAAACAAACGCACAATCCAGTGAAAACCTGCTGGATCTGTTTGAAATATACGTTCATGGACTGGATTTTGAACAAATCTACCGGTTGAACAGCCAAGCAGCCTATAAAAATCTTCTGTTGCTTCTGATTGTATTAACCAATGGAATATTGAGGAACTCTAAGCAGATGGATACCGAGGGAAATACAGTGCAGAAGAAAATATTGACCCTTTCATCGCCAGTCGAATTAAAAGATACCAGTTCCAAGGCTGGTAGATCAAATGCCCTGATATTCCTGGCAAATTCCTGCATTCACAGTGGAAATAGCTATAATGGCTATTTTATAGCCTTGCTATCCCTGTTGTATAATCATCCCACCATAGATACCGATTCTTATCATGCTCTGGTAGTATCATTCCTGACACATAAAATCAGCAGGAGTAACATGGACGAACTCTACATAAAAGCATTTCCAAAGGTATTTAAACTGTCCAAAGAGGAAGTCGATGAACTGAGGATACTGATCGAAGGTGAAGAATTCACAAGATCACAGTATTTTAAAAAATTGGAGAAGATTCTGCAGCTAATGGAGAAATAAGAGCAACAGGATGAAATATCTGTGGATGTAAGCAAGCTTGTATGTTATTCTATTACTCTAAACAACCGAGACTCATCACAGATTGGACGTTTTTGAAAAATATTTAGATTTTTGTCCCCCTTTAATGGGAAGAAAAAAGTCGAAAAGAGGAAAGATGGTTAGAAAAGTGGCTCCGCTGAAGATGGAGACTAGATTTAACTGTCCAAAATGTCATCACGAGAAGGTTGTGTTATGCAAAATATCAAAAGTAAATAGTGTGGGCATAGCCGCATGCACTGTGTGTGAGGCCAGTTTCCACTGTCAAGTGAATTCTCTTGATCAGCCAATTGATGTGTATCATGCATGGGTAGATCATGAGTAGATAATGCATCTTCAAAATGTTAAATATATCTTCCGTATAAAAATCGGCTATCGGTACAAATCAAGTAAATTATGTGCTGCACATGTTCTGGAGTTGTGTCTTACTTTGTTTTTATCAACTTTTAGTATCCGGATTGATTCGTGATTTTGATAAGGATGTTGTTGTATTGCCCTTCAAATGCTGAAAGTTGTCGAAAATCTACAAAATTTTCGACTTTTTGAATTTCAGGGAGAATTTGAAAACATCAAGCTATTTGATGGTGTTTTCGACCAAAACACTCTTCAACTAAGATTCCCAACATTCTATCTCCAGGGAAGAATTAGGAAAGGAACATATACAGTCTTTGAGAAGATTGAGGGTGATAATATTCAAAAAGTATCCAACATAACAGAGATAATACTGTTTGATAATCCGATGAAGTTCATTATAAATTTTGACAAGAAAAGAAGATTTAAATGACATATGTGAACTGGCAATTAGCAAGGTCTGGCCCCATGGCATTGTCAATATCTTTTCACTCCAATAATACTAATATGACCATTCTCGCCCATCTAATGACGATATTACCGAGGTCCTTAAACGATAAACCTACCTTTTTGGAGAATTAATGTTATTTCAGATCAGTTTATTTTTCAAGTCGAGTATAGTGTAATTTTTAGTTATGAAAGCGGAGCTCACAAACTAGCTGTTTAAATTGACATTATGGGCTGCGCTAGAATGATTAAATGAATAATTCACTTCAACCTTGACATCCTCAAATGAGAAATATTATAATTTTAATAAAATTTGTTTTTTAATTCTGCCCATGAATTGCAAATTAAATAATTCACTGGAAATGCCTATTATTGGTCTTGGAACCTGGCAACTAACCGATAAAAAGGTCCTGGCCAAGGCCATAAGCACAGCTATAGACTCCAACTATAGACATATTGATACAGCCGCTATCTATAAGAATGAAGATGTTATCGGTGAGATTTTAGAAGATTTATTTGAAAATAATGTGGTTAAGAGAGAAGAGCTATTCATAACTTCTAAATTATGGAACTCAGACCATAATAACGTTCGACACGCCTGTGAGACATCCTTGAAAAAACTTAGATTGGACTACCTTGATTTGTATTTGATCCATTGGCCTGTAAACTCAACTGGGGAGCTTAATCTAAAAGAGGTTTGGACTGCTATGGAGTCATTGGTAGTTGAAAGAAAGGTTAAGTCGATTGGAGTTGCAAACTTTGGAGTCAAGAACCTGACTCATCTGCTTTCATTCTGTAAAATTAAGCCGGTTGCAAACCAAGTGGAGTTTCATCCGTATCTATCTCAAAAAGAGATTAGATCGTTCTGTTCAAAACATGATATCGTAGTTATAAGCTATTCAACACTTGGGTCGACCAAATCTGTTGGGGAGGAGGTGAAGCAAGAGCCAGTGAGAAATGACCCACTGATAATAAAGCTGGCCAAGAAATACGGTGTTTCCTCTGCTCAGATACTCCTCAGCTATGCAGTTCAGGAGGGGTGTCCTGTCATTCCAAGAAGTAGCTCGCCAGAGCATATCAGGTCCAATATTAAATTGGTTACCATTAACGATGAAGATATGGAAAGAATCAGATCGATAGATACTCATTTTAGGTTTGTAGACCCAGTGAGTTTTGGACCAGGCAGATTTGAATAAAAAACTTAGCTATCTGTGGGCGGTTGTACAAGTATCCTTGATTAATTTAATTTTTCATGTGGGATTGATATTCTGGAAATTGGCTAATATCACCCAAGTTCTCAATCAACTTTTTTGATGTAGGGTGGTTCAGCCCAGAAAAGTCCTCGAAAGTCTTGATGTCATCGGTTCCTCCCACGTCTTTCACAAATTCTTCCCACAGGTGCTCACCCTTCCACTCATACTTATCTTCCGACACGATTTTCGGGCCATTCTTGTCTATTGAAATAACATACAGAATCCTGTCCTTGTTGCCTTTATTGTAATTGCTATGGGGCTTGAACCGTTTTTTGCTGGAAAAATTCAGTGGATAAATATGAGACTTAGTTACTTTATACGGTGGAAAGTTTCCAATGTTTGTGACTGAGACTCGGAACATAGCATTACCCAAAATCATGGGATAAAGGGAAGATTTGCTAGAAACACTGCTTACACATGCATTGGCCAAGTCCCATTCCTTCTCCAGCTCCCTCCGCTCATGTTTAAGAAGGATTTTCGCCAAATTCGAGGAATATTTCTCCAAATATAGTTTCTTGAATTTTTCAGAGAACTCTGGCATTTTAAGGGTTGAAAGTTATAAAGCTTTGAAGTTTAACGGGCTTATTGAAGGTACATAATATTGAAACCACTGTCCAGCACCAATTTCTCCGTATCATTAATCAATGAGAAATCTACCCATAAAAGTCGTATGGTTCCAATAATGGGGTTTATTTGTTTTTTAATATTCTATAGATTACACCCTTGCTGTTTATTTATTTTCTTTTTATTTGTTTTTTGGGCATGAATATTGTTTTGGATTTCATATATTCCGTGGGCTACTATTTCAGGTCGAATGTTACTGTTACCCTTAAAAATTTCAAGAACCAAACGATCCTTGTATCCAGTTCACTATACACCAACAAGTTTCTGGAGAAAGATTACATTTTTCAATTTATTGATCACGGAAATACAGATTATGAGGGAATAGAAATAATAAAAGATTTTAAAGAGAATGGCATGAAGGAAAAGCCGAGGAGAGCATGGATAGGAAACGGAGAGGATGATGGTCAGAATATATGCAAGAGCCAAGAAAATGCACCAAACCTCCCAGGATCAAACAAGCTCCAAATATTCATTTTCCTAACTTCTGAGGAGTTGAAATACAATGAAATTGTAAGAAAATACTGGAGGCTCCTTGACAATCCCTTGATCTTGACCTTAATTTTCGACAGAGATTTGTTGGACTTTTTCTTCAGCTACAATAAAAAGCCTGATGAGCGTACTGAAGATATCTTTGACAGCATTTCGCTAGAGATATCAACAAGGTACCCATTGTTTTGGCCAATTTCTGCGGTAACAGGTAGTTTGTTGTACTATATCTCCATAACACTGGCCAAATCAATCATTACTAAATATTCCAGGGCAGATCCAAATCTGAACGACTTCAATATACTTAGAAGCAAACTGAAGACATATGGTGATTTTAAGGACAGTAGCAATGAGAATATTGAGAGTAGCTGTGTAATTTGTTTTGAGGATTTTGAAGATGATAGTATAATACGATTCCTAGAATGTAAGCATCACTTTCATCAGGATTGTATAGACAAGTGGCTGGTGAGCCGGCAGCATTTCTGTCCCTGTTGCAGGTCTGACGTGGAAATTGTATTGAAAAACGAATAAATGTATATTGATAAGAAACGTATTTTGATCAACTCTACAAAACTATTGGTGGGAAATGTAAACCCATCCTTGCCTAAAACACAGCATTTGGGTTGTTCTCGAACGACCCAATAACTATTCTTGCTTCATGACCAATTAAAAGTAACACCCCAATTATAAATATGTTTAAACATATATCGCTATGATAGTAAAATTGAATAATGGAGAGGTTATGCCGATGGTTGGTCTCGGCACCTGGCAACTCTCCGATCGTCAAACAATCACAGCTGCATTAAATGCAGCCATTTCAGCAGGATATAGACATATCGATACTGCACCCCTCTATCACAATGAACATCTTATTGGGGAATATCTAAACAATTTATTAAAATCATCGAAAACCCCTCCAGACTTCGAAAATGGAAGTATTAATGTTAGTATACACATAACGAGGTCCGATTTGTTTATAACATCCAAATTATGGAATGATTCTCATGATAATCCAGAAACTGCATTAGAAGAGTCATTGAGCAAGTTGAAGGTTGATTTCCTTGATTTGTACCTAATTCATTGGCCTGTGAACTTTAATGGTAGTTTTGACCTTGAGCCACTTTGGAGAAAGATGGAATCACTTGTTGACTCAGGAAAGGTGAAGTCTATTGGTGTGGCAAATTTTGGAATTAAAAATTTAACACATTTGCTATCATTTTGCAGGATTAAACCTGTAGTAAACCAAATCGAACTACACCCTTACTTTCCACAGGAGGAAATACACTCATTTTGTGAGATGAATAATATATTGAATGTTAGCTACTCTACTCTTGGATCTAATGTAGCAGCAAATGGCATCAAATTCACACATAAGATCAAAGAACAAATGATAAACAGGCAGCTCAATAAGATACACAGCACAGTCGAGGCTCCAGATGAACAGAGCACGTCGGACGTAAGTGAGGGTGTCCCTCCCCCAGTGCGAGATGACCCCTTGGTCTTACAATTGGCAAAGAAATATTCTGTCTCGGCTAGTCAGATTATTCTTAGTTTTGAGGTTCTGGAGGGTGTTGCAGTTATTCCAAGGAGTAGTTCTCCGAAGCATATTCAGTCAAATATAAATCTTATTTTTTTACAGGATGAAGATAAGAAGCTGATAAGAAATATTAAGACACGGTTCAGATTTCATGATCCAAAAGCCTATGGTCCGCATCGCTTTGAATAAATACTGGCCATGCCAATGCACTAATATTTTGGACTTATTTTTTTGATTTCTTAGCCCCCATCTTATGAATATTTTCAAAAACTCAAGTTTTTATTCATCATCCCCAGATCTGGTCGATATTGTCGAGAAGTTACAAAAACCATCCACAGAAACTCGTGCAAAGGCGCTGAAACGTTTACAAAAGAAGCTAGATCGTTTGGAAGATTCAAACTTCTCAGAATTACACAGAATATTTCCAGAGCCAGAATCCATTACTTTTCTACTGTCTGTTTTGGCACCACTGATTGATTGTGAACCATCATCTTCAGACAGTGTGTGTCTGATGTCCAAGTCCATTTTGCGATTGATGCTCCTGTCATCTCCAAAAACAGTTATTCCGGTTCTCAACTCTATTGGCTTTCCAACTGTAGAATTTATAGTTAACAATGATATCTACAACAGGGCACTACTGAAGGGGATAATAAAGGCTTATAAGAGGCGTTTTAAGGAAAAAGATAACACACAGTTTATTCAACACATGAACTCTAGCGATGGATCACGTAACGCTGCTGTGCTGCCAGATGATTCACGCTTGAGTATTTTTCTGTATATTTTAGAGCATTCCAACAAGGATATTGATGGTTGCATTTCTGATTGCTCTATGTCCAACAAGGATATAAATGATTGTATTTCTGATTTGTCCATATCTAACACCACTCCCACAAACTTTGCCGAAGACTTATATTTTCCAGTCAACTCTATTTCAAACATATTTGTCATTTTAAGAATTCTTCATTTGATTGATAAAGTCAAGGTGGCTTATCCAAAGATCCATAACGAAATTTATCACAAATTGTTGCTCGAGAAGGCTAAAGAAACTGGTGAAAACATCAGAAAATTCACTCTTATTGTGTCTATCCTGTTACAGTATTATTCCTATGTGGATGACGATACATATGAATATCTTTCGTGGTATCACGTATTTCTAAATGATTTTTATCACTCAAAGGGAGAGTTGGCAGGTAAAAAATCCTTTGTGGAACACTCTTTAGATCCTGTTCGGTTTGTGTCTTTGCTCGTCAAACTTCCATCCGTTGATCATTTTAAGATATGTGTCAAGTCAGTTGAATGTTTGGAGATAGTTCTATATTACTTACCTATTTCCAGAAGACAAGATTACATTTCAAAATATTTCAACGAGGAAATGGATCTATATGATGTATTATACAAATTTCAGACCATAAGTTATCTGGACAAAACCGAAGACCAATCACAAATTCACAACTCTTTTACCGAAGTGGTGAAGTCGTTATCTATGATGCCAATTTTCTCAGATTCCTTGACTCTATCTCTTTTAAGGATCATCAAAGATTTGTCTGAATATCAATGCTCTGATAATGGAAATTTTCCCCCGTCCTTCGATTCTACACTTTTCAATTCTCTAGAACCTTTTTGTAATACAAAGAATGGGATATTACACAAATATATAAATCAAACATACTTATTCCACCAAGAATTCAATGATAGATTTTCGGATGAGTCATTTGATGGATCGAAATTTAAATTTCTAGAGGATGTACTTCCTGTATTGGTCTACGCTGTAAAGGTCTTGCCTGCAAGGTATTTCTATTCACAGAACTATCAAACACTAGAGGATATCGACGAAGGACATCATGATCTTTCAGTGATTATTAGGGAGTATCCAGAATTGTTTGAAATGATAGATCCAAGGCTGTATGTGCTGTCCAAAGTTGTAGATGTGCTTCCAGCAAAGCTTGTAGTGAGTATTTTCAACGGTATTGGCCGAAGTAAGGTTAAGATGATATTTGATGAGTTATCGGCAATCAATTCAAATAGTAGCTCCATAAGCACATTATTCTCTTATTTTTTGAGAGATGAAGCTAGCAACTCCACAATAGATTACAGTCTTGTGTTTGATTCTGATTTACAAATTTGCAATAGATCTTTCTTAGGCTTTTTGCATGCAAAGCAACCGGAGAAATTTTACAAGGGCGTTCTTGACTTTCTTAGTTTATTGAAAGTAAAAAGAAATATTTATTTTATAGATTGCATAGACCCAAATCAGAAGAACAAACACCTGGAAAGTCAAGACATGTCACTCCCGGAAATAGATTTCCGAGTTTACTCAGTATTTGAGTGTTTGTCCACACACACCACCACTTCAAGCCCAGTGTTGCTTCAATTGAAAAATGTTTTATCATTTTTAGTATTTTCGACAGACATAGACAGGAACATCCCATACACAATAAACCTTGGTCAGAATCAATTTATTATTGAATATCTAAAGAAGCACAGTCAGACAAATGAAGACACTTCCACTATTGAATATCTGAGTCATCCTACCTTGGATAGTTTAACTTCTGGTGAGCGAATGCCTCTAAACACCATACAGGATGATAAATCAACCTATGATTTTCCTGCTGTAGGCATGTTACCACTAGATCCTACATTTATAACCGACAGCTATATTTCCAACATTTCCAATGTGTCGATGAGGAATATATTGCAAATCATGAATCTCGATAAGAATCTTGTACTTTTCACAATCTGTAGAGATGCTGGGGATTTTGTAATTCCTAGTCTAGTTCGACCACGGAGGTTGACTGCCTATGAAAAGTTTTTGAGTAGGGCTGTGGAGTTGGCAAAGAATTCGATAATCAGCACTACAACTTACATTGAGGAGGAAGATGGTAGTTGTGAAATATCTGTTGATGATGAATCAAAATCCTTTTTTCCAGGTCTTCTCGACTACCCAAATTGTTACTTCACAATATTAATTCGAGCATTAGAAATTATAAAGGATATCGAGACGGTAATTTATATCGAAAAGGAAATTTCAAAAGAGTTGGAAAGTGACAGGACGGCAGAGCCACCGATAGTTTTGGCCTTAAAAATCTTTCTGGAAAATGCTACTGAGCATGAATTAAAAATGTTTGGTAGGGTGCTTCCCAACATTTACAGAACCATTCTATTAATGCAGAATAATTCCAATGGAAGTGCTCAAATATCTAAAATTGGTAATGTTTTAAGAGATATCAAGGTTCCTCGTCCCATGCCATTTTTTGATATATTAGATTCAAATTATCTTGGCAAAATTGCATCTACAAAAATACCAAATACAAAAATATATCAGATAAGATCAGCCGAATACTCTATAGTCAAGTTTGTATACACAATCGATTCTACGGACAATTTCTTAGAGATTCAGATTCCAAAGGACTTCAGAGTCCAGATTAAGATGATCAATACTGATACGAACAGAAGTGTTCTCATCAACCAGATTTTACACAATTTGATAATGTGTACACTCCAGAAGACGACAAAAATATTGGAAATATTTTATGTGTGGAAAAAACATTTGGATGATAAGCTAAGCAAATATAAGGAATGCCTGATCTGCTATTCCATTATTGATCAAAAATCCAAGGCATTTCCCAGAGATGAGTGTAAGAATTGTAAGACCAAGTATCATAGAAGTTGCATTTTTAGGTGGATAGGTGAATCTAGAGATAGCCTCTGTCCAATATGTCGAGTTGAATTGAACTTTGAAAGTGAGCGATGAGATGATATTTCCAGTGCTCCTATGAATTGTTGAAGTGGCATGTATCAATAATAAATTTGCAATGCCGATATATGATATGTACTATGATTTTAATGAACGGCCAGTTTAAATTAAATATGTTATTTATTGAAGTGTTAAATAATTGCTGGGCCATGGGTTGTTGATTGATTATAGGACTGATATTTGCAGTGAAATACCCTCCTGCATGCCCGCATAGCTCAGTCGGTAGAGCACCAGACTTTTAATCTGGGAGTCACGGGTTCGAGCCCCGTTGTGGGTGTGTGAATTTTTCTAGATGTCTTTTTGTACTCTCAACTCAGAATGTTTTCGTCCTGTAGTATATTATATTCACTCATTAATATGTTGTAAAGTAATAACACATCACCAAAACCTTCTCCAGTAGAAGATGTTTTCGACAATGTACTGCATGGCTAAAAATCTCATCAAATAATTTATTATTGCAGTTGCAGGTAATGTTGAATTTCCTTAGAAAAATACTTGGATAGATCTATTATCCTGTAGGATGACATTGCAGAGTACTTCTTACACATGGAAATGATTTCAGGGAATTCGGAAAATGTATCCTGTAAATTTGTGATTAGATCATCGAAATCTTTGTTTTTAATACCGATCTTTAGGTCTTTTTTGCAGAAGTAGCACTGCGTAAAGTGGTTTCTGTAAATTATTCCGCAATCAATGCATTCCGATTTGTATTGATACAAATCACAGCCTGATCTGAGCAATAGGTATGCACTTTTGAAATAGAATGATTTGGGGATCTGGACTTGGCACTTTTGACAGGCATCAAGAGGTTCCTGAACATTTTGACAACACTCTGTCGTAAATGTCATCTTTCCATGGGGCATCCGATTATTAGACACGGACTTGGCATTGAAAATAAGTGCAATCTTATCAAGATGGACTTTTCTTAAGGGAGCCAGTATTCTAAAGAGAGGAGGAAGTATTTGATTCTTAATATAATATGGTAAATCAACGTCAAAATTTTCTTCCGGATGAAATCCCCTATTGCTAATCGGCCCATGGCCAGCGCCAATCACATAGTTGACGATATCATTTTGTTTAAAGTGAACTCCAGAGCTTTGAAGCCTCTTGGCCAGGTTGATGTGAGGCAAACTGATTAGATTGGTATAGGCAGATGGATCCTTACTTAGTACACTAGACATTATAAAATCTTCCACAGGTCTTTTTGATAACTTGGAGTAGTATTCCAAGCAAAGATCATAAATTCTTTCAGAAATTGGATTTCCCACCTCAGGATGATTTCCAGTGGATAAATCACCATGAATGGTCTGATTCTCACCATGCTGTGCCTCCTCGGCAACTCTTGTCTTGTCTGCTAACTCATCATCTTTTAAAACAATATCAAGAACCTTGACAGATAACTCTGTAGATGCCCTGCAGTAGTCTCTTCTGACAATCTCCAGACCCTTGGTTTCAATAATAGACCCATTCATATCAAAAATAAGCCCGGCATATTTCTTCTTTGTATACAGCAACAGCTTACTAAAGCAACATTCTACTTCTATCTCAATATGCTTATACTTGGTATTGATCTGATCCTGGAGGAACGCCACAGATTCAAGAGCTGCTCTATAATATTTTCGTCTACCGGGGTATCTTGTATGTATCATAATAGAGTCAGTGTCTCCATAAATTACCTTCATTCCACATTTCTCTGCAATGCACTTGGTATCTTTTAGAATAGCCCTACCCTTTGCTGTTATAAAGGCTGCCATCCTAAAATTACAAAAGCGGGAGTGTGAAAATCCCAGACATCCATAAATGGAATTGGCTGTCAGCTTCAATACCTTTTGTCTTGTATCCAAGGCCAGCATTTGAGAGTCAGCTTGTTCCTTCTTCATTTCGTTCTTAATCTCCTGTCGTCGATTTACTAATTTCTTCAGAATCTTGGGCAGGAAAGTGTCCTCCTCTCCTTGGGAAAATTTATCCGCACACTCATCTTCATCTAGGATCTCATCATCAGAAAAACCAACTGTCGAGAAACACACATTGAATTCCTGTATAATCGATGGATACAACGAGTTAAAATCGAGCAGAAGAACAATATCTTCATAAAAGCCCTTCTCCGGCTCTAGTACCAGTCCTCCAGAATATTTTGAGCTAGAGCTGTTAATACCTACAGGAAATAAGTATCCATGCTCATATAACTCGTGCAGCAGCGTATACTCTATCCTTTCTGCTCTAGAGTTTGTCAGGCATTTATTTAGCATATATCCACTGATTTCAGACATTTCTTTTGCCAAGGTTAGCACATTCATTCTAGAAAATATTTGCAGCATAGCCTTTGAATCTCCAATCAATCCCTGGATTCTGTCCACACCATACTCTTTAGATAATTCATCAATGGAAAAGTCTCTCCCCTTGATGGTTCCCATAGAAAAATTGAATAGATCACAAAAGAGTCTGTTTCTGATGTTAATCTTCCTATTTAAGCCGAAGTTGTGGCAAATAATCAGGTCTGGATCTTGAGTTCTTATCACATTCAATAGACCAGAGTGAACTCCATCCAATGTACCAAAACTCTCTTCTTTTGGGCTTATGCCATTGGCGTCCACATGCCTTCCATATACTTCCGTTTTTCCGTCATTATAGACATATCGAACAATTCTGTCATTATATGTCTCTATGGCAATTGAGCATAGTTTTAATTTTTCCAAACAGCCCATTCTAACAAATTTAATATCCCTAAAATCAGTATTTTTCCCTGTAACTTCAACGATGCATGGCCCCATGAGTTTCTTAGAGATCACAACGTTTTCAACCGGGTTGCTGAACTCTGTATGTGCCATTTCACAATAATCAGACTCAAAATTCTCTAGATTAGCATTTTCGGCAAACTTGACTTTTAAAAGATTGAGGGTTCTTTCCAAGCTTCTTATAAACATGTTTTTTCTGGTTGTATGCTCCACTGAAACCACTTTGAAAGCCTTGTTTAAATCGGAAATGAGCTCTTCTCTCCTACCCTCGGAGTGAAGAAAGTAGATGTCTGAGAATATATTTTTGACAGTGATTGTTTGGATGGACGCTTCAATTTCTTCCGGATTCTTTCCGTGCAAATACACCTCAGAATCATTCTTCTGCTCAATGTTGTAAATTTGGAAAAGCATGGCCAAAATTGCAAAGGAATTTTATAAATCAAGATGACCGCCACTCCTCAGGGTCTCAGGATAAAATGCCTTTATTAAATTCGCTGTGCTGCTCGGTTTTGAAACAAGTTCCTCCTAAAATTTCTTCTTTATTTACCCCCATGAAAAATACTTACAGTCGAAGTACCTTCTACCTTTCCACACTTTTCAACTGTACAGTCATCTTGTTATTTGCCATATTTGCCACCTCTGCTTTACGACCGCAGCCTCCCATTACTGCTAATCTGAAGGTGCCCTTATTTGGATCCAGTGGAAGAAATTGTTATTTACGATTTGAGCCAAACATCGATCTGACATCTCAGTTCAATTTCAATACCAAACAGATTTTCCTGTATCTTCTGTGTAAGACACCAAACCGCACGGAAATGTGCTGGTCAAAGCTTATTCTAAAGGGAGATAGCTATAGATTGTTTGATAAGGAATCATACAACTATATGTTTAGTTCGGGTGGAGACGAGAATCCCACATTCGAACTAAGGGGAAATATTTATCCATATGTGGGAAGATTAAAGGATGTTGGGTACGGGGAGCTCAGATATGAGAAGAAATAAATACTTTACCATAGTCTAAGGTTTAACAATACTACTTTCTAACCCAAATAAGGATTTACCGGAGGTATTTTTGACCAGCATACAACTATCATCAATATTTTCAGTTGTATAATAATTTCTGGCATGATACTGTCTTATTTCAATATTCTTTTATAAATCATGCACGCAAGCTATTCAGCAACAAATAGCTCTTAGAAAAATTATGCTTCTATGAATTAAATATTCCACTTTATTAAATAACATACTGCTCGTCCTTATCCTTTTCTTCAAATATGCTAGGATATGGCATCCCACTTAAAAACGTGTCAAGAACGAAGCGATCAAACCCATCATATTCTGAATATGAATAATGGCCAGACTCCATTTCTACTAGTCCTTTTAGAAGGATCTTAATATCGTTTAGATTCTTCCCAGATGAATAAAGATGATTCGAATCATCAGGGCAATTTGGAAATCCTTCATGATTTTTAATTAATCGTATATTCGAATTATAAAGTTTGATTAAATGGCCATAAATCTGCTGATAGGCACAATTTCCTGAATAAATCTCTCCTGCATAATCAACCAAGCACTTCAGCACTCTATCCATGAAATAGTATGCACTCTCATCTTGATAAAAGTCTCTTGATGGCTCAGCAACTTCATTCTCAGTGATATTCATCTCTCCCTTGGAATTGTTCTGCTGCTTCCAAGTAGTATATGCTTCCCCGTGTTTCTGGTAGTTTTGTCCTGGATAATTCTCCATGATCTTCAGCTTTCTTAATGCGGGATATTTTCCAATGATTCTAAAAACCGAAGTCAATAGATGAGAATTGTTGCTGAACTTAAACACCATATTGATATACTCATTCAAGTTCACCACATCACATTCATTCATCATCGAAGTCAGTCTAATGTAAAACAGTGTGTACATGTCAATGGAACCATTCTCAGGTGTAGAGCACCGTAAGTATTTGCCAATATTAAGTTTATAGTTGAGTGATATCCCCGGAAAGTAAGATAAGATAGTGACGATGGCCTTATAGACGGATTTAAAATTCATGGTATTAAAGTATCCAGAGTTGATGTAGTTTAGGAATGAAATTACCTCCTCATTCTCACAGATTATTGAGGAGCTGCTATTTTCCAACTCATCTGATTTGAAAGTTTCCGACAATAACTCTTTGTCACAGATCAAGGCCTCTTCTACCTTCGATTGGTTGTCATCACACTTTGTGGACAATTCTTCGGTTTTACTATTGGTAGTGTCGGCAATTAACTTGCCACTTTGTACATTTTCTGTACTGTCCTCTTGGCATCTCAAGGAATAATCAATACAAAAAGCTTGGCCATCGTCTGGCACCTGATTTGCCAGGTCTTCAAATTTTTGATTGGAATTCTCTCCAGCTGAGCTTGTACTCTTGGAAACACCATTGTTAATGTTTTTACACATTTTCTCCTTGTCGGTGGCATGAATATTCTTGAGATCGTCTCCATTACAGGTAGAAATATATCCATTTTCTAATCCATATTCCACAAAAGACTGGATTAATTTGTTTTTGATTCTATGCATTTGTTTCATTATAAATCTGGTTGTCTCAGGTCCAACTTCGCTTGATGAACCCTTGCACATTATTTTTAATACTATTTCAACATTATAGTCCAGAACATTCTGAATCCTAAGGAATTTTGATCTGTCACCACTCATCTGCATATTTCCATTCCTCAATAGTCTAGACACATTATGAACGTAAATTGACGAAAGAAGCGATGAAATTAGACTATTTGTCACATACAAGTCACTTGCAAGCACATTAATCTTTCTCAGTATAGTTTCTGATTTTTTAACTGTAGTTTTGATGCCGGTGTAAATGCTGCAATCTTGTGCTGAATTTCCAGAACCATCCCTGCCGAGTTTTTGATTAGTTATTACCAATTGACCAAAATCGGAACCTGATGCTTCAGCATCTCCGTTGAAGTGTTCCTTTTCCGTAGTAATCTTTCTAGTTGTATATGGGAGCAACATTTGGAAATGTCTTGTCATGTCCAACAGGTCGATGTAAGACATAATAATCCTGGTCCAGCATCTGCAGACTAAAGATAACTTGTTGGCTCTAAAATGATCGCCCTTTGGGAAGTGGTTGGGAAAGTTCTCGATGTCTAAGCTCGGAAACTCAATGGTTGTATGCCGATCAATCTCAAAACTAAATGATAAGGAATCATCAGAGACACATGAATTCAGGGATAAGTCGACCGAAGAACTGGTAGAATCTCCACTTGAATCAGATTCACTACTGTAGTTGGCCTCAGAATATTCGTCTCCACAATATTCTTTGTATTTACTCCTTTCAATGTTTTCTTTCACGGAATACTCCAGTTCATCATATGTCGAATCTGTCTTGACTTCACTTTCACTGTCTTCCTTGTCTAGGCTGTTACTATGAGCTGGATCATAGATAGGTGTCTTATACAATGGATTGTACCTGACAATCTGCACAAACCTATCGATCTTCTTCCTGAACAATTCTTTAAATTGCTCATTAGAGACAAAATACTCCTCCAAAAGACAAATATCCTTGAAGTACGGGAAATTGTCTATAAAGTAGTCCATATTCTTAATGTAGAATGAAACTGTTTCCCTATCATT
The DNA here is from genome assembly GCA_038659295.1 of Enterocytospora artemiae. Classification (NCBI taxonomy): domain Eukaryota; kingdom Fungi; phylum Microsporidia; genus Enterocytospora; species Enterocytospora artemiae. Next base: position 409,267 of record JASNGC010000003.1, read on the forward strand.
CAATTCATAAAGAGTAAAATCAGTGACTAATTTCTTGTGGAGAATCAAATTGATTGAAACAGAAGGACTTTCCATAGAGCCACTTGCTGTGACATTACTATTTACCTCACCAGTTCCACTAGAATTACTGTCATCATGATCACTAAGACTCATGGTTAAAAAAAAACAAACAAAATATAATAAAAAATATATTCAAGCAAATCCTGGTAAGCTGCAATAATATGGTGTACCTAACGTATTTGAAAGACTCGGCTCTCTCAGCAGAGACGAGGAACAGATTAATCCACTTAGAATATGTAAGTGGTTCATTGCAATTGCTTATCAACATTATCAAATATTATTTCCAACATAAGACCTACTACCGAATATATTCATGCTTTCATATTGTATAAATTTATTTAAAATACTCGTAAAGCGAACCATAGAATCTTATATAATATCAAACTTCTTTTTCAGGAAAACAATAAGCTCTGCATGATCATCTTGAAGTTCATCCATAAAATACAGCTTCAATAGATCAATGGACTTCCTGGTCAAAACCGAGTATATTGTATCGTCAACTGAAAAGTGTCTATCTATGCATCTGGGGGTGTCATTTTTGCCGACTTCTATCTTTACAGCAACTTGCTTTCCCTTGTCTGCTTGATGGACTGGCTTCTTCTTTTCCTCAATAGACGTGACAACTCCCAGCCGAACAACCTCCTTGCCTTTAAATACACAGACTGGTGTATTTATTTTTAGTATTCCCTTTTCAATTTCCACACCCAAAACCAACGGACTCCTTGCCATAAAAACACAGTTCGGAAGAATACGGAACTTAACTGGAAATATGGCCTCTGCTGCATTTTGTAATTTATCAGACTCCGACAAGGTATGGACGAAATTCTTATAGAAGTCTAACAGGTGGTAGATAATTGGGGCTACGAATACTCTTGTTGAAAGAGAATCGGCCAGTTCCTGAAGTTCTCTGTCGATGGGAACATCGAAGCTCAAAATAACACGGTTGAATTTGTTTGACATGGCAGAGCACTTCAAAACATCCTTTTTCCTGATTCTCCCTAGTGAGACTGATGCCACAGATACACCCTCCTTTTTCAAAAACGACAGGAGAGCCTCCATGGCTCCAAGTGTGGATGCAGCAACATGAACACCTTCCTCCACAGTTTCTACATGTGACATAATTGATGACATGTCTTCCTCCAAAAGCTCCACTGCTTTGCTCTCTGACAACTCTTCATTAATCACATATACCTTCGAGCCTGCAAGTGCATTCTCAAGACCATTTGCAACAATCTTTATACCCATAGATGCTCGAACCCTCTTGACACTTTGGTACATTGACTTCACTCTGAGCTCCTTAAGAGGTTGGGGAACCAAAAGGGTTCTAATCGTTGTAACAATTGGACCTTCAAATCCCGATACGCCAATCTTGTCATTTTCTCTCAAAGTTCCATTGCTGAGAATCGCATCCAATGTAGCACCAAAACCCTCAACCTGCTTAACCTCCAGCACAGTACACTCAACGCACTCCTTAAGCCTCATCTTCTCAATCATATATTTGTGGGATAGGCTCAGAAACAATCGAATCAGATCCGGAATTCCCTCTCCTGAAACCGCAGATGTAGGAACAAGAGAAATATACTTCTTAGGATTATTGTTTTCGGAAAACAGAAGCGCATTCAGGCCCTGCTCTGCAAACTCACTGATAGTTCCACGAAGTAGTTTGTCAAACTCACGCTTCGACTCATCTTTCTGGGCAGCCAGGCACTCTGAGAACTTTCTGTAAGACACAGAACTCCAATTGTAAATTCTGTCGATTTTGTTGAGGGCAACAATAAATGGTGTTCTTTTCTGCTTTAGAAGTTGGATACTTTCAATGGTTTGTGGTTCCAGCCCATGAACAATGTCAACAACCAAAATGGCTAGGTCGCACAGAGATGATCCTCTTGAACGAAGGTTGCTAAACGACTCATGTCCAGGAGTATCAATAATCACAATTCCGGGCAAGTCTGGAATGGTGACACCACACTTGCTTGAAAGAACATTTGTTGGGAAGAATGTTGCTCCGATCTGTTGTGTTATACCACCTGCCTCAGACCCTTGAACATCAGACTCTCTTAATTTGTCCAATAGCTTGGTCTTCCCAGTGTCTACATGGCCTAAGATACAGCAAATTGGACTTTTAAATTCTGATTCTTTTAATTGAGTATCAGTGGCATCTTTCTCCGGAATAACACTGGCCTTCTTGTCCTGCTTTGAAAATAGACCTAGCCTGTTAAAACTACTGATCATTTTGGTGGTCTTATTGTTCTCTTCGATTGTTACCTTGGCTTTTTCTTCTTCTATTCTTTTCCTCTCCTCAGCAGCCTTTCGCTTTACTGCTGCTTCTTTGGCCTGGATCTTTATTTCTTCAAGCCGTTTGGATTCCTCTTGTTTCTTTTGCTGAATAGCCCTCAATTGTGCAATTGAGATACCTTTCATCGGTTTGGAATTTGTTGTAGATGTAACGACCGTAACTTTCTTAGGAGCATTGTTTGGCCTGCGAGATGTTTCTCCATTCTTTATTCTAGACGAATCTTTTGGATCTGCATCGGTCATCTCACTGATGGTTTTTTCCTTTGAATTATCTAAATCCTGCTTGTCACCGTTGTTTCCAACTTTAGTAGGTTTATCTTTCTGCGGAGCATTTCTTCCTGTGCCAGACATTTATGGATAAATTTTTTTGTTTTTTGATGACTTATTAGTGCTATAGTAAGAGAATAAGCTATTAAAATGGGATATTAGGACTTTTAGTAAGAATAAAGGTAAATTCGTATAGAAAAATCTTAATATTACATAACTCTGTCTCATATCTTGGTGTTTGAATACTCTGGGCATAACTGTCCTAATAGAGTTTATTGAGACAGACGGATGGTGGAAGATCAATAACATTGACTCACACATGAAAACTCACCATTCATAGACGGTGAAAGACCATTGTTTAAACAGAAACAAATTCTCATAATTTCTAGTTATTTATTTACCTACCTTGATAAGATCATGCTCATAATACTTGATAATCCAAAAGTTCCGCCCGGGATAAATGTGATTCCAAAACTAACACATGATATAACCTGCACTATCAGCAGCATCAACTTAAATATGTAATTGACTGAAGATGAGAAATACAAAGTTACACACGTCGTGACGATGAACGAGACGGAATATGGCCTCTTGCTTGGTTTAAATAGATCCATCATGTATGTCTTGAATCCCTTTATGAACCCAAACATGATGAAGAACATGAGGTTGCTAAAAGCATATGGAAAGGCGAATTTGGATGGATTTGTAATGGAGTAAACTATATTTGTGATTGCATAAACGAAGGAAAGGACTCCCAGAACGAGGCAAACAAAGAAAGCAGTAAACCTCTGAGTAAGTGATAGTCCAAAATGCTCCACATTGAACTTCCTGGTTTCAAAGAACTTGCTGTTGTTCAGTGGAATTTCATAAAACGACTTCTTTCTGCCATTCAAGGCTGCTTGAAGTGGGTCAGTTTCGCTATTCTTCAACATTGATGCCCCTTTGGAAAAAAATATTTTTATAGAAATGTTTCAAAAAAATAATAAACATAAAGGAGAATAAATTTTTGAAACCAAAAACCATCGGGATGATCACAACATACAGGCATATTGCTTTTTCCAAAGTGTATATTTACATTTAAGTCATTAATTTCCATAATTGGAATATTGATGATTGATGCAAATATGATATTTTAAACCGTATTCGGATTTATCGTGTCTCATCTGTCCAGTTCGCATTCTATGCCATCAATATCTACGAATCAAATGTTGGATTTTGTGGATTTGTTATGTGATAACATTTAACTTGCATAAAGTTATTCGTAAGCCCAAGATTACTTATTTTGGAATCTTACCCTGTATCAATGGCAAAACATGATTTAGTCTTTTATTACAGCTAAATCTATTCAACAAACACTGGAAAATCTCCACTCTTTCATGAGATTATTCTTATATTAGAAGCTTGCAATCAGCTGTGCTCTATATAGAATACTGTATTATTAATTAGTTGTCTAGGATTGGGTATTTCACTTGATAGATGTATAATTCTGATAGAAGTGATACTTCACATTCTATTCTATCCCCAAAATGCCAAAATATAAGCAGTTCTCTGAGTATGAAGGTTCAAATATAGGGCAGCAACGAACTGCTCCCGGATCTAGAGAAGTAGTGTCTGATTTAAAGGTTTATGGTGAAATCGATTTTCTAGAATCTCATTTCGAAAATAAAACTGTTCCGGAGTGTATCCAAAGGTTTTTTGAAAGCTCCTCACCAATAGTAAGAAAGTTGGCCTTTACAATTTTTAACCAAAATTTTCTAAAAGCTGGTCCTTTGGGAAAATATAATTTATACCTAGGGAATCCAAACTCAATTTTTACCAATGATGATATAACACAGGGTGTTTGTATTAATAGTAAGACGTCACAGCGTGGGCTAAACTCTCTTAACTCAGCCGATATAGAATCAATCATTCAGCAGATGATCCACGATCCGTTTTATAAGGTGAGACTATTATCAATAGCCCATATAAAGGACCTGGGGATTTTGCTAAAGCTTCTGAAAGACCAGAATACAGACATTAAGTTGGCCATCTTAAAAAGAATCGGAGAACTGGAACAAGACCAGCTTTCAGAGAAGCTTTTGGGCAGTCTCTGTCACCTGATTAACGACAGGGATGTGTCCGTAAGAAAAGAATTTAGCAGGGTTTTGAGCAAGTTTCATTCGTCTGATGAATCATTTTGCAGTAGGCTTTTTGATAAAAACGACATTGGACTCTTTGTCTATGGGGCTGAAGATGAGATCGATGTCGTCAGAAAAAATATCATTAAAGCTGTGGGAAACTTTCCGATCCCAACCGGAATCGATTATCTGATTGATATGCTAAATGAGGAGTCGGAAGATATAAGAGTGGCCATACTAGTTGCACTGAGAGCATGCACTAGAATGCAGAATATAAACAAGCTATCTATTAATAAGAGCCAGGCGAAATATATTTTGAATATGATTGAGGAGTCAAATGCAATCATGCAAAGGAATATTTTGAAGATCATTTCTCGGATTAAATATGTTGATACAGAAATATTCTTTGACCTGTATGGGAGAAATAATGTAGAAGATCGCTACAAGTTCCCTTGCCTGATAGCCATTGTTAAAAACAACCCAGACATATTTTCGGAATATTTGCATCTAAAATTTTCTCCGGCCATAGACCATCAGCTACAACTATCGGATCGCAAATATGTTGGCAATCTGTTAATTGCATTTTCTCTGAGGAGAGATATTGCCAGTTGCTGCAGAAGATTGAAGGAGGACTTCAAATTTATTAAATTAAAAATCTTTAGTGGTAAAAAGAACATAAATCCTTCAAAACTGTATAGGGATCTGGAGGAGTGTGGTATGGTTAAGCATGGTAAATTGGAAATGGATATTTCCAAAGAAATAGATCATTTTTGCAGCATCAAATCAAATTTAACATTTAACTCTAACGATTCGGAAGAACTATTTAGAATAATCTTTAGGATTTACAGGAGTCGGTGCAATGGTAAGAATTATGGCATAAAATACGCTGGAGTACCTGGCAACTTTGATCACAAAAGAATGAAGATAGCTTCAAGCAGTGCATCTGAGACCACAAAGTCGTTAAATTCAGACTCAAGCTCCGACTTTTTTGGAATTTTTCGGTATCGATTCTCAATCCCCCAAAGTTTGGCAGACTACACAAGAATTTCGAAAATAGATTATATTCTTAGTACTCCAGGCATTGTGTACAGGAATCCAAACTGTTATGTGTGTTTTAGAGCAGCTATGGCCATCAGTAAGCCACTCGAGCAAGGGCAGATGAAAAATATCAAATTAGCAGTTACAGACTCGACAAATATAATATACTTTGACTTTGCAACCAGTGCTAATATCTCGATTCTAACTAACTGTACCAGTATAGTATGTTTCATGGCCCTGATTTCAGATTTGGGAATATTTGATCTAACCCCAAGGAAGACGGTAGCTATTGAAGCCATCACATACTCGTGAAGTATTACTTAGACAAGCCAGGTTGGTTTCGGTTCTAAATCTTTACAAAATTAGAAGCGGTGGAATTCCTTGTAGTATGTTCCAAATCAGGATCGCTCAGAATTCAGTCACCCTTCAGCAGGTTCGATTATTTGGTGCCTCAGAATTGTTCACTGATATAAGGTTCTTGGGAATTGTATACTTTATTGCCTGAACTTTGCAGGGTTATAATCAAAAAGTGTTTTTCTCAGATGCAGAGCAAAAATAACACTTAGTTTTTTACCCCAATATGAGTGCTCAGACAACGGCAATAAAAAGCTTCAAGAGTAAGGATAAGCAAAGAATAAGAAAGCTCAGGGGGGCGGTTGTAGATGCAGAGTCTACCCTTGCTTTTACTGCCATACAGGTGCTTTTTCTTTCTTTGGCTTTTATTTTTATGGTTCTTTGCTTGCATATGGTGACCAAGCTGGTTCCATCCACCTCTCCAATAGAACTGTTTGCGTCTGTCATAGTTATTTGTGCTTCTTTGGGCATCTATGCATATTTGAACCAAAAATAAATCTATTCAATTGTTTGTTTGTGTTGGTTTTCTTCCACCTTCATTTTTTTCCTCATGTATCACGAGTTCAATGACAGAGACAAAATTGCAGAGCAGCTGGATAGATCGCTTGGGCCAGAATTTCTGAGCTATAGGCCAGGATGCAATGGAATAAAGCTTACATATGTCGAAGGGTGGTTGATTATAAGTATTGCAAACCAAGTGTTTGGATTCGATGGCTGGTCTTCGGAAATAAAATCGGTTACGCAGGAATACAGTGATTGTAAGGACGGGAAGATATCTGTTGGATATTCTAGTCTCTGCCGTGTTACTCTTAAAAACGGTGTGTTTAAGGAGGATGTGGGGTTTGGGAGTGCAGACAACCAAAGAGTTCTTGGGTCTGCAATTGAGAAGGCAAAAAAAGAGGCGGTTACAGATTCCCTCAAGCGTGCACTAAGACAATTTGGGAATGCGTTGGGGAACTGTTGCTATGATAAGGAGTTTTTAAGGAATATTTCCAAATTACAAAATTCGAAGCTAGGTAAGTTCGATAGTAGTAAACTGCTGAAAAGAAGCGATTTGGACAACATAAAGGATGATATTGCAAATCAGGATGATGAAATCGGTTGCATTAGTATATCAAAGAAGAGACAAGCCCATAACGGCAAATTTATTGAGGATCATAATGTTAGTCAGGATGACGAAAAAGTAGGCGATTCCTTTGATGACGGAGACTTATTCGACTCTCATCAATAACAGTCAGAAATGGATCGGATTTAATGGTGAACCAAAAATCATTAATTGACTGAGAAGTGAGTGGGAATGTAGAGGTCTGAAAAACTGGTTTATTTCTTATGGCTCCACCCAAGCAACCATGAAAATCAAGGACAATCAGATATTTTATATCAAACTGGAATTATATAGAATGTTGCCCGATATAAATATTTCAGAATATATACTAATGAAAAACGCATAGTTGATAGAAATAGCTTTACTTTTAATCCTTTATAAAAATCCCTGCATCATTAATGATTCTTTTGAATTCTTCTTAAAGAGTTTTGTCAACTACATGCATGTGACTTTGTTTGCTTTCTATTTTGAAAAAAATCTTTTTTTATTTTACCCCAATGCAACAAACAAATCATTCGAAAGTAAGGGAAAGAGGGTTCTTCGAAAAATCCCTGCTACTTGTCAAGCCTTTTGCTTCTGTCATACCGGAGGTCAAGTCTCCTACCAGGTCTTTGGGCCTTAATGACAAGTTAACTTGGACCACCATGGCAATTCTTATATATTCAGTAGCCTCTCAGATTCCGTTGTTCGGGATTGTAAATACATCCTCAAAGGATCCACTTGGCTGGCTGAGGGTGATAATGGCATCGAATAGAGGTACTCTTATGGATCTGGGTATTACTCCTGTGCTGACATCATCTATGATCATGCAGATTCTTACGCTTACTGGAATGGTAGTCCCTGATTTTTCAATCAAGGAGGACAAGATGCTCTACGAGTGTTTACAAAAACTTATCAGTCTTTTGATTACAATACTTCAAGCAATCTTGCAGATATCCACAGGATTGTATGGGCTTCCGGAAAACATCCCGATGGCACACAAATGTATAATTTTCATCCAGTTGTTCATTTCAGGTCTTATTATTGTTTTGTTGGATGAGATGCTCCAGAAGGGCTATGGATATGGCAATGGAGTTAATTTGTTTATTGTGGCAAATGTCTGCGAGAGAATTGTCTGGTCCGCATTTTCACCCAGGGTGTTTTATACGGGTAGGGGAATGGAATTTGAGGGATGTTTGGTTTCCCTTGTTCATGTAATTTTCGCAAGAAGAAACAAGTTTTCGGCACTCTATGAAGTTTTTTTCAGAGAAAACCTGCCCAATTTGTGCCAATTTCTGTACACTCTGATTATTTTTGCATTTGTGGTTTATATTCAGCAGCTAAAGGTAAACTTGAATGTGTATTCTTTGAAGCAGAAGGGTGTCAGCGAATTGTTTCCGATTCATTTACTTTACACCTCATCGACGCCCATTGTTGTCCAGGGGCAGCTTATTGCACAGTTTTCAAGTCTTTCCAGATTCCTTTACAGTAAGTTTCCAAAGAACATCTTTGTACGGATTATGGGTTCTTGGGAAATGCAATTTAAAAAAGGGATGGTTCCCACAGGTGGTATATCCTATTTTATCACACCTCCAACATCTTTCTATGATGGAATAAAGAGACCCATATATTTTGTGACATATCTTGTTTTGACATTTGCCACTGCGGCGGTTATGAGTAAAAGCTGGTTAGACAGCCATGAGGACACCCCAGAGAAGGTTGCTGAACGGTTCAAAGATCAGAGTATCCAGATTAAGGGGATTAGAGAGTCGAATACAGTAGAAAAGCTCAGGGAGTACATCCCTGCAGCAGCAATCCTCTCTGGACTCATAACATCCTTTGTTATCGTATTTTGTGACATTACATCCACCATTGGTTCTGGAACCAATATGTTTTTAGCTGCCAGTATTATAAACCAATATGTTAAGTTAGTTGTCAAGGAAACTGCAGAAATGTCTGGAAAAGTATATATTGAATAATTAAATACATTGGAGAGAACAAATTAAATATTGATTTAAGTCGGGCATATCGAATAGCCAACCATTCATTAAATGATATTTAACTTGCAGAAGGCTGATTTTATTCATTGATTTTGTACAATACCGTCTTTGGTAAATGTCGGTGCTTTTCAAATAAATTCTTTGATTTTTTCAAAAACTTCATCGAAGCCTACTGTGGAATTGATAAGCTCACTCAGAACTTGTCTAAAATGTTTATTATGTGCCCTTCCTTTCTGTAGATTGTTGAGTGGATGTAGAATTTGGAACCGAGAGTAGGGAAGCATGTATGCAACATGAAGATAAGATTGTATTGCCAGCCTCAACTTATAAAGGTACTCGTTTGATGGATCTAGCAGCTGATTGAATATATTAATATTTTCAACAGCATGCCGGCCAATCATTACTCCATCCAAATTATTGATGTTTGCCGTATCTCTAACACCTCCATTAAGGAATATTTTCAGGTCCGGCCTCTCAGACTTAATTTGATAGACAAAATCATAGTTTAACTCCGGAATGTTTCTGTTGTGTTTGGGACTGACACCATTTAGCCAACATTTCCTAGCATGTACATAGAAATACGTGCATTTTGTTTGATTAGAAATAAAATTTATGAATCCAGAAAAAAATTCGTAGGAATCCATATCATCAACCCCCGTTCGAATCTTCAAAGACAGTACAATTCCTGTACAATCATACACTTCGTTTATGATTTCAGCCACTAGATCCCGTTTAAGCATTAGAATGGCTCCAAACATTCCCTTTTGGACTCTTTTGGATGGACAACCACAGTTCAGATTAAACGTCTTCCAACCCAACCTAACAAGTCGTTTAACCGCCTCTGCAATATTCTTCGGATCGGATCCACCTATTTGAACAATGGTTTGGGCACTTGGAGGACCAAGCAAATACTGTAGCTTCTCTTCAGACACATTCACAACAGTATTGGAAACAATCATTTCCGTGAATAAAATTACATCTGGGGATATTAATCCCATTAGTCTTCTGAATGCAGGCGTAGTTACTTTGAGCATTGGTGCCAAGCTTAGCTCGATCATTTGGGATAAGTTTTTGACACCGAAAAAATTTGAAAAAATAAAGATATTGAAGTATTCATACCATGACGATAAAGTTTCCCCGAGGATTCAGCACATAATAAGGACTTTCCAAATTAAAAACTCTGGATTCAGCCAGCAAAACGAAACATGGAATAAATACCGGATACTGACTTACAATAACTTTATTGGAAGAGTTCATTTGTATTTTAACAATGAATATTGGCACTACTTCTTGGCATTGTATATTTATCAGTTGCAATGTCATGAACAAATCGTAGCATGGCAATCTTTGAAATTAATTTACTTGATCGGAATTTTCTATGCAGGATCTAATGTGGAAAGTATATCCTCATCAGATCATCCTTAACAAATTCTATGGCACAGGTGGGACATCCCCTAATCCTCGATTTAATTCTACTATTAATACATTTCTCACAATAGCAGTGCCCACACTTCAGAATTACGGTATCTCGAAAGTTATCATTGCACAAGTTGCAGTTGAGAATCTGCCGGATCCCCTCTAAGTGCTCTATATCTTCGAGAATATCCTTGTTCGTAATAACAGACTTGTACGACTCGATCTGTGAAACCAATCTGGCTATTTCCAGTTGTTTTTTTTGGTTATCCATGGTAACCTCCCTGTTCTTTTCCGCTTCACTAAGATATGCTATATTGTGTCTCTTCAGCTCACCCTTTGCTGCACTTAAAGAATGCTCCATCTTCCGCAACTCCGAAGACATCTGATTAATCTTCTTCATGGCATCATTCAATTTTTTTCTACATTCCTCACCTGTTATCTCCTCAAGCTTCTTGGCTTCTAATGCAAGGTTTTCCTTGACTTGATTTAGCAGCTCCTCTTGCTTCTCCAGCGTCTTTTCCTTCCTTTCCAGAAATTTCTTTTCATTTGCAAAAGCTGCTATCTTTTTATTCAGGGAATTGTTTCTTTGATTTTTCTCGGAGATTTTCTCCACAAATTCCTTATTCTCGAGTTGAAGAGCTTCAAATGCTTTGGAAATCGACTTTAGCTCCATCAATATAACTGAATTGTCAAATTTTGCTTCATCAATCTGCGATATTCTTGAATTCCTAATCTTGTCTTCGCAAATTCCCACGTGTCCCTTGAGCATCATTTTTTCTTCCTCCAACACTTTAATACTCATCGTATTCTCATAGTTCATCTTTTCCAGCTCAGAAACTGCATTTTTCATTCTCTCCAGCTCCTTCAAACGGTCTGACAACTCCATGGAAACCTTTGAAAAGTTCAGAAATAACTGATCGGATTCGTATTTGGATTTTAGATGATGATACTCCTTCTTTATAAACTCATTGTTGGCCTTTAGTGTATTTATTTCACCTTGGCCTTCCAACTTTACAAGTTCAAGAGATTTGGTAATCTTGGTCAGATTGTCCTTCAGACTAGATATTTCCCTTTCATAATAATCCAGATCTATAACTTGTTTAATAACCACCTCTGCACCCGAATCTTCAACCTTCATCTTCTTACTTTCATAATTATATAACTCACACTTCAAATTATCTATAATTCCCTCTAACTCAAAAACCCTATCATTTCTTTCCTTTAAGATCTGCTTTGCATCCTTCTCGCCCCATTTGTTTCCACCAGCTGTCTCCGGAACAAGATTGGATTCAAAAAGAGCTTTACGTCTCTTAAATTCTGCAAAAATTGCATCCTTCTTCCTACTTACAAGGTGTTTTTCAGAAAACATCTTTAAAAGTGTTCTGTAGATTTCTTTTAGGGCCTTCTTCGGTAATCTCTCAACCAATCCCTTGACTTTTGCCATTTGTGGGGTTTAAAATAACTAAAGTAATTTCTGCAAAAAGCACAGAGATACTGGACTGAGGCTTAATATAAGCTGTTTCAAGTACACTTGCTGCATACTAACAAGTATTGGATCCTCACATCTATTTTCATGCTAATATTTCTTGCCTCCAATCAACAACCTCCACTGATAGATTGAAATTCCTGGAGAAATAAATTTGTTATAAGATGGAAAATTTTGAACTTTTTTTACCGTATGTTTGAATGTAGAATAGTCAACAGTAAAATCTCAGAAGGAATGAACGTTGTTGTAAAAATCACAAACATTAAAAATGGAATTATCATTGCAGAGATGATCGAATACGGGAATACAGAGGGAATGATTTTCCCGGGAGAATTAAGTAAGAAGAGAATTAAAAACATTGGGCAAGTTACCAAATTGGGAAAGATCGAGGTTTGCCAAGTTGTTAAGATCGATGGGAAGGATATCGACCTGAGTATTCGCCGGGTTGAGTCTGCTGATAAATTAAAAACCATGGATCTTTTTAAGAAGAACAAGATTGCCTATTCGATTATGGACAAGAGTGCCAAACTGCTAAATAAGAAGGTATCAGATCTGTATATCGAAAAGGGATATGCCATGAGCGAAGAGTATGGGAGCTTATACAATTATTTTGCTAAATTAAAGGAGGAATCGGCAGATTCTTCCAACTTGGACAAGTATGAAAGAGCCTTTATGGAGATTATTGAGATGAGATACAAGACATCAAAATACAAGATTAGAGCCGATATTGATGTTTATTGCAGCAGATTTGATGGTGTTTCACTGGTTAAGGAAGCACTGTCTAAAGGCGCCGAGGTTGATACGCAGATAGAAATACAGTTGCTGAACACCCCTACATATTCAGTGTCGTATACTACAGCAGATAAGGAGAAGGGAATTGGACTGGTTAATTCGGCACTTGAATCCATAAAGACTTCCATTGAATCGCTAAAAGGGGAGTATCACCTAATGTCAGCGCCCCAAGTTTTCGGAGAGAAATCAAAGCACAATGTGCTAAAAGTGGAAAATGAGGATGATGACGATGAGGAGTCAAGCAGTGATTAAATTTTTGGAGTCATATTAAACTCTAAGCTTTGATAGGGCCTGTCCATCTTCGAGAAATGGAGTTCTTTTTGTTTTCACACAACCTGAGACTATACATGGCCATATGTTTTTATGGATACACCATTCAGAGCATTTCTGTGGTGCTGGTTATTTTCTTGGTCCTATTGGTGTTATTCTTAAAATCTTTTTTACCCATCATGAAGATTTTAAAACAAAGAAACGGATACTTCATTGATATACGGAAGAAGGCATTCAAAGGCTATACTGAGATCCATATAAAGAGAATACCAGAAGAGGTTTCGGTGTATTTAACCAGCTGTTGTATTGAGGTCGAAACGGTGGTTGTTGTTGGCCAGAAGTTTCAGCTGGTTCCAAAATTTTACAGAAATGGCAAAGTTGTTGAAAATTGTGATTTGGCCAGTGGGTTTGAGGTTTTGCTACCAAAAACATTCAACCAAATGGATTTTATACTTCGAGTTTGCTTCAATCCTTCTGTAAACAACCCAAATTTGATATTCTACAGGCCTGTTGGTTCAGATGATTCTCATAGGGAGCTCCTGGCTCTAAATCCCTCATATGCATGTCCATATATCCAAGGTGTTACGGACATAGAGCTGGTTTATATTCTGCCAAATGCAAGGGATCTGGAAATAGTCTCCTCGGGAATATTTGTTTCTTTTAAGGAAAAATCAGAGAGTGTTATATATGTTTACGAGGCCAAAAATACTAACCCTGCACACATTGCGTTTTCTGTCGGTACATTTAACAAGCACACAGTTGATGAGGATTCTCATGTATTTCTGCCATCCATGTTTGAGGCTGACCTGAGTGAATTTATTTTCGATGTCCAGAACATCATAAAATTCATTAAAAACTTTGCAACCTTGGACTCCACATCCATACTGTTTACTATGAATGTGGTTGAGCATACCACAAGAAAAAATATCATTGTCATAAGATACGATTCATTGGGTCGTCCCAGAGACATCGAACTGAATCTGAGCCTGAAGAGTATCCTGTGTGATAGTATTTCAGAGCTGGTCTTCATGTACCTGAATTTCAATAGAATTGATTCGTGGATTTTTCAGGGACTTGCTGGGTATGTTTCGGATATTTCTCTGAGATACCTGCTGGGCAACAATGAATTTTTGTATAGGTATCATGCAGATAGGGAATATGTTATTAACAATGATGTGGTTGAACCTCCTCTGTTCTATCCCGAAAGGAGTGAGTCAGATTACCGGTCCAAGTTTTTTAAAACAAAGTCCAAAATGGTTTTCCATTGTATGAATTCCCAGCTAAGTTCGGCGTTTATTAAAAAGATTATTGTTGCAATTATTAAATTGAAAATCAACGATTCAAAGATGGGTAAGCCAGAGTGTGGGAGCAGAAGTTGTGAGAATAGCTACAATAAGATCGATGGTGATCAAAGATTTAGTAAGATTAAGATTGAAATTCGTGGAAGAACAGGTTCAAATGCAGCTAGTGAATCCAAAAAGACAAAGTTTTCCCTGGATGAGTCTGAGCATTCTCTATCAAACAATAGTTCCGAAATGAAGAACATGGAAGCCAAAATCATTAGCTCCCCAATACTGAACACAGAGTCCCAGGAAAAAACAGCAGGTCTTTTGAAACCCTCTCCCAAGAATATTCCAAAGGTTGTTATTAGGAAACACAGTATAATAGACAACATTCTAGCAAATAACTACACAATTAACGACTGTGAGGAATCATTTACTCCATTTTTTATAAAGATTGTTAAAGACTCCTCAGGAAAGGAACTGAAGCAGTTTTTTGACTTTTATATTTTCAACCCAGGCCTCTTAAAAATTGATATCTTCATGAAGATCAACACAAAGAAAAATTCAGTTACTCTTTCCTGCAGAGAGACTTCAACAACCTTGTTAAAAACCGACAACAAATCCTTCTTAGAGAATTTGAAGATAAAGTCCTATGAAAGTGATGGGACATTTCTGCATAAGATAACAACCGATAAGCCTTGTACTTATTTCTACCACAAAAAGACAGAAACGGGAGGGATTTTGTTTATAAGGGCAGACTATAAACGAGAACATCTAATCAAGTGCAGCATTCACCAGTCTGATTACATGTTTATTGAACAGTTGGCAGAAAAAAATGTCCTAGGCCAAATTGAAGCCATTGATTCGTTCAAAAACAAGGCAGGAACCAAGTCAATTGAGGCTATGGAAAGGTTGCTGGAGGATAGTCATACTTTTTATAGGATTAAATGCAGAATTCTAAACTGCCTAAAGGACATTCGAATTCCTCTGGAATCCCTGGGTGCCCTGGAGAATCCACAGAATATTTCACCTAATAATCCAGCACCTACAGTATCCTTCTCGTACAATGGAATAATGAGACTGATTCAGTATTTCATTAAGCTAAGATGTGTTCCGAATTCGACGGTTCTAAAAACAAGTGATTCAGGGCTTGTTAATTTTTTGCTGCAGAAGTCTATTGTTAAAAATATTTCTGAAATAAGTTATTCAAAAAGTATCAGAAGTGGTTTCGACATGAATTGTGAGAATATTAATGGGTCCACAGAGACGTTTCTCAAGGATATCAAGGTTGTTGTGGCATTTTTGCACAACATAATCAACTATAATGACAATACAAAAGACCAGTTTGATGACCCGTTCTATCTTTTTAATATCATTAATCGACTGACTGTCCATACACTCTACTTAAGTGAAAATTCCATAGAGTGTGATCGAAGCAACATGAATTTTTCGAATATAGCTGATACTGTAGTTTCAAACCTCAGCCACATTCCAAAAAATATTTCTCATTGTATACAAGAGATAGAAAGGTTTCGAATTTTGGATATGGTATTTCCGAGTGTGAACAATCTAATTACGAAATCATGCGTTTTGAGCCTAATTCGCCTGGCTTATAAAGGCAAGATTTCTCTAAAGAGAGAGTATTTGATTAATTTGGCCAAATACCCAAATTTTTTCAAGCTAAGATTCCTTGCTTTTGAAGGCCTATTGGTTTTATACCCCAATGGCTTGAGTATTGAGGAATTCATCTCGATGAACGACACAGGTTTTGTTGTTAAACAATTCTTCACCATTGTACTGCGGATGGTTTCGATAGGATTCCAACAGATTATCAGTTTTATATGCCTTAATCTGGAGACCATAAACAGGATTTCAGAGATGTTTTGGGGGAATCCAGAAATCAGATTCCTGATTGAGCAGCTGATTCATGCAAAAAATGGTTGTTTGATTCCGGTTGAGGAGTACAATTCGATAAAGATAAGAGAAATCAGCAAAAATCTAGAGAACAAAAAAGATTTTACTTTAACGTTTGAACGATCAAATGAAACACGTAGAATCCGAATAGGAGACTATAAGGATCTCCAATTTGAGCTCTTCAAAACCAACTTTAGAATTGTACTAAAAGTTCCCAGGAAAAAAGTCAAACAAAAGGGCAAGGTGGTCTTCAAACTGCGATGTAAAAGAATTGCTCCAAAGAATATCTGTGGGGGATTTATCATCAGAATTAAATCTAGTTGCAGGAAGATCCAATACAGAAACTGTGATATTCCACAACTGATTCTGGGCAAATTGAACGAGCACAAAGCATTGGCTAGCATTGAAAAGTTCTTGGCAACGCAGCCAATTCTTAATTTTTATGAGAAACCCCCTGTTTCTCTAAAATTGATAGAAGCTACATTCAATAAGGAAGACTTTGTAGCCCTTGAGCAAAGTAAAGATAATACTATATGTGACACTGCAAGCCATGCAAACCGCAGATGTCTCTGTAATTTTGTAGATAACATCACCAACACGCTTAGATATGTAATAGCCTATGCATCTATAAATTCCAAACTGCATCTGGGTGCCAAAACTCTCTTTAATATTGTGGAGAAGACGGTTTTCCAATATCAGTTGATTCCAGCAAGCGTCTCCAGAATGAATAAGTCAATTCTAAAGAGCTGCATTGATTTCTTTATCGAAGTCTATGAAGACCCACAATTCGAGGTATTTAAAAATCCAGTCTCATTGGACGAGTTTAAGAACTATCTGGACTTTGTTAGAATTTCGATGTGTCTAAACACTGTTAGAGATAGGCTATTTTCAGAACACATCCAACGGGAAGAATTGGACAACGAGCTTGGTAACAGAAACAACAGTGGAAGGGATTTTGAAAATACCAATGAGATGCCGATCAATCGGGAGATTTCGCCAGAGAAAATCTTTTATAAAAGTTTTGATGCATTTTTCTACGATATTGAGAGAATCTCCCTGAATTGTAAATATTTCAACAGTAAGGATTCAGAGATTTATAGGACAGCATCTATTTTACAAGAAAGACTATATGCTTTTCGAAACTCCCTTATCTTGCAGACTTCCTCGTCAAAAGAGATTCTTTCGGAGATTTTCCTGTATGTCAATACCCCCAACGCAGATTTTGATGTTGATGCCACCACTATGAGAACATGGTACGAAATAGAGGAACTATTGCAAAGTTTAAAGAAAAAGTATTCTCGATACTCCAACAATGGCAAGGTATTACTTTCTAAGCTGGGAGAGGCAAGAAGATTGATTGAGGGATATTTTTCAGTAACTTCGGGGAGAATTTTTAAAGTTATTGATTAAAGTGATTATTTATTATTGGTCTTATCTGTTCTGATTCTAGTGATTTACTTATAATGCTCTAGTATTTGGTGATGTTATGTTTCTTGGGAAACACCACATACTTGATCCAAAAATTTTAATCCTCTTAAGTATGCTGTCCACTCGAAAAGAAATGGAGCGTTGTTTTGAGAACCAGTCCATCGGAAGTTATTCCGATTCAAGCGAAAACACTTTAGATGAGTCTATTTTTTTGTTACAGAGAGAATCATCGAGATTTGACCGGATTAAACAGCAAGAGGACATTCGTCGTAAGAACCATTCAGACAAAGTTAAGGGATACAGTTATATTCAGAGGCTTGGTATCAGAGATATGAAGTTACTGAAGATATATATCGGCTTATTATCTGAAATGAGGCTGCTAGAAGACGAAAATATTATGAATGATCTCATAGACAGTATTCTAGGATCCACATTTTGTGAAACAACAGAAGCTATCTTAACCAATGGAGTGCTATGTACACGAAAAGTATGACAAGTTAGAGTTTGCAAATAACTACGTAGATGAGTGTTATTATATACTATCTCTATTTGTTCAATAAATTTTTATCTACAAATCATGATATTTTAAAGCTTAGTTGTGAAAAGGATACAATAAGGAGATAAATTGGCAACAGCTATACTTTCCTTATCTTTTCATTTTTCAGTACTATGAAGTAATTTTTCGTCAATATATTTATATTTCCTGGATGTTTTTCACAAAGCCCATGTACCTGATAGGTAAAAGAAAAGTACGAAGTGATCAGATGCTTGATTTATGGATAAATTCTGGAATTCACACAATTGAGTTTGGGCTTGGACTTATTTCAAACACAAGCTCATATCTAAGACTTTGGGCAGTTTCACTGGCTCATGTCCAGCTGACATCAGTTCTGCATCAATTTACCATAGGGAATGAGAGTTGGATTTGGGCAATCTGTCTCAGCCCAGTTTATGTTGTAGCCACCATGCTCTTGCTGATAGGTCTTGAAGGGCTTAGCTCATGCTTGCATGCATTGCGACTAAACTGGATTGAGTTTTTTTCAAAATTCTACTCTGGTGGAGGAGAGGCGTTTGAGCCTCTGTCTTTTAAATTAACATACGAGCAGCTACATGATTTGTAATAGCAGGAACTTGTAACAACATACAGCTATACTGGTGATTGACTTCCAGCTATTTATAAAACATTATTATTGATACCAACTGTAGTAATCATTGAACACACCAATAAATTATAAATTGTCTCTTTTGGATCCCCTTATGAATACATCTGCCACTTTTTCCAAACGACAGCTAAGTTTTATAAAAGCCCACCCAACCTTAAATGTTTTGGCTGCTGTTGGTCATAATATCTATCTGTTTGATTTAAGAAATATTGGAAAAGATCAGTTCTCCATATATTGTTCAGACAAAATTGACAAATTGTATGGTTTTAGAAGATTTACAGATGTTTGAATATGATTAAATTGTATTTTGACAGTGTATTACTAAATATATCAAAGTTGTGTAACTGCCGAAATTAACCATTTTTATCATTTCCTTCTATGGAGATTACTCCATAATAAATATGATATTTTCGAGGGGAGGCATTATGGCAGAAGATTATTTTTGCATATCAACTGGAAATCATCCGGAGTTTTGTATATTATCTGATAGGGAGGTTGGAAGCATATAGATTTTCTTTATTTCAGAAAAAATGAAGTTAAGTTTAAAGAAGGTAGGATTGCTATGAAGCAGTGTCTTGGAGATTTGGAGGGTTATGACAAGTACTTTAAGATAGATTATAATAGTGTGAAGAAAGATATCTATAAAGATGATGAGGGTAATGCTATGATTAGGATTTGTTCACATAGCAAATATGTAGATTTATGTTTGGAGAAAAAACAAAAGCTTCTCTCCCTTTTTAAAGTAGCGATAGTAGGATTAACAACTCAACTTTTGATGATAAGATCATTTCCTATTCCGACACAATTACACAATTTCTATATCAACATGAGGAGATGATGGCATTCATAGTTATTACAATCACTTTATCTATGGTACTCATGAGATATTTGCCAGTACATCGTAAGGATAGCAATTTCCCTAGGAATCAATATATGTCTTACATTAGATGTGCTTATTATATCCATTCTCCTATTTTTATTTTTGAGTTCTACATACGCTGTTATTATGGGAACTATAATATTCTCAGGTGGTTGTGGCTGGGTTTATTACCGTGCTCAAGAGAGGGCACATGATATCTCAAGTAAGGATAGTTCGATATGACTATCTTCCATTAATGATTTTTGATCATTTTTATTAATAAAAAAATTTTCATGAAGGCTCTGCAATATTCTTTTGAATGAATAAATACATCTGATGACTATGTAATTGATTTAACTCGCTTAGAAATGTAGCTTCCCTAATACTTTCATACTTCATGACAATGGTTTCCAAAAGTTAAAGTCCAAATATGTTCTTTGAAAAATCTGTAAATATCAACAATTTTTAATATTATTACTGTATAAACAAGAATATCTTCTTTATATGTTAATAATGCTGTAGTCAGAGTAACTGTATTCAATAATTATGAAATACTCCAATTTTGAATAACTCCAGAAATAAAAAATTGTTGTAAAGTAATTAAACAATGAAACTGAGAGAATGGCATAAAAGTCAATTTATTCGCCCTTTTTTAATGAATAATTCGTTTGCAAAAAAAAATCTTCAAATCGTGGATGAGAAAGAGAAAGATGGGAGATACAAGGAGTCAGAAGTTGTAAAGAAATTTCTTGTCTCACCAAAAGGAATTCCATTTTTAGTAAATTCTTCCAAAAGTCGTAAGAATACAAATGTTTTTAAAAAGGTGGACGAGCTGATAGATTTTTATACAACTTGGGCAAACACTTTTCCTGTTAGGCGAAGTCAAAAAATGACTAAGTATGAGTTTCTAAAGTATGTCGAGGACTTTTGTATGAAAAGTGACATATCGAAGGATTTGGATTTTATCAACTAGATTGGTTATCCTTAATTTATATACCACTGGGAAGTTGAGATAATTTCAGAATAGAGCTTATAAAATATTGTAAGCAAACCAGAACCACTGTCATTGTACATTATAAATATTTTAATCAAATAGTTGGTTTACTATAAATTCTCATGGTTTTTTACTTCATATCTATTTATGCACCAAAGATATATTTATTTGTATGCTTTGAATGCACCATATACCATTAGTGGAAATATGATGGAGGCTTCCCCATGAACTTTCACACAGCTCCTATCTGGTTTAACCTTACCCCAACTATAAGCTTCACTAATTGAAGCCCCAGAATCTGATCCATCAAATTCATTTGCAGTATTCAGCAGGACACAATAGTCCAATCCATTGTTGAACAGATTGGCGTTAAAGATATGGTGCTTGATAAGTCCAGAGCCAACAATTATTGCACCATTTTGTCTACCAGAAAAGCATTCCATGTTTATGTTGTAGATATCCTCTGCAATATCAATCTTAAGACACTCCCTCTTATTAAACATAGTAACCATATCACCTAGTGAGCCATCCGTGATTGCTGGGCTGTACACAGGAATGTTATTCTTGTAAGCCCAATACAATACACTTTGCTCATTATTGATTTTCTGGCCCATCAAATTAATCATTTTGGAGGGTGTAATGATCCTAGGTTTTTCAGATGTTGCTACAGGACTATCTATTAACTCATTAAGAAATTCGGTCATCCATGTCTCAAAATCACAATAGTTGTCATTATGAATGACCAGATTCCCTATTCTATTCCACCCATTCTCTCTCAACTCTTTACCATTGCAGTCAAAGGAGGCACAATATGTATCTTTAAAGCATTTGATAATATCCTCCTCGATTCCTCCTGCTGTGCAAACAAACACATCGATAAACTTGTTCTTTACTAGATATTTCACAATTTCCCTCAAGCCAGAAGACAGAATGTTAGAAGTGCAACCAAAATAAATTTTTGCGTTATTTTTTCGCATGTTTTTGATCTCTTTAATAGCCTTGGCCAAATTTATTGCTTGGAAGCCAGTACTCTCATAGGATTCTAGAATAGTATCTAAGGTCACTTCTCCCTCAAAATCACAACCCTTAACAGCCTTTTCAAAACAAAGATCATTACTTCGTTGGTCAGCTAGATCGGAAACTGTTTTTGGAACTTTCATTATGGGCAAACTTTTGTAGTAAAATTTGATGAGCCAGGAGCAAAGCAATTTATTGATCATCCTAAATCTATGCCATAAATACTGAGAGCGTCTTTTTGTACAGAACTACAATACTATCGGACAATATTGTATAGGTATGAATTAATTGTTAATCTGTAAAGAGTTTTTTACGAGTGCGAACTGTTAACTTTCTCAGGACATTATGACACTCGGCGATATAACATGAACACTTCCATTCTCCCCAAAAACATACAGCCTATCATTGCACGAATACACATATGAAATGTTTTCCTTCCATTTGAGTGACTTGAGGAAAACAAAAAGATCACTGGACATCTTCAAATCCTCTTTTTCTTCCGGTGACTCAAATCTGAGTTCTCTTTTTTCACCTCCACAGATTATTTCATTACCAAACCCATTTTCTCTCTTATCTATTAGCTTATTATACTTGTATTTACCTGTATCTAAAGATATTTCATCAGTCATCGGGTCATACATAGTATTACTGATTTCAATAGTATCATTGCTATAATTCAATCTCCTACCCAAATGTGCAATTGTTGTGATAAACTCGTGGTGAAAAACTGTATTGCAAGGAATATTTCTAGGCTTGAATGGAGTGATTCCCTTTGTCCTTTGACTCTTATTATCATCAGCTTCTAGAAAATCAACATAATTATTGTTATTAAAGTACCTTTGTTTTTGGAAGATATACTCTGCCCACTCGTTGATTTCTGAGACATCTATATTTTTCTCTCTAATACCACTATTAACCCAAATATCATTGTATATCTTCTGAATGTTTTCTGCAGAATTTATGATTAATTGATTTTTGATCAAAATAGCATTTCTGACCAAAATGTGCGGGATTGGGAAAGAATTCAGAAGTAGATGATCAAATGCACTTATGCAAATGTGAGATTCATCCTTTGCAATATGTCTATGCTTTTTTCTAATAAAATCTTCTGTCCTGTAAACATCAACACTTCGGAAGTAAATTATTACCATTAGATCTTCATTCCCTGCTATATATTGTGGTGATTCTTTCAACTCAATCGAAATCAGCATCTTCTTGCTTATTGTAAAAACCTTCAAAACCCTATCATTTACGATTATTATTCTCTTAGATACATGTAAGGCATTGCCAGATGTTTTAAGTGGTAAATAATTAAAATAGTTGTTGGTTACAATTTTCTTAGATCTGTATAATTCCTCTAAAATATAAACCTTATAAATTTTATCATTAACAACAAATAATTCATTGTTGTATTCAAAGGAACAGGTACTATGAATCAGACAACCATTTGTTTCAACCAACAAATATTCTTTTCTGGATTGGACCAATACTGTTCCCACGTCTGTAGATGCAACTATACTATTTCTAAACGAACTGGCATTGACAATAAAATTGGAGGAGTAAATGGGAGTTGACGGTAGAGTCGAATTAAAAGAACGCACATGCAATCCATCAGTATATAGGCTATTCATATTGAAACCATCAAATTTCCCCCAAGGAATTGAATCATTTAGAGAAATAAGACTAGATTGACTGCCATCTAATTCTTTCATGTCCGGCTTTCCTATGTTTTCAAGTATCCATCCATGAAGACTCTCAATATCTAGATAATCATTTATTATCTTTTTACCCTCAACACTTCTAAAAACAGTAAATAATAACACATTGGTATTGGCATTTAAGGTGCCATTTGGATCATGATTTTCCTTGAGGTTGCCATGTTTTGGTTTATTAATTTTAATGGCGTATTTTCCATCATCAATCTCTAGAAATGAATCTTTTTTACAACATCTAGAAATACGGGGTATAGGCAGGTCATTTAAAAGTGAGAAGGTATCATAACTAACAATTCTAAAGTCAGAGTCTTTGTATAAAAAGAAAATGGAACGTCCAGAAAAACACGATTCCTCCATTATGTTTCTAGGACTCGGACCTTCTATACATTCTAAATTACAGACAATTTTGGATTCAATTTGTTGCCTTACACCTCCAATAGAATATACAACATTCTCATGTGTATGGGTTACGAAATCCAATCGAGATGAAATTGTAGATAGCACAGTTATACTTGATGCTGTTATATCTATCTCAATTATAAAGGAAACAGCTTTTGAAAATAAAACACACAGCAATTTCCTATTGGAGATAGTCTTGTTTTTTGGTGATACTGGAGATATGAGCTCAGCCCCAGTAATTGTAGCGTTGAGATTACAGTCTTTTAACTTCAGCTCGCGTAGCACGGTTTCATCAAAAATATAAATGTCCCCACCTTGCATAAATATTAACGAAAAGTCGAGAATATTTTTTGTAAACATGATTTTTCCCTTAGGAACTTTTAGATATGAAACAGCTGATTTTCTTTGAACACTACGTGTGTTTTTGTCTTGTTTTGTCAAGTTGAGATTGAAAGCAGACTGTTTTAGGGAATTCACAGGTTTTAAATTGGAAATGCCCCCATCTCCCAAGATTTCCTCCAACCTGCCATCAAAATACACCATTATTCTTTTGCTCGGTGTTTCAAATATATACTCTACATCTTCGACAGAGAAATCTCCACCTGAAATTCGTACTTCTTTGTGGCGACTACTCTTAAGAAATGGCTTTAACACACTAAGTTCCAGCAGAAGCCTACGAGAATATGAGGCAACAAGGGAATAGATGCTTGTAGAATGCATGAAGGAAGAAATAACATGAAAGAAGGAAATATCACTGTAGCGAACAACTCTAACTTCTGGAGTGTCTTTAGGAATATGTTTGCCTAGACAGTTCTGAGATGGGCTAACCAGAGGATTGGTCTGGGTATTACTTTTAATTCTCTTAGTTTTAGAAATTAGTCCTGGCAAAACACCATCTTCCGAGACCGACCCATCTCCACTCTTGAATATTACCGCCACAAATTCATCGGGCCCGAATATAAAAGTATTTCCACCCACCCTGCCATCAACTATTTTGACTGGGCCCTTTACCCCACTATCCATATCCTTCAGTCCCATCTTAACAGCAGGACTAGCTGCACCAACAGCTCTCGTAAAACTGATAGTTAACAACGAAATGTTTTCAGGACCTATCACTAATGAGTTGCATTCACATGTATTTGTCCTTTCAATTACTTCCCTCAAAGTTATATTAGTCTTCAAGTCGGACGAGGTACTATGGACAACATCGAATAGAGAATTAGCCTCTGCAAATGTATCATCACAATCACGAACACTGTAGAGAGTCAGCTGAGTCCCATGTGTAACCATTAGATATGTGGCTCCCCAAACAGAAAAAGATGCACAGTCCAGAAACAGCATTGGCGTATTGACATGATGAACTTCAAATCCCATGGGGTCAAAATTTTCTAATAGGAAAACCTAGACAGGATACTTAAATATATGATGGTCAAATCTTATTTGATTGTATAACAAGACATTCCACCATACTTATGGCTTTTGTACAATATTCTCGAAAGTATTGGTCTTGATTATATCGAGAGATTCGGAGGTCCTTAGAATTTAATATATTAAAATTGATAATCTATAAAAAGAAAGCATAAAAACAGCACCATTATGTTACAAGGTTATATTTTCAAATTGGATACATTACATACCCTGTAATAAAATATGAAACTGATTAAATATACCAGCTTGTGTACACTGCTCTAAATACTCTTCGACAAACAACATTTATTATCTTTTACAAAATCTTAAATGGTAAAACTTCTACTTTTTGAATCTGGTTTTTTTCTCGCTCTGTAATTTCACATAAACCATCTTAATATCCTCGATATTGCATTCTGATTCGAAATTCTGCATAACTCTATTAATGAATATGTTGAAGTCATAGTTCAGGAATGACAGCTTATCAGCATATTTTATAAAGTTCAGTAACAGTTGCCTGCCTGCACTTCCAAATTTTTCACACGAACAAAATATTAAAATAAATTCCTCGCACAGCATTTGATTGTATATTTCTAACAAATTCACTATTTCTTCACTTTTAATGACTGTGGTCACCAGTCGGACTGGAATAATAAAGTCCCACTTCTTTTGTCTAATGCGATGAGGCTCTAGTATGTTATTTTCTGAGTCTAAGGCAGGCAACTTTTCAATCTTATGCAGACCGCCAATGCCTTTGTGGGTCAGTAAATTCATTCTATCTATTTTAAATGTATCTATTTTAAATGTCGCCTCAATATCATTCAACACAGAATCTATCCATTTTTCAGGCTTGTAAATATTTACCTGTTCCCCAGAGTAATTTGTAGACACCAAATCCAATATTAGTGCTCTCACCGTGAGTATTTTCATTTCAAATGCCCTCCTGATCAGATCGTTTCTGGAGTCTTCCTCGATATACTGCAGAATATTTATCAACAAGATTAGCTTCTTGTTGGTAAACTGAGATAAATCCTCTATTTTTTCAATGGAAATTTTGAAGAAATAGTTCAATAGTTCTTTCTGATCATCTTCATGAAATTTCAAAATTATGTCGTTGATTTCCCTGAGAATATTTGACATAATGGGGTGACTCAGAAAGGGTTGCTATAACACTTTTAAACAGCCTTATAACCAGGCACACTGACACTAATCATCATAGATACAGGAATGGCTACAGTTTCCAGAAAATATTAGTATTTTAAACATAATTCCACTTCAAATTTAAAAAAGACCTTTATTATTTCTAAATATTAGATTTTGTACTTTCTTCCTTATCTTCATGTGATTCCACAGCATTACTATGCGGATTTTTTGGGAGCTCCTTTGAAGATACTGATGTGCGATTACTTACCTGAATCTGTTTGTGCTTGTTAATTTGTGGTAAATCAACCGCATTAGGCACCTTAGTTCCTGAAGATGCTGTTGTAGGGGCTTTTCTAGTCTTTGCTCCTGGAATTACTATGCTGGATTCCTTTTTACCAGCATACTCACCTCTATTCACTATCTTTTCCTTGCTAGGCTTTTGGATCTCCTGCTTCTTGTAGATCTTCAGTGGTTCCTCCTTCTCGACTGTTTTCTTCTTAAACATCCCGAGTATACTACCCAGAACACTTCTGTTGGCTTCTTCCTCAAAAATATTTAGTGGTTTTCCATCGTCATCTTCTTCAACCTCTATATCTGACACACTTGCTCCTTTTTGCAGATCAAAAATATCTGCAAACGACTTAGAATATGTTTGTTTATACGGTTTTGTGTTAGACTCGTCAATACCTTTGCTCTTCTTGAAAGAGGGAGTTGAGCTGTTAAACTCCTTTTTCATTAACTCGCTCTTTTCATTTGATACAATCTCGGCTGCATCGCTGGTATTGTTTGGTACAAAAGCCCTTTTGGATCCATCCCTAATATTTGGTGACTCATCCTTTATCCCGGCATGATCATTCCAATTTTCCTCTGATTTAATATTTGATAGATCACTCACAGAGTAATTCATACTTTCATTTGATGAAGATGAAGCCAAATTATAGAAATTTTTTTTGTTATCAAAAGCGAGACTTGCTGATATTCCATCAGGATTAACTTTATTCATACACTCTCTATCCTTATAATCTAACTCTTCATCAATATATTTCTCCTTATCATCTAACGAAATCTGGCATTTCCCACTACCACTTGCTAAATCATCATCAACAGTAGACTTTTCATAATCAGAATAATCAAAGCCGATGGACCCGTTATCCATCTGTTGTGTTACAGGATCTACCGACGATGAATTTGGTGTATATTGAGCGTCAGGCACATCTCCTTTGGAATTAGTACCAATCGATAGGTGTTCCAATTTATTCAAAATTTCCTGCTTAACACTTTCTTCGCACTGAACTTGCTCCAGCAGACAATTCCAAACCTCCCAGTGATCATGGCAACCATCAATCAAATTAAGGAGCTCTGTCTTTGGAATTCTAATCACAATCTCATAAGGATTGTCTTTAAAGCCACTTTTCACTTCAGAATCAGGGTCATTGTGTTCCGATATCAAACTGTCATCAAATTTGAGTCCAAAACTTCTTCCAAGAACATCTACCTGGGATTTATGTTTATCAGAGAATGGAGAAGTATCATTATTGCAAGAGGTTGAGGATTTTGTAGTATATGGAGCAGTTTTACGCTTTTGTTGAGAACTGTTGCCAGAAATTGCTTTTTCGGTTACAATTTGTGGATTGTTATCGACTACATCTGAACATGAATATTTGTCTAATAAATTAGCACCAATACCAGAATTTGATTTATCTTCACACACATTTCTGTCATCTGTAGAACTAGAAAATATTCGATTATTTTCAATGGAGCCAACAACTTCTTGATTTGTGATTGTTCTGTCCTCTTCAGATTCCCTATCTGAGTTAAAGATATCACTTGAATCCTCATCAAACAAATGTGAACTTCCTTGATTTTCGTGTGGTATATGAGTTGTGAAGCATAAAGAGCCAGCTGATTGGGGATTGTCACATCTATTGTTTTCCGTATCTGAGAATATTGAAGTTCCATCCATACGGTCCGTGTTAAACATTTGCGGCACTACTTTTTCACCAATAGCCCCTGAAGTGTCATTTGAATCAGCCAAACCTGGATGAAATTCGGGACCAACCATTTTCAACTCTTCCTGTTCTAATTCAGAGTTAGAAAAATCAATCTCTTGAGCTTTCGATTCTTTGGACAAACTAAAATCCTCAGACAGTCCAACCAAATTCCCTTCGTTAGTATGTGGCAAACACTCCTGATTGTTTAAAGGGGCTTCCATGTAACGGTCATCCGAAGACATAGTGGTACTAGTATGATCATATTTAATAGATCTTTCAAATCCAACTTGTTCCGTGGACATGGAAGTAGTATCTTCAGTTGTGTTCTCCACATCATTTTCTGTATTTTCTTCATCTGAATCGTCTAAAAAATCTATTTTTGATTTTGAAATAACGAATTCTGGGTCTGCATTATCCTCAGCCGGAGATCCCCACGGAAATTGGTCATCTGAGCCACTTAGCTCATCAACTATCGAACTATAGTTCGAAGGATTGTTTATGTTGTTGTCATGGCGCTTTTCCATGGCTTCTGCAATTTCAACGGTGTTTGAACCTGCAACAGCACTGAAATAATCTGTCTGTCTACCGTCATCTTCATTTGGTGACCATTCATTCTCTGAAGAATCGTTTGTATTGTTTGAAAGAATTGTTTTCATAAAAATAGGGAATACAAATTCCGGTAATCAAAGTATACATAGAAACTCTTCATATAACTAATCTCTTCAGCAAAGCAACCGCAAAGACACTTAAGTTCCTAAGTCTACCGTACATACTATGTAAGATTTAAAGAAATCTCAATCTAATATACATCAAAATAACAATGGACTTGTTTAAAGATCAAAGCTATTAAACCCGCAGTATGCCTAACTTCAATATCCATAACAACCAGTAAACTTGAATTCTAAAATTAAATAAAAGCATTAACCCATTCATACCTCACAAAGTTAGTTTTGTGAAAGTATTTCTTATTTAGATAAAAACAACCTGATACAGAACACTTGAAATGTAACACCATTATCTACTGTTTGTTCAGTAGGACCATCTATTAAAACTGCACAGAATGTCTTTATTTATTATTTTATCTAACAGCACATGCGATTCTTAACCTGAGCATTCAAAGCATTTTCCAATGGCTCACTGTCATTTTCCAGTTCTGGATTTGCTTCCAAGTCCCTCAGTATCGTATCCTCAATGCATGCAGTCAGTTCTTTAATATCTACCTCGTTTAAGGCAGAGCTCGTGCAGAATTGAGCTCCTATTGCTTTGGCAAACTCCTCTCCCTCTGAATCTTGAATCACTCGTTGTGAATCGTTCAAATCCCTTTTGTTCGCTACAATTAGAATATTCACACTTTCTTTATGACTCTTACTCCTGAATTCAGCTTCCCAAAACTTCAACTGCTCAAACGACTTCCTGTCGTCAATAGCATACACAATCACTGCCAAGAAGGAATCTCGAAGATATGGTGTGATAATGGACTTGTACCTCTCCTGCCCTGCAGTATCCCACACCTGCAATCGCACTGGGGTGCCATTTATACTTTTCTTCGTGGAGAAGAAATCCAGTCCAATGGTGGGCTCTGTTTCTTGAAATCTGTCGCAAATGTATCTATAGATCAA
The DNA here is from genome assembly GCA_038659295.1 of Enterocytospora artemiae. Classification (NCBI taxonomy): domain Eukaryota; kingdom Fungi; phylum Microsporidia; genus Enterocytospora; species Enterocytospora artemiae. The sequence continues at coordinate 439,378 of JASNGC010000003.1, forward strand.
CATTGTTTTCCCTACAGCTGTATCCCCGAGAAAAATAATTTTATAAGAGTTTTTCATTTGTTAGGGGTAAAGATGAAATCGCGTGTAAATCAAAGAAAACCTCCAAGGGCAAGCCCTTGGTTGAACATATAACAAAATAGAATCTAAAAATAAGGTGATACTTGAATACGGTTAACTATGGTTGTTTTAATTCTGAATTTGTAAAATCCCACAAATTATTTCAAAAGCTTTCGTGAGATCATTGGAACCAAGATTCTTTGCAGTCATCATCCTTTATTTTCATTGAATAATTTTCATCATCAAACAGCGTTTGATTGGTTTCATACCGGAAATACATTTAAATTAGCTCCAAATAAGCATTTCATGAAGTTTTTCGAGTCTATTGCAGAAATGTTTTCGGGGCTTTTGGAGTGGATGGGCAACTTAATATATCTGCTAATCTTGGTAATAGTAGTCTTTGCCATAGCAATAGTGTTTGTTTTGACCCAGAAACAGGATGGAGATAGAATAATCATTGTGGAAAAGGAAAAACAGGAAGAGGAAAACGCCAAGAAGGAGGATGATGAAGCTGGTGAAAAGGTATAAATAAACTATTATCGAGAAGGGCCTGCAATTTGTAAACCATGTTTATTTGCTTTATTTCAACTTGTATATTCTTCCAAAAGTATGCCCACTCTTGATTCCCGCTCTGTGTGCTTCGTCCGTATCCATATAGGAAATATCAAACAAAAACTTTTCGACATCCTCTCCTGACTTCTTGCCGGATGAGGACAACGTTTCAATTCGCTCACTTATTGGAGCCTTTAAGGCTGAGAAATCGTCATTTACTGCATCTTGTTTGATCTCAAACAGTCTAGACTGGTCAAACACCTGGCACATGTATTCAAAGAGCTCTCTTACATCCGTACTAATAAAAATCTCTCCGTGATCTGCCAATATATATTTAAACACTTGCATCTGTTGCCTACAAACCATCCTTCCCTTTTGCTTTGAAGCCTTGAAATGTGGATCAGGAAATAAAATAAATATTTTTTCTATCGACTTTGGCTTGACAACATTCACCAGAAAAAGAAGAGCATTCGTATTCATAACACCTATGTTGGACCAATCATATTGTATATTGTCTGCAAGAGACCCTGTGTCTGCCTGTTGTTCTGCAGGTTCCTCTTGTTTTTTCTCAATGTACAATTTCACATATCTGTATACCTTCTCTCGAACCTCAACTCCCAAAATATTGATGTCTCTGCATGCCTGCCCCGCTTGGAACAGAAATCTGCCATATCCACACCCAATATCCAAATAGGAGGGTGGTTTGCCATTTTTAAAATACTTGCTCCAATTAATATCATCTGGATTGTTGGGGATGTCCAAATTAGTTGTTTTGAAACTTCCAACATGGGCTTTACATCGAAAATCCTTCTTACGGAGATTCTTAAACATTCAACGGCAAGAATTTTATCTGAAAACTTTATAAAAATAAAAATTGTTCGGCTGAAGTGCCAAGATCTCCTTTTACTCTCTAGACCAGAAAAAGAACTCGGTTAATTACAATTAACTCTCCATTGAAATTAAGTATTTGATTAAATTTGCTTGTAAAATACCATTGATGAAATTCAAAAAATTGCAGTATTTGATTTTTGGAAAACCTACTGAGTTGAAGTTTATTATGCCATCTTCTCATGCTTGAATTTCTCCACTACATTTTTCATGCAGTCTTTCCTTGGCTCTCTAATAATAACTTCGTACAAGCATAGCTCAATCATGATAAATAATATTAGAAATCCAAATCTCTGCACAAAATTCATTTGATCCAAAAAAGCATAAACAAATGACTTGTGAACATAATTTAGTATTTCTAACAATGAAGTATAAAAAATCCCAAATAATACCAAAAAAACCCTATGTGACTGGCTTTTTTGCACAGGATTGTGGAGAATCTCTAGAAAGAGTACTATCATTGGAAATAAATGCACGAAGAATTCGGAGTATATCACCCTGATACTAATCTCATCCACCTCTTTTTTAACCAATTTTGGATCTATTAGGTACAGTCCCCAAAAGTTCAGTGTTACCATAGTGCTCAAAACTACTGAGGTACCCAGTGAAAAATTATGAATGGACTTCAGGGACGAAAAGTATCTGGATAAAATCCCACAGAAAATGCAAAATATTGTGTATATCAAACCCAAGTTGGTAAAAAACCCGAGTTGATACAATGATGGTCCACTGAACAAAGGATATTTCACTATCATGTTTACTGCAGATCTTATACATGTAACAAACATCAAGAACTGAACTATTCTCAGAACTGGACGAAAATTGTTAATGTGTGACATCATTTGTCTCAAGGGGGAGAAATTAGGAAAATAAATGGAAAGTTGGGAATATACCTTCTGAAACCTTATATGGTATATCTATCAGTGCACATAATCAGCAATAATGGCAAGATATCACTTTTCATATTAAATTTTATAAACTGGTATGGTTTAGTTTCGATTACTTGCCTAAGGGCAACTAATGTATTACACAAGATCTTATAGCTGTGTTGGGCATTAATCCAACCCACCATCCTTACTGAAAACTTCTAGACTTGATATTAAGATTTGTTTAATAAAAAATTGTTTGGGAAAGTTTGAAAAAATTTGAGAAAACAGGATCTTAATTTGTTATTTTGATAATCTGGGGACTTCCAACACACGCCTTGATCCAGATTAATTCCAAAGCATAGTTGGTGTGGGCCACAAATAGAACCTGGCAGTGTATCCACATCACAACAATTTGTGTATATGCCCTTGAAGATTAATCAACTGTTTATTACCAACAAAGTTTTCAATACGTAATGTTATTAATATTCAAATAATTCTATTGCCCCAATGATCTTAACAACCCACACCCAATTATCAAACAGCTTGACCTACCGCCTAACTTACCTTTATCCACATATAGTATTCTATTTATCAAAGTCTGGAATGCTGTTTCAAACCATCTCAAAAGAGATAAAGGAATCCGCCGAGCAGTCTGTCACATACTTTGATCTATATGACCTGTTCCTGGCAGGAATACTCAACACGCTAGTGTTTATATTGTATATACAGTTCATAATACAACAGAAACCGTTTTCTGAGTATTTGGGAAATGCCATGAGCTTGATGACTGCAGGCTTTATCTTCTATATTGAGCACACTATAGCAACCTTAGGCGGGAAAATCTTCAGGACCTCCACCATTATTCTTATCTGCCTATGCATAGCCGAGGTGATATATAGCAGATGGACAATAGATTTAATCCGAAGTAAAATTAATGCATACCTGCTGAAAAAACTGGGTGTGAGCATAGCTATAAATAGTAGGTGCGATACCATATTTAATTTAAGAGGCCTTCTATATTAGATCTGCAATTCAGTCATTTTCAATATCGAGTGTAGTTTTGCCAATAGTTGCACTGATAATCTCCATCCACAATGAAACTAATCCTTGGTCTCTTTATACATTTTTCATACTGGGCTTGACTATTGTGTCCTGTATAAACAACTTGGGCATATTTACTCAGATGCATGATGAGAATGTTACACGGAGAAAATGTGTTTTAGTGCTGCAGGCCGTCAAGATATTTGCTGTAAACTACTCGATCATATTATTTACGGGAAGAGATTTTGATGGTACATACATAAAGGGTTGTATTCCAATTCCCCCGGATATCACTCTCTTACATGCCATCAGAAGATTTCTAAATATCATAATTTTGGTTGAGTCTACAGCGTTTTTCATTTTTCTATTCCTCGATCTCTTTTACTTTGGCTCTGGAATGAAAGATTACTTTTCTCTTAAAAAGTTTAAAAATAGAATTGTTCTATAATAAATTCAGTTTCCTTAGCTTCTATCATATTCTTTGATGTATATTTTATTTTCATGGTAACTATGGCTGTATATTCCCAAGAATTGATGATGATCATCAAAACATAAGGCCCACAACAAATATATTGATGGTCTGACCATTCAGAAGACATTTCATACTCTTTTCTGTCATTATTTAATCAGAAGTGGAAATCAAAGTCAAAAACCTACTAGAATTTCGAGCTTTAGCAAACCCCCGGTTTTAAGATTTCATTAAAATAGTGCAACATGTATATATCATGGTATAAATCCTGGTGCTGGATCTGGCTTATTATTTTTATATTGAAATTCTAAAATCGGTATCTATCTGTACAAACAAACCTTCCAAACCTCAAAATTTAAATGCTACAAAGGCCATTCTATGCAGGATGTCAAATCGCAGACTTTCATTACCATGAAGCACCATTATAAATAAATGTATAGCAGAAAGGTTAATTTATAACTTACTGGCAGCCGTATGGTCTTCTGCCATTTCATTGTTTTGTTATGTGAAATTTCGACCAACCAAAGCTGATTTATTCAAAAATAATTTTATTGCGTAATGTTAACAATTATACTCAACGATATCAGCCCCCACCAAATGGTCCTAAAGACATATAATGATACCACAAAGAATATGATCTTTCTAATCCCACATATCATATTCTTTATAGCAAGAAGTGGACTTCTATACATGGGGATTCTAACCAGACCCAACAACATCCTAATACCCACCCCGTTCTTCGATTCTGTCGAATTATTTATGCTTGGAACTCTGAACTCAATCAATCTGATGTTATATCTACAGGTAATTCTGCATCAACAACTTTTTTCGGAGTATTTGGCAGTTTTCCTGAACGTTGTTAATGCCATTTATATTCCGTATATCGAATATGTCCGATCGGATCTGGGAGAGTCGATATTTAATATATACATGACTATGCTTGCTGTGGCGTTTTTTGGGGAATGTATATACAGTATAATTGCTATGCGTCTGATCAGAGCCGAAATAAACAACTATTTGTTTAAGAGGCTAGGAGTAAGCACTATCATAAACGGTAAGTGATACGGTATTTTAATTTAAGAGGCTTTCATTATCAGATCTGCAATCAGTTCATTTTCCATATTAAACTTCCTACTGCCAATACTATTCATGATTGTTGCTGTCTACAATGACTATGACTACATATCTTTCTATACTTTGTGGGGATTTGGGGTAACTATATTGTCATACATCATCAATCTGGGTGTGTATGTCCAAATGCATGATGAGAATGAATCAAGACGAAAGATTATTCTGATACTCTTGATGATTAAGATTGTGGCCACAGATTGGTCGATCATTTATTTCACTGGGAAAGATATTAACGGACGCACAATAGACGGATGCCATCCAGCTTCCCACGATGTTATTCTTCTTTATGTGATAAGAAGATTCTTGAATGTTATAATTCTGGTTCAATCAGTAGCCTTTTTTCTTTATTTAATTCTTGATTTCTTCCACTTCGGTTCTGGAATGAAAGAATATTTTACATTTAAAAAGTTTAAAAACAGAATCACTCTTTAATAAATGGCCCTTTTAGTGTTTCAAAAACGATACTCTCTTGTTACGTGTGGAGTCCTGTTATCACGGCCAATGAATTGGTCGTTCGTCTTCACATCGGTTATGAGTGATTTATCTGTAAATCTTTTACCATATTTTCATCAATGTTGGCCTGAAGGTGCCAGTGGGAAATCATCCAAAAATACCGTATGTTGAATTCAGTATATTTGTAAATTTCAAATTTATTTATTATTTCTTTCTTTCTTTCTCTAAATCATTCATAATTACATCGAATGCCTCCAAAGTTTCATCGAGATCCGATGAGGAATCACCACTAATTCTCATCAAGCTTTCTGTGGAATCCAAATCGACTCCTTGTCTGGCATATGATTCGGCCAGGCGATTGGATGGACTTGTCGGTATGTTGAAAAAACCACTCTTGTCCATCTCGGAAATGAACTTATCTATTTGCAAATAGTTTTTTTGATCTGTTGCAAAAACAAGATGGTTTTTTGTCTTCACATGGGAAGAGTAGCTATCAAATTTTATCAAGCAGATTTCGCAGTATCCCGGTTTAGATGACACCTTCTTTTTGACTGTCTTCTCTGACCTTCTTGCATTGGAAAATGGACAGCAGAGTAAAGGACTATTGAGGTTAAGCTTGGGCGGCTCTTTCGTATATTCCTTGAATATGGGCTGGTACTTACCCTTGAAGTCTTCCACCAGGACGTAGGGATTCTTGAAAATTTGAAAGTTTTTCATCCACAAAGCGACATTTTGAATTTTGTTTTTTTCCAGAGTTTGGAGGGAAAATCGAACAACAACAATTTAATCCAAGAAAATAAAGCAAGCTGGAATATTTATTTTATGAAGTGTTCATTAATGGGGTGTTTTATTGATTTCATTAAAAAGGTCTTTTGTGGTTTGTGGCGAAAGCACCCTGGCCTTCCCAAATTGGTAGTGTAATATCTCTACCTTGTCGACGATATCATCACTATACTCACGTGCCTTCCCCAAAATCCTTAGCATAAACTTTGTGGCATCTTCCAAGCTGAGTGTTTCCTCAGGCATCTCATTCCTTAGTAAGGAATTGAGACTTTCATCATCAGCACCAAAGGACCAAGCAATCCACCTATTCACAGCCCCACTGGAGTCTGTGGAATACAAGCAATACTGGTCATCATCATACCCAGCATACAAGAAGCTAACGCCAAATGGTCGAGACCCGCTGAACTGAGTATATTGCTGCTTTCTTTCCCCAATAATCCCGCAGAGTACGGAAGTTTTCACATTTGACCCAAGTGACTCCCACAAGTTGGCACTAGTTTGTCTGGCAAATTTTATGATTCTATGGGCATCACCAAACAAACCTGATACGGCACAGTATGTGCGGCCATCTAATTTATAAATTTTCTCCAGGGCACCCAAGTTTAAGCGTGAATTTACTGCACTTCTTGGGGTTGTGTTGACTCCCAGGAGGACTACTCCATCAGAGCAAACCATCCCCATTATTGTCCCTGCCTTACTTACGTTCTTTATTGCATACTCTGTTTGTAACAAGCGCCCCTCCTCCGTGAAAGTGTTTGAACGGACATCTACGTCTGTCATGGGGTAAAAACAAAGAGATTTTGAAAGTGAAACAGGTCCAACCGGGCAAGAACCTCCAACTAACATGCTTGATTTAGAAGCTTGATATACCACAGAACTATTAAGAACAGTTGTGTTTCTGCAAACTAGTTAAACAAATTATTTTTAGCATGATTTTCGGGGTTTGAGGCCATTTTACCCATGAAGGGTCTATTTGACAAGTCTACGATCTCTAGCAGCCACTTGCTTAGCAAATCTGATAAGAAGAAATACAACATCATCAGTGGCAATGCCTTGGATATTAAGCAGGAGTATACCATTATTAATATGAGCAATAAAATCAAAGTCATTCAGAATTCTGAGGGGGAATGTATCTTATTTTCCCACTATAACAAATTATATCCAACAGTAAAGCACTTTAACAGAAAAGTTCACAGTGTGGTATTTTTGGACGAGGGAGCCAGAAAGCCAATCATAAACGGTGCCGATGTGATGATACCTGGAGTCTTGAAATATAAGGATGAAGCCGATCACTTTGATGCTGACGCTGTTGTGGGGATTGCTATAAAAACAGGGAATAGGTCTGATAACGATGAAAGATCCACATCTATTGCAGAATCACAAAGGGATTTGGGTTTTGAAATTTTAGCCGTGGGCAAGGCCCTTATGAGCTACAAGGAAATGCTTGGCCACACTTCAGGACCCATAATAGATATTTTACATGTTTCTGGCGATATATTGGATCGTGGAAGGTTAATATAAATAAAACATAATCAGACATTTCCGAAAGGTGGAACTATTTGTGGCTTGATATTTGAATACTTATGGTATGGCCATTCTCAATCCTACATAGGGCTGAGGAGTATATTATTTTGTAAAGATGTGTAATTTTAGTGTGTAGGTAGATCCATATGAAAATAAATGTTTGCTTTATTTAAAAACGACTGACAATCTCTGACTGGTAATATAAACTTGTTCGTGGCCTTAGAAAATTTGGAGGCTATATAAAATAATTTCCATTTTTTGCCCACATGTCGGACAATATATTCTCAGAATTAGAAAAGCACGATTTCGTTATTGTTTTTGAGCATGACTCAGATGATGTCTCCAAATTGGAGGATTCGTGCATAAAGACGCCAGTATTACTTGACCTGAGCAAGGCAGTAGAGCTAAAAGCACCCATAGTCTCCCATTTCAGAATCAATCAATTTCCGGTATTGCTGTACAAATCAGTGCCGATATATCTGAACGATAATTTTCAGGAAAAATATGATGATATTAATATCAAAAATATTGAGAAATTTGTGGATGAATTTGTGCACAAAACCAAAGTAGCGATTTTTATGAAAGGAACTGTGGAGAAACCATTCTGTAAATTTTCAAAACGTCTTCTTGCCCTCTTAAGTGAAATTAATGAAACGGACATCGGTGGGTTTGATATTTTTTCTGATGAGGAAATGAGATATTATCTAAAGATCATCAACAACTGGAATACATATCCAATGATATATTTGAATGGAAAGTTTATCGGAGGACTTGATTCGTTTACAAACTTGGTCGATACTGGCGAGTATAAGAGGCTGATGTTTTGAATAAATCCACATTCTTGATCACAACAGTGTTATCTCTTGCTGTAAATACAATCGGAACAATTCATTCTACACCAAATTTTAGACACAAAAACAGTATATTGTTAACAAGCCAGCCTTCAAGTATCGTTTTGTACAATTTTCTTGACTACTTTTGCATATATGCTGCAGGTGTAATAAGAGACCATAGTTTGAAAATCTAATGATGGACGACAACAAGTGGATGCTACTTGGCCAATAAATGAAGTCTGGATATTTGGATTGCCATAGTTTTTATTCAGGTTTTATGACATAGCAGAAACCACCTGTATCTGACAGCTGATCAAAAATAATTGGTCTCAGAGACATGAATTCTGATTCATATACGTTTCGGGTGGACCAACTGTCTGAAACATGATAGCTGATCGGATTGAAAACTTATAAAAAACAGCGTAAAAAGTCTTATGAAATCAATATTCAGGACAGCACTTTTCCTCACCATCATAGTGACATTTTCTGTGATTGCAACAGAGTTATTCACAACTAACCAATTTAGAAAGAATGTAGAATCTGGAAAAACAGGATTTCCAGAGGGAACCAACACCGATAAAATGTCGATGGCCGACAAGAACTATCATGACCTAGCGGTGATAGCCTTGAGAAATAGGCAGGATAGACTTAACCTGGAGTTGGCTAGATGGTTCTGTCTCATTTGTATACCCACCACTTTCTTTGTAAAGAAAATCAGAAATACTGTCTTGGAGTTAGTAGATGTGAGAATATCACTTTTCAAGAGGGATGCATACGATATAAAGACGGGGGAATTAAATTTCATTAGTATTTTTATTACGTTAATTCTTTACTGCACCTATGGCGACATATTTGTGACAATGGTACTTAATCAGGAAAATGGTAGCTTAATCTCCACCGCCTTGTTATATATCTTGATGTTATCCATAGTTCTACCTCTTCTAATTGTTATTGCATATAACATGTTTAGAATTTATGAAAACAAATTCATCATAGCCTGCTACCTGGCCTTCTATGTAAAGTCTGTAATGGACTTTATGTCTCAAGACGAGGTTAATCCAAAGGTCTTCACCAAGGTGAACTCCTCCGAATTCCACCCAAAAGTTCAGGAGGTTCTTAAAGAACAAAGCCTTCAGAATAAGGTGTACAGAGAAATTGTTCAGAAAGACTCTGTCAATGCAGCACTCGTTGGATGGGGTGAATACGAGCATATAGAGATATATGGGAATAGTGCCAAGTTTTCTGGTGCTGAGTTTAATTCGGTTCTCATGCATGAAATAGGCCATTCAAAAGATTTTTCACTCTATAAAAAAATTGCAATGTTATTTGTGCTCAAGGCTGTGGAGATGGTCATTTTGCTCATAATTTTCTCGAGAATTGCAGATGACTATTCAGATGATTCGATGTCCAAGATCGGGTCTTTTATCGTGCTGTACTTTGTTTATCAAACCTTCATGTCAAAATACTTGATGGCTTTTCACAAGCTGACCAGTCAGGTGTCTGAAACAGCAGCTGATATTGTTGCAAAGGAGCATGGGTTTGGAAAGGAACTAGCCAATGTGCTTTATAGAATTACAGTCGATTCTAAAGAGTATCTCTACCCTACATTTCTATATAATGTCTTGCAAAGCTATCATCCTGCAGTGCATACCAGGATTGAGTATCTAACTAGTAACTGAGGAAAACACCTTTAATTGAATAAATTAAATATACAATTTTTCTACTGTGTTGTAGTCCGATAGTCAATCTGTTTTGGAACAGTCCGTGTGTTTTTGACGTTTAATATGTGGGCATATAATGTACCACACAATATATGACTAAAAATCACTTGTACCACAATCAATAGATTATATCGAGCATAATTGCCATTGGCCATATTTTTTGAATTTTATTCTAGTTATTCTGCTCTTTTCCATTCCCAAGCACTGTAATGCATAGAATGAGCTACAAACACCCAATAACGGATTCCTGAAAAAGCACCTTGCCGTATTTTTCAGGGAAAATTTATTCCATCTCCAAAATTTGTTGTTTAAAAGAAACAAATTTATGGGCCCCAAAATGGGTTCAAGCACTATGGATGTAAATACATACAATATTGATGGAAGGATTTATCAAGTTGAGTATGCTATGAAGGCAATGAACCTAGGAACCACAACCATTGGAATCAGACTGCATGACTGTGTGATTGTAATCTCAGAGAAGAAATTAGTCAATGAGTTGCAAAAGCCGGAGAGCCTAAAGAAGCACCACAAGATATATGACACTATTTTACTATCCTCGTCCGGGATAAGTGGCGACACACCAACCATTGTTAACAAATGCAGAGATTTCTGCATCTCCCATCAGTCACTCTTTGACGAGCAGATCAGTGGCGAGAAGCTTATGGAAGAGATATGTGCACTTGCTCTCAAATTTGGTGAGGACGACTATCAAAAAATGATATTCAGCCGTCCATTTGGCGTCAGCTTTCTTGTGGCTATGTATGATAAAGATCCAAAGCTATACTGTGTTGATCCTAGCGGATCATATCTAAGGTTTCATGCCAAGGCAATCGGTTCAGCCCATGAAATAGTTGAATCTACACTGGAGAAAGAAATAGACTCGCTTGTGAATAAAGAAGATACTATTCGGTCGGCATTAACGATGTTGAAGAACGTAATGAAAGATCCAATATCGCCTTTCAATATAGAGCTGTCTGTTGTGCATAAGGATGGAATTGATTCCTATACACCCGAGGAACTAGAGCTATTAATAAAATAAACAAATAATATCTTGTAAACACATCTAAATCTGCAAGCCTCATGGCAATATTGAAAGTCGGCATATTAATTTGAAAAGTTTCTAATTTAATCAAAACAGGTCTGTCAGATGGATTTTATGTTGCGATACTTTTTTGCATCCCATTGTCGTTCATTTACCGTGCTGATCGCAATTAAGATTATCCGGTGGAATTACTTAATTTTGCCCTTTCCGTCATCAAAAATCAGTTCAGGTTCTCCCCCTAGTTCAATATATCTCCCATCTGCAGAGAAGTGTTTGTCAATAATCTTCTTCATGGAATCACTTATCCAATTGTTCTCCTGTGCAATCCTGAATGCCCATGATCTGAAACAGGAGGAAAGAACAGATTCCACAATTTCCCGCTCCAAGCCCACAACTCCAAAATATTCAAAAAAGTACTTTTTCTTTATAAACGGATTGTTCCTAACCATAATTTTTAGGTATCGGAACTTATCGGGCATTGATTTGTATAAAAATTTGATGTCAGAAAACTTCAGTTTTTTTATATATTCGTCGGTGAATACAGAGTCTTCAGTCTTCTTGAGAATATCTCTCAGAAGATCTACAAATTCCCACAAATGAGTTGTTTGCAGAAAAACAATCAAAATATCAAAAAAACTCCTATCGAATTTACACTTCAGACCTTCTGTGAAGAACTCAACCATCCTGCCCAGCACTTCATCTTCCTGCCCATGGATGCCAGATTCATGATCAACAGTCGTAGGATTTGGTTGGGGAATATCAATCTCCTCCTCAACCACTCTCTTCATCCTAACAACAAATTCCATGTATCTTATATGAACATTTCCAAATTCACTCTGCTTCAGATAGTCCAAAGCACCTTGAAAATCCTTAAAATACAAATAAGTCTTGATGATTTCCTTAATTGCATCAATCTTGACAAACGTTGCTCTCTGGGATATCAGCAAGTTTATTGCCTCCTCTTTTTTATTTTTTTCGCGATAGTGCACCAGAAGAAACAGTGGGTTGTGCTTTTCAAGCTTCGAGACGAGTGCTTTGTCGTCATAGTCTATCGGCACGGCTGGATTTAAATATGTGAATCCCTTCTTTGTTGTAAAAGTTTTATTAACCATTTTGGGCCAGGGGTTTATCTATCTACAAAAGTAACTGGTATTTTAATTGTAGAAGAAGCACAGTCTAGTGTGACATTGGAGCACAGATAACTTCCGAGCTCCTATTCTGTAATTCTGAAACATAAAAAACTATTGGTTTGGACTTTTGAAATTCCTGAGTCAGGAAGAACTAATGGATAGACTGCAAGGATTGTCGATTGTACTTGATAAAAAATTCTATAATCCTTTGGGCATAGTTAGAGGCTCTATCATCCTGAAATCAAGATATCCGATTCATATTTCTAGCTTAACAGTGTACTTTTCGAAAAGTAGGAAAGTTTGCGTTTCTAAAACATTTAGAGCGGTGATTAGAGAGAATGAGCAGTATGGTTCATGTGATGTATTTCAGGGGCATGATGATTCTGGAGATTCTAATAAGCTACAGAGAACAATTTCTGACGACATTTCTATTAAAGAATTTGACGAAAAAGTCTTTCTGCCAAACGAATATATTTCCGACATCGAGCTGAGCTCTGGCAAACACGAATTCAACTTCAAGTTTATTCTAAATTCAATCTGTATGACCTCAACACAGTCTAAGGGTTGCTACAACGATGCTGTAATTGAAATAGAAAACACCTATACTCTATCGGCAGAATGTAGGCTAAATGACAGTTCCATGCTTAGGTGCCAAACACCTGTTAATATATGTGATTTTCCGGACCAGAGCTGTGTTGTGGAAGCCAACATTCGAGTCAAGTGCTTTTTGGGCATGTTCTGTAAGAAGTATGGATTTTTACTTGAAGTTGATCGAAATATGTATACGGTTGGAGATCTGATTAGAGCAAGTCTCCGTCCTAAAATTCTCATGAAGTCAGAACTAATCAGAAGTGTGCAGTTCAACCTATTTGAAATGTTTAAATATAAGGTTGGCTCGCAACAGTTTATCAGAACCCGGGTTTTAGAAAGAGGAAATGGAAACTACAGGAATAATAACTGTTTTGATGGGGAAATCCGAATACCGGGTGGGGCTAATGGGTCATGTGATGAAAATACTTTTGCCATATCTATTGTCCTAGAATGCCAAATATCTCTCTATAAAGGGGGAGATGTCAAAATCAAGAAGATTTTGAGTGTTAGGAAATTTTTACTCTTTATACCCCATTTGGTCTCCTCGATTGGGGTCTTGGATGGTCGAACATTTGAGGAGCAGCTTTTAACTTTTGAATAGTTGTATGGATTAGGCAGCAACACTGGGTGATGTCATTGGCTACAAATAAATTTGTTGCTGTAACTGGACTCGCTTTTTGGCAAAGTTGATTGCTTCTAATTAATATTTTGGTAGAAGTGAATGAAACACTCCAGGTTAATTTGGGTATAGATATATTACACTCGGATAACATTAAATTCATAGAAATTATTGTGTTTCAAACAAAAGTGATATTTACAATAAAACCAATTTGAGATCCTAATGTTTATTTTGTGATTGAACAATGTTTATTCTCAATTTTTGAGGATTTTATGCTTCTATATAAGTGGCACATTTTATAGGTATCCTCCGCCATCTGATATAGGAATAGCATTAGAATATATATGTGACCGAAATAATACAAACTTTTCCAAATCTCCTTTGTGTCATCGATGGATCCTGTATAGAAGGGCAAGGAGAAGTAGTTAACAAAGAGACAGGTCTGAGCTACCCTTAACATCCTGTATGGAATATGTTCATTTGCTCTGCATATTATTTTACTAAAGAACCCAAAGGAAATGAAGAATAGTAAGTATGATGGTTTGTATGAGTGGATGAATGCTGAAACAATAAAGCATGCATTTGCAGCAAATGTCTTTGATCTTTTCACTAGCTTCAAAAACACAAATTCCTTTAAAAATTTCGACATAAATTTGTTCCAATTTGCAGATATTTCCTTAACTGACTCTGCAAACTCCACCTTGACAAAATCAATGTTTAGATGGTCTGCAACATTGGTTAGACACATACATGTATGGGAAAATCGCCAGGCAAAATGGTATTTTGCACGCATTGAAATGTTGTACAGATACAAACACATGATTTTCTTATACCAAGGCACCATTTCTGATTTGATTGTCTGAAGAAAAGGATTACTTTTTAAGATAGCATGGATTAGTAGAAACAGAATCGAAATTGATAGTTGCCTCAACTGCAATTTTGAAGCCCCAATGTTTCTTGAGGGCTTGCGACTCTGCAAACCCTTAGACATTATGAATTTTCTATGGTTATTAATGTTTGACGGTTGTCTGTAGTTGGGCACCAAACTATTAGAGCCTGAAGGTTTGGAATATTTGCCAGGACACATCTGGTTTACAAACTCAACATAACTGGTGGCAGGACCAACCAACATACTGGGAACATACAGAATGTAGTTGATAGCATCCTCTATTCTGTTGTTGTAGTCTCTTCCTAAATAGCACATTTTTACAATCAGTATCATCAAGAATCCAGAGATATCATATGCCCCACCAATTTGTGGTTCTAAAGTTTTTCCGTGGTACTTGTAAGAATATAGGAAAAACAAATTTACAAGAAAGAAGGCATATTCGTTGCAAACTCTTAATAGAATCAATATTACATTAGCTGAGACTACTGCCGATATTAGTAATAAGTGGGTTGGTCCATATGCCAAATACAATATGGAAATGGATATTATCAAATTCCTTAGTGTAGATTTGGTATGGTATTTGCTTGATAGTAGAACCATCGACAAAGCAATAAGATATCTTACATCTCTAAATTCAACCTGCATTATTTTTAGGCTCCAAATATTATACAAAAATTTGTTTTAGAAACAATTCTTTTCGGCATATTTTGGAATAAATGGCTGCAAGGCGAGATTGTCAGGAGATTGGGACCTTACTCCATGCAGCAATTCTTTGTATATGTCGTTGAAGTTTGATGGCTGTGATACTATTTGTGTTTAAGTTAAAGACTATCTTGATGGGGTAAGCATTCATCTATTAACCAAAGGCATTTCCATATTAGTAACTCCATTGTTTAACAAATCTATCAGATATTAACAAAATTATACACGGGAGTTAATGGAAGATAGCCATTAATTGTACAGCTAGTCCATACAAAAGTATTGTTGGTTGAGAAGTGGACATTACATGGCCTAACCGGCAATTGGACGGTAATAGTTTCTAAAAACATATCTGCATTGATCACCATCCCATTGCCAAAAATTTACACTCAAACCCGTTCGGTATCCTGTATACATGACTTCGAAGGGTATTTTATTATTGTTCATGGTCTTGTAATACCAAGCTATGGGAACATCTCTCTTCTATCTATAAAATTTTTAAGGCTCATTGACCCATGGTTGGAAAGCTGATTTGTTTAAACAATTTTAACTTCTCAAAAAGTGATTTTAATGTTGACGAACAAACTCTGGGTATGCTCTCGGATATATTTGCTTACTCCCCAGATATGTACAAGATTATTTGTAAATATGTATCAAGGGCAATAGAAATGAATCCGGAATGCAAAGACCCAATTTCCAATCTCCTAACAACAGAAATAAATCAAAGCAAAGCACTCTATTTGAAGTATTTGGGCTGTCTTATTGATTTCCCTATTTCATCAGAATACAATATTTTTTCGGATTTGGAAATATCCTATTCAATTCCTCCAGACTTTTCATTAGACACCTATATCATTCAGTCAATTGTTACAAATTACGCATCTGTGCCACATGAAGTCATTAGAAGGCTCAATCAGATCGATGAAAATGTCTTGATTGATTTTTTCTTTGGAAAGGCTGATTTGGTCGACCTCACCGTTCTTTTTGTGAAGCTGTTTGACAAGCATCCCAATATGCTATACCTACTACATAAAAAACTCATGGAGTTAACCGATGTAACACCGAAATTTAAGTCATATTTGAGCCTCTTCCTGGGACTGCTCTACAACAGCTATTCTTTCACAGAAGATGAGAACGGTATGCTAAAGGAACTCTTCACTATATCTGGAATCGACTACTACACAAAGATCGGAAATGATAAAATCAACAAATTGGGTTATTCCTTTACTGAGCCGGCTGTTAGAAGTATATGCTATAACAATTCATATTCTGATCTGAATAGAAGGCCAACACGATTCAACACTGAAGATTTTTTAGAGATTACTAATTCTTCTGTCACCCATTTTTTAACCTATTTGGAAATTTTGAAGGATGATATCAAAAGGCTACCAGAAGGCGAAAGAGATGAGCTCATAGACAGAATAAAACAGGAACATAAATGTAACCAAAGATATCTTGAGATAATTTTGCCAAAGTTGATGAGATTGTTTGAATAAATTGCTTAGTTTGACCAGCCTCCTTGATAATGCCATGGAAAACAGCAATCATATGATAAGTTGTTTCACAGTTGAATATATTTTAAATCAGGTTTTTGAATATAACAAACCACAATAAAGTTTCGTAAAAAGAACTCATGTACTATAAAAATAATCTCACATTCGGCTGCAGAATTTTATTTCTTTTTCTGATTTGGCCCAAATGTCTGTTTTTGAGATAGAATCTGCTGTCGAAAAGTTTGCACCTAAAACAAATGCCGAGGCTTGGGATAACACTGGAATACTTATTGATTGTGAGGGAATCTCTGATAGAAACACTTCTCAACCGAACCCTATCTACAACGTTTTGATTACGATAGACTTAACAGAGGAGGTCCTCTGTGAGGCAATTGCAAAGAATGTAAATTGTATTTTTTCCTATCACCCAATCATTTTTGCAAAGCTGTCGAGTATAAACGATTCAATTTTAATCAAATGCATTCAGAACAACATTTCAGTATATTCTCCACATACACAGCTGGATGGGCTTATGAATGACTACATAATGAATTTGATATGTAACAGGAGTTTTGATGAGATACTATCGATTCTCAAGGGTATAGCACAGATGGATACTGTAAGGACAGTTAGATGTTCTGACACACTTAGGGTTTATGATAAAGATCATATTGTGGTGGGTGTTGGATCAGCATTCAAGGGCATTGACTTAAAGAATTCGTTGGTTGTGACAGGTGAGATGGGACATCATGACTTGCTAGCCTGCAGAAGAAATTCCTCTGAGGTGATTTTGCTGGAGCACAGTAATTCAGAAAGGATTGTTCTACCGCACATTAGAGACTTAGTTTTGAAACAACTGCAGAATTCCACGAAATATAGACTTTTATTGAGTGAATCTGATAAGGATCCAGTGGTGTTTCTCTAGAAATAAATGGATATCACCGTCATATATTCTTTGTCCCACATATATGGTCCAATGTTCTTGAATATTAATTCAATTCAAAGGATTAAATGGTTTGGATTCCACACCATGGCTGAATTCTTCTACCAAACTCACTTTTAATCCTGATCAAGAAATAATAGAATTAATATACTTTGATAAGGTGTAATCGAGATAATAAGCAATTTTATTACAATACATTTCTGAAGATCTTCTGTATTTTTGGAGGTATTCAAGAATAATTCATTTACTGAAAATCCCTTCTAAGACAACATCTACGATTGTCAAAAAGGTTATGATAAAAAGTCTATCAACGAAAAATCTAGAAAATACAAGACTCTTTCTCATGACGAACGAACAAATATAAACAAGCATTATGGAAAATGCCTTAAAGAACACATCAACCCGGGATTGTCTATAGTTTTTCAAAACAATATATCTCGGTAGTATAGCATATGCAAATGCGGAAAGTAATACACTGATATGATCAGCCTTCTGGTCGAAGACAAACAATTTGTCGATTCTCAGACATTGGATGCTAAATTCGAAGTTGTACAGACTTGGCAATAGTGAGATTATGGCGAATTTCAAGGATGAATTTTGCATATCCTGAGCTGCAGAATTATATGTATTAAGTGATTTTTCTTTATCGGCTGCCCCCTTATCGCAGTGCTTGATATCAGAAGATGATGATTCTTCATAGCGCTTGGGATGTGTTTGATCCGGAATAATCCTGGGATTTACTGAAACCCTCTTGTTTCCTATAAAATCCATATTTTTAATGAGCAGAATTAAAATAGATGTCTGTGTGTCAAAATGGCATCGAATTAAGGACATCTCAAAGGTTGAGCAGTTTGTACCAAACAAACCGAAGAATCCGCATGGATCATCATTATATGCTACGATCGTAAGTATATCCATCAAATAATGCAGAATAAATTGAGTTATTTGCCTGGATTTTAAAGAAATAGATGAATCCCGAGGACATTTTGTACTTCTATGATTGGAAGCCTCAGATCTTTCTTGTGCCCTGATTATATTCAGTACCTTAAAGACTCCAAACAAAAAGACAATTGCCCATTCATTTAGAAAGACGTAATGGCCAAGACTCATTTCCTTTCTTCTAACTTCAAAGTGGTATGGCTTATCAGTTTTAAAATACAAGGCAAGTATCAATAGATTTGGAGCTGTAGGGTTCATCAGGACAATTCCACAAATCCACAGTAGGTCACGAAAGGCAAACCCACGATAGGAATGCGATTCCATGAATATCAGAAATATTGTCAAATAGAATTCAAAGCATTCAAACAGATTGAATCTGGTAAGCTTCAGTTTCATAAAAGAAAATACACATGCAACCACAG
The DNA here is from genome assembly GCA_038659295.1 of Enterocytospora artemiae. Classification (NCBI taxonomy): domain Eukaryota; kingdom Fungi; phylum Microsporidia; genus Enterocytospora; species Enterocytospora artemiae. Next base: position 458,466 of record JASNGC010000003.1, read on the forward strand.
AAATAACAATGGCAAGACCAGCAACAAGCTCGTTTGTTTTGGTTAAGTAATCGTATATCTTCTTCGTAAGATATTGATTGTACCTAATGCACTCAATAATGCTATCGTTTCCTGCTAGCTTGGTATTTTCACCATTGGAGAGTCTATCGAATTTGATATTAAATCCATCCAATTGGGACTCCTTATTTTTGATTATTTTCTGATATAATCTCAGATCAACCAAGTCATTGATAAAGTTTCCGTATGAATTCCTAGGATTTGGAACCCCCATAAAATAGCATATGGTGTTTATTATATCGTCTTGGTGGATAATCTTGTAGGGAGAAGTAGCTTTTATCCAGTCGGCTGAAGAATTACACTTATCTGTATCATAGAACTTGTTTAAAAACTCAGTGTTATTCAGAACATTTAAATCATCAATCCCCTTCCCACCACTAGTCATGCCATCATTGTGTGGTTGTACCTGTCTGTTGGATTGAAATCCTATGTCCTTATGCATATCCTTCGATAACTTGCATGCTGTCAGATCCGAATCATCAACTATGGGTATTTTCGAAATAAATGAGCAAAAAGAAGCCAACTCATATTCCGACGAACTACCATGCCCTCCATCATCAGTAACGCCATGATCAGAAGTTAATACAAGAAGCGTATCCTCAGACATCCTTTCATAAACCTTATTGATGTACAAATTATACATCTGCATAACTGATTCGATTTTGTTGTGATTAATGCCATATATATGGCCAAGAGCATCCAAATTTAGTACATGACAAAAATTTATATCGAACTTGTCCAAATTCTCTATCATCCTCTCGAAAATATATTCTTCGGTCGGATTGTTCTTATCATATGACTTCATTACAACAGATTTGTCAGACAAGAAGGGATAGAAATCCCTCCAGACCTCATCTCCATAAAAATACATGGACTTGTTAGATAGCTGGCGTATAAGACTGTCACCTTCCTTCTTCGAGTGGAAAAATGCGATAAGCTCGTCAATTTGGTTCGAAGGAGTCCCGGATGTCATAGAGTATATTCGACAGGATGTAGCAGTTGGAATCCCTGCAATGCTTAAGTAGTCATGCCTGTACTTACAATCAATATCGAAGTTATTGAAATAATGTCCTGTTTTATTTACCTTAACAAAGCCATCAAAACGTAGGCCATCAACAACTATGTAAATAAGCTTGTTAAACTTTGGTTTCCCAAGAGTTGTGGTGTTTATTTCCCTGGAATAGCTGGCAACTCTAAACAGCGACTTGTAAAACAAAAAGGTTGAAATGGACAACAGAAAATATGTGAGAGATTTCATGGGCTACAAATTTAGACAAACAAAAAGCTATGATTTGAAGTCGTTCGACAAGAGCGAAATTCTGCAAATGCAGACATTCCTGAATACTTGCGCTGTACAAAATTATTTGCCAACTCCTTTGAAAATGAGATTGTTCGCACTGAAGTGCTTTTGTACAAACAGCAGACACCGATAGAACAGACTAGTACAAATATGGCATACATTCTAAATACGTATCTTATTAACGAATGGACTTCAAATAGAATCTAATAAGAATTTTTCCCCCTCAGCCTTCAGTTTATGGACAGAACTTCTGAATTTTCTAAAATTGTCAAAGCAACAGAAATACCACAATGGAACATCAAAAACAGTGGTTTTCACCGGGAAATTGGAGAGATTGATAACGAAATAAAGAACGCCATAAAACACATTCAGGAGTGTGATAAACGTCAGAAAGATTATTCTGCTAAACTAGAGGCCATTAAAGAGAAGCTTAAACAGTTGAAGGAAGTTAAGTTCGACAAAGACGTTAGAAACGACAGACTGGAGATAGTTGAAAGCCTTAGTGGAATCATCACAAAGAGAGTATTGGAGTACACCATAAAAATAAGACAGATAGAGCGAGATTACAAATCAAGCAGTAACAACCACGAAGTTGGCACTAATGCTTTGGAAAGTTCAAATACAATGGGGACTGGTGGAAGAAAGGCTGGTTTGAGCCGGACCATACACGCAGATGATGCAGAATATGGTGGCTTTAACGCTGCTCCTTCACAAAATGCTTCGAAAAGCACCAACTCGTCCCTAGTCTCAATGAGCACCATGTCACCAAGCGCTCTGGATTCTGAGCATGCTTCGGAAACGATTGCTGAACGACGTAGGATAGTGAATAGTATATCGGAGATTGGGCAAATTGTTGAAGATATAGCAATACAGGTTGGAATACAAGAAGAAAATCTACGGCAGATTGATGATATTGTGGCAAAAACAGAATATTATGGAAAGCAAGCACTGTTAGAACTGCATGAGACATGGGATTCAATTTCCGGCAGAAGAAAGGGAATTATCAAGTTTTTTGTCTTTTGGATAATTTTGATAATAGTGTTTTTCTTTGTAAGAAGGGGATAGTTCTATGTGGCCTCTATACTAATGTTTGATTGTTAATAAATAACCAATTTGTGAAGCTTTGTTACTGGAGTTTTTGAAAGGGTTCCGATCTTCCACCAATAAGTCTTAGTGTGTGATGATTTTGGATGGTTGGATTGATATAACATTCTTCTAATCAGACAATATGGTTTTAAGTAATATTCAACCTTAAGTATATATTTTCAAATCAAATCAGTTTGATTCTACCCTTCAATTTCAATGGTGGAATCCCAACCACAAGGGTCTACTTGTCTCATATGCTTTTGTGAATATACTGCAGCTGGACTACACAGAATAGTTAGTTTAAAGTGTGGCCATATTTTCGGCCAAGACTGTATTGAAAAGTGGCTGAAGATAAGTAAAAATAGCCATTGTCCAAGTTGCTTTGCACCCATCAAGAAGATCCACTTAAGACCAATTTTTGCCACCGAGATCTCCTGCACAGACAATGCCAAGGAATTGAAGCTTATTGAAAAATATCACCAGGAAAAAGAGAAGCTCTTGAGAGCTGAGCAGAAAATTAGTGAACTAAAATCAGAAATTGAAATTTTGAAATTAACTGTTGCAAACATCACCAAGAAGAGGATATGTTCTGTGGAGGAGCATTCTGTCCCCACTGTTTTTTTGAACGAAATAAAACTGCACTTTTATCCTGAATACTCCATTCTGGAATATGATCCTGTGAATTGTACCGTGCTGGTGACATGCCAGATGCCTAGCAAAAAAGAATCTGACATAGACTGTCCATCTCGAATGCATGGAATATATAAATATCTGATTACAGATCAGGATGTTAATAGCTTTATAAAATTTGATCACAAGATTAGCTATTTGAAGATGAGCCCGTTCAATGATGGATTGTGTATAGTTTGTGCAGGGCATTCTGTCAGCATTCTGAATGTCCTAAATGAAAATATTCTATTTTATAGGGAGTTTGTAACTATTATAACCTGTGCTATTTTTAATGAGAAAAATAGAGATGTTATCTTTGTTGGTGATTTAAAGGGCACCTTCCACAGGATTTATCTGACAACAGATGCCATAGAACTAAACAGTTCCATTAAGCTATTTGATCTACCCATCCAGAACATAGTCCAAGCAGATTACGACTTGTATGTATCATCACTCTTTTCAGTGAAAATGATGAGAATCCCTTCGGATGAGATAGTGGAGAATTCCTCAGAGTCGGCTCACAGTGATGTGAAGTGGTCCGAAATTAATGACCTTAGCTTCAAGGACCTGGAAATTTGTAAAAAAGGAGTGTTTATTTTCATGGATGCATGGAAGAATACAGTATTGTTATCTATTAGGGATAGTAATAGTAGCATATACTTTCACGTGACAGGAAACAGAGAAGTCCAGACATGTTCTGGAATCACCCAATTCAGGAAGGTTCCAAATAGGATTTATGGAGAGTATATCTACTCGATAGATAATCTGAAAAAATCATTAAAAGTATTGAATTTGGCAAACTTTAATAATATATTTTCCTATGATCTGGAGTTTGATTTGATTGACTTTGCAATAAAAAAGAACTATATGGTTATATTAACACAAAAACGCATTCGCATTTACAAGGTCTAATAGAGATGCATTCTATCAGCCATTTAGGTATGGTGACTACACCTGAAAATTAAAAAATCTATAATATCAAAGATTTACAAGAGATATAATGCAGGGTGTACACCGTTATATCCGAATTGGATATTTTAGTTATAAATGACCTCCACGGGCTATAAATGTTGGAAAATATACACTTGGCTATATTTTGAAAATCCAAAGTAATCAATGGATTCCAATTATCATATTTAACAAACTCTTGCTGTGGAATTTATTCTAGAATTGCAGGAAAATTTCTGAAAACACAGCAACATCCATCGCATTTTGAAGCTACAAAGTCTTCAACCCTATATTGATAAATTACAGAGAAAGTGAGGAATCTGTGTATCCTCTACAACCTCAGCCCCATTATATCCATCCATACTCATGGGCTATTCTTGTTTTTGTGAAAAGGAGTTTAATTTACCACGACATATTCTTGAGATGATTTAAATATAATAACAAACTAAGGTTTAAAATAAAAGTTGCCTCAACCACATATTTGATTTAAACAACCTATGACTCTATATCGCTCCAATAATTTATTGGAATTTATTTCTCAATTCGTCATCCAATAGTTTACTTTGTTATTTGATTTTTCGATTCATTGGTGCTAGGCTGAGATTCATAGTTTATGAAATTATCCCAATAACCTTTTCGATTCCTAGGCATATTCTTTTCTATTATTTGTATTATCATTAGAATGTCGAGTGTTTTTCTGGAGTTTTTTGCTGTTGTTTTTTTATCTGCTCGTTCATAATCATCAGCCTCAGAGAATATACCTGACTTATTTCTTTGGTTTTGGAACCATATTTGGATGCCTCGGGAGCTGTGGCTCAGCAAGAGAGCCAGGTCATCGCGAGTTTGTTTTGATGGGAATCGGGTTATTTCGAAGATATCCTTTAATACAGCCTTTTGAAACTCTGTTTTCTGAATCCTGGTTTTCGACGAATCGTACTCTATTTCATCATTCCGAATTTTAAGCATTCCCAGCAATGCTTGGATATTTCTTTTTCGAATACTATCCAAATTTGGCTGTTCTGACAACATGACGGGGTGCCACTGATTTTTATTTTTATTGATTCTATTCAAAACCCAGAAATTATCTACCAATGGCAATTCAATAAATTAATATCTTCAATCTGTTTCAAATATAGATGTTGTAATAAGCACATCTCCCTGCGACACTATGGTGCGATCTATTATTAGCAGGTTAATTATACTGAAAAAAATTATTTCATAAAATGAAACTTTTAAAGCACAGGTGCTATTGCTGTGCCGATATCTCCTTCAATTTTCCTCTGAGCTACTCTTTTGTTTAGAAATATTCCACATTTGATATATTAAACTATATTTAGAAATATAAAATAATAAATAAATTTTTTTCAAAAATCAATATTTCCGGAATAATTAGGACCACTAACTAATTAAATAACTTACAAAAAATGTCTGTTTGTGCTATAAAAGATCTTGTCTTATTAAAAACAGAGTTTGCAAAATCATATGTGAAGAGATTATTAAAACTGCTTTCCAAAAAGCACGTGTGCCAATGGACATAGATACCAAATTATTCTTTTTACAGCATCAAATTTTTGACTAAGATGAGTTGTTTGTTTCAGTATTATTATTTGTAACATTAAAAAACCAATGTATCTCGATGCTCGAGACTTAATATAGGTACAATTTTAATCATCAAAATCTCAAACAAACATTCTCCAATCCAGATGCAAATGGTCCAAATAAAGTTCATAAGATTGATTTGTAAACTCCTTCAAATACAAGGGCAGATACAAACACTGTAAATACGAATTTATTTATAAGACAGCCAACTAGACAAACCGATTTCTAAGAATAATAGCTTCAAAGCGTCACTAGAATTGTTATTTTATAATTTGAGTCATACTGCCTGGTTAAAGTTTACCTGTACAGTTCAAACATGAGTAAATAGTCATGTGACAACATTATAGTTCAAATATGCTCGACTCGGCCCCTGTTTCTATAAAATCGACGTCTGACTTTTCAAGATATCCTTCCTTGTGAAGCTTTCCTAAAAAAGCTTTGACACCACTCTCCTTGACCAGCGGTAGAAAGGAATACTCATTTCCAGTTGTGCACTCTGACGATTCAAACTCTTTGCAACAGACTTTATGTGCATTCTTAAGCCGACCCTTAAGGATCTTTATAAAAATATCTATTTCCATTACAACACTATGGCCATTCAAATAAAACTCATTGTCCATTGCATACTTTATTATATTGATGTACAGAATAAGACTATCCGATAGATAGTTGAGTAGGAAGACTGTGTAGCTATAAAGCTTTTCATCAGGAATTGCCAAATGTTTTAAAACCAGGTATATTATTCTGTTAAAATCGGTGAAGACACCTGAGTTCAGAGGACATCCATCTTTATGTATCCTCTTTGCAACCTTTATATTACACACTGAGGCATTTTGGGAGGTTAGAAAACCTATAACATTTTGTGGATACTTGAGTTCTGAAGCAAATATTTCACTGAAAAAAATACTGGCTCCAGCGTAGATACCCTCCACGGCGATCGAGTTCTTGGGTCCAGTATCTCCGATGCCTACACCATCTTCTCTGGCTATGCTATTCTCAGACATATTGGAAAACTTGTTTCCATTATCAATTGCTTTACTGGGTCCAGCAATCATGTCTTGATCTCCTGGCAACTCCTTATTTGATATGCTTGTGTCTCGAAGTCGTGACGAAACCGACTGAACGCTTAACTCCTTATCGACATCCTGCACAGTTTCAATTTTTATTACTGCATAAAAATCATCTGCTTTTCTATTTTGAGAAGCATTTAGATAAGTTGCAAGCCCACACACCTTAAAGCTGTTTGATCCAATATATATCTGATAAATTCTTTCACTAAATGAGTTTTTGAAGAAGCCTTGGTAGAAGTCTATCTGCGAGGTGTCAGATATACAATGAATAATCTCTGGGTTTCTTGTACATAGCTCATAAAGAGTTTCAGAGCCCAGGTAATCTAGAATCAAATATACTTCGTTGACAACATTTTCATTGTGAGTTTGCAAACCGACCTTTTTTGCCTCCATCAGATGATCCACATCACACTTATGAATACTATAGCACGATCTTATTACTTCCGTAAAAAGCTCAGAATTCCTCACAATAATATTGTTGAGGATATTTGCTGTGAAAGTATTGGAGTGCTTATAGAGCATATACATGTTCTTGCAAAACGTATGGGTATCATGGAATTCAATATTCAAAAATTCCTTATACACCGGAACAAATGTGGACAGTATTTGTGATTTTGGCTTGGAGGCAAACATACTTTTGATTATACTACCCTTAGGCTTCTCGATTTTTTCCAATGCTTGTTGAATATTGGCGGCACCATGTTCATCGAGAAAGTATCGGCCAATACAAAACTTAAAAGCCTCAATATAACGGGTTAAGTTGTTTTTATGAGAATTCAGATACTTCTCGTAGATATTTTGTAAGTTAAATGTATTGCAAATCTGAAAAAATTCCCGAGGCTCTGAAAAAATAAAGTTGTCATAGTGCCTGATGAATAGATATTTGTAAGCTGCAAGAATAGCTGGAGATGAAGTGACAGTAGACCTTGCCATTATTGGATGGATTCCAGAGGCACCTACCGATGGCTTGTCATGCTGAATAACGCTTTTGTACAGCTGAAACTTATCATACCCATCCTCCCAGGCAAGTGGTATCTTCAGCTCATTTTCTCTAATACTTTCATAATATCTCTTGAGTGTATCCTTTCCAATGAGTTTATTTTCGATTTTATGATAATACTCCTCAAAAGACATCTTCTTCTCGATACTAGGGTTGTAAATGATGGTATTAAGAAAAATAAACGAATAGCATACACTATGATAGACATTAAAAACAGATGATTCCATGAGCTCTCCTTGTTCCAAAGTATCACAAAGGTTATTTTGCTCGATATATTCCTGTGCAAATATAGAAACTACCCGATCAATAATCTGACTTTCACCCTGTAGTTGGAAAGACCCAAGCAACTCCCTGAGGCTATCAAGCAGATCTGTTTTATTAAAATTGAAGGTCTTAACAAACCGAATTAAATCAGCCTTGTTTTTTTCCTTGCACAAGAACTCACCCAGAGACTTCAATGAAACCAGCCGACTCAGCCGAACCAATCGCAGATCATCGGGGATGTTCTTGCATGTTTTGTTGAACTCGGAAATTTGCTCCACAAAGACATCCTCAGATTTTTTGGAAGCATCTATTAATGAAGAATAGTAATCAATCTGTGCATATAGTTCTTCACTAGGATGTACCAGACAAAATGCAGATACTTTATCTCCAAGAGCATTAGGCTTTGATGCCTTGCTTAACTGACCGTCAAAGGGTTCCCCAAGGTCACTGCATCTACATATTTTCAGTGACGAACCTATCTGTGAGAGATCCGATTCTATCTCAGAAACAATACTCCTCACTCTTTCGAAACGTTCTTCAGCCAGGTTGTGCATGAAATACTTATTGTCGAATGCATAAAAGATCATTGACAGATTTGGCTGCTCATTCCAACAAACTGTCCAAATGTTCGGGTATATGGAATATATCAGCTGTTGGTATTCCGGGCAGTCGTAGCCTATCTTTATTGCATTATCTCCAAGTATTTTTGCAAAGTCTACAACCAGTTCCTTAACAAAATAAAACTTCTTGTAACATCTATTAAATATAAACAAGTCAAGAAAATCTGAGTACAGTATGTTTCTAAAAACCATGTATAGGTTTATATCTTTTGATATATTATTTTCGAACACATACAAATATCTCACAAACACCTGAACCTTTTGATCGTAATTAAACAAGTTTGCAATCCCTGCTGAGTTATATTCCACTTCCTTTACGGTTTCTCGGCCGTCGCAAGACTTTGCCGGCTCATCCGAAGTAAAATCATGCCTTACTTCACTAGAATTAGGCTTGAAAAACCTACTGCATAACTTGAAATAGGCTATCATGACATGGTTTGTGTATTTGTCCATGGAGCCCAGTTTGAGTCTTGTCAGTGAGTCTAAATCTACATTTCTTGGATATTCATACATTAGATTCAGGAAGTACAAAAAGTCCTTATTAGATAATTTCATAGAAAGAATTCTGTTGTATAGTTCTACAAGAGGAATAGAATCGATAATTCCAAGCAGAATCCTACACTCCTTGTTGGAACTTGAAGATAGCTTGAAAAGTTCCTTGATTGTATTGTCCGAAGGCTTAGACAGTGGAAAAAGAGCTGTCTCTGTAATATCTCCATTGATAAACTCCTTACCATTCTGTCCGAGAGGAAAGCCACTTGCAGAATGCTGGTCGCACGATTCTATGCATTTTTCACCAATATCCCGCTGTCTGTTTGAACCAATCCTCTTCGAGATTTCAAGCAATTCACATGGATTAGATCCATTTACTTCACTCTCCATGGGGTGAAACAAACATGTAAATAAAACAGAATGACACAATAAATATTTTTCTCAGCACAAGCATGTGGACATACTCTAATTGAGTCCCATGATGTATAGTTTTAAATTAAGCGTACTAATATTCCGTACCGATTCCAAAAAGAAGAATTTGGATGCAGATGGTTAGTATCTTGCTGTGGTACACCATAGATCTCTCAAACTCAATACCTCCACAATTATACCATTCTGCTTTTCTTGTGACGAATAAATAAACAAACAGGGAATTTGATGTGACAATGCATAAGGGATCGATTGACTTGAGTCATAAAATATAGATTCAAAATGCTGTCTGAGACTGAAAATGGTACAGAAAGCAGCTGCCCAAGTTTTTTCACTTTCCCTCTTTTTTTGTCTGAAACAAATAAAAAATTCGAATTTTTCAAGCCCCCATGAGTACGGACAAAGCATCTATTATTATTGACAATGGAAGTGGAATGGTCAAGGCAGGATTTTCTGGAGATGATGCTCCAAGGTCGGTGTTTCCAAGTATTGTTGGCACCCCACGTCATCAGGGTGTCATGGTTGGCATGGGACAGAAGGACTTTTACTTGGGGGATGAAGCCCAGAAGAAGAGAGGTATTTTGACATTGAAGTACCCTATTGAGCACGGTATTGTCACCAACTGGGACCATATGACCATGATATGGCGCCACACCTTCTATAATGAGCTCAGGGTTGCACCAGAAGAGCACCCTATTCTCTTGACAGAGGCACCATTGAATCCGAAAGCAAATAGAGAAAAGATGCTGGAGATAATGTTTGAGACATTCAATGTGCCGTCCTGGTATCTTCAAATACAGGCGGTCCTCTCGCTGTACGCTTCGGGACGCACAACAGGTATTGTGTTTGATTCGGGTGATGGTGTTTCCCATGTGGTTCCGATCTATGAGGGTTATAGCCTTCCTCATGCTGTAAAGAGGATCGACCTGGCTGGTCGTGACATTACAGAATATCTCAGGAAGATCCTCACTGAGTCTGGTGCAGTTCTTACTACCACTGCAGAGTCAGAAATAGTCAGATCCCTGAAGGAGAAGCTCTGTTATGTTTCCCTTGATTATGAAAACGAACTTAAGAACAATACCGAGGAGGTTGAGTATGAGTTGCCCGATGGATCAAAGATCAAGGTGGGGACACAGAGGTTTAGAGGGCCTGAAACTCTCTTCAACCCTTCCATGAGTGGGGTTGAGTCCAGTGGAATTCACAAGACTATCTTCGATTCAATTATGAAGTGTGACGTTGACATTAGAAAGGATCTTTATGGGAGTATTGTCCTTTCTGGCGGATCTACATGTTTCCCAAACATAGCTGAGAGGATCCAGGCCGAGGTTACAAAGCTAGCGCCATCTACTATTTCAGTAAAAGTTATTGCACCTGCAGAAAGAAAGTATTCTGTTTGGATTGGTGGATCTATCCTTGCATCATTAAGCACATTCCAGCATATGTGGGTTTCCAGGGAAGAGTACAATGAGTATGGTCCAAGTGTAGTCCACAGAAAATGCTTCTAAATAAATGCATTCAGAGAATATCCGGCATTGTTGTGTTTGTCTTTCACTGATGTCTAGTTAAAATATTCTGGCAAGTAAGCCATTCGTTTGACAAATAGTATCATGGGTAATGATGAGCAGTAGATATTTGGATCGTAAGAGCCTGGCTTCCTTGGCAATGTCATTGCTCTAGATTCTAGTCTCTAGTATTTCATTGTAATTTGAGATCCGGGTGCCATGCCTAACAACAGTGTATCTGAGAACAGACAGGATGTGGAGTTAGTATTGCTTGCAGAAAAACAAGCCATAAATACCGCAACAGTGATAACCATCTCAGTAAATCTGCTTAACTTAACAATATCCAATAGGCACAGATTTACTGTGGAAATTTCAATAAAATCGAGTAACTAATTGTACAACACTTTCAACAACTAAATGTATCACAGCTATTTATTGAATACCCGGCTGACAAGGTTATAGATCATTCACATCATCGTCAAATTTAATTTCCTCTCCTTCCTTGAAGGGAGGCATACCTTTGTAGGGGCATCCAGCACATCTAAAGGCATCTCCCAAGTAGCAACTTCCACACGATGACTTCTTAATTTTCTTTTCATCTACAGACTCTGTCAAGTTTGGTTCATCAGCTCCACCACTTTTACTCAACTCACAAGTACAGTTGGCACACTTCCTTTTGGTAATAACTCGATTTGAGGCTGTAGTATTGTTTTCGACTTCTACATTTATCGCTTTTCTCTGTCTTGGGTCCCTCCGAATGCTCATGGCTGATTTCAAAATATCAGACAAGTTTTGCTTTTTGTCCGTCATTATAGGGGTTAGCAGAAATCTAGTTGCTTAGTATGACTGGATACTATGCATCATGTTATACTACTGCACAGTAAGTGCCGATATCTGCATCTTGCCTGGCTTATAGATAATATTTCCGTACTAGTTGCATAAAAATTTTAGCGATACATTCTTCATCCTTATTTATGAAATATTCCACTTGGCCTCATCCACCAGTTAATAATAGATACAACATCCCCACATTGCCTAGATCTTCATTTTCCATATTCAACACCCAGTACAGAGTTATAAACGGAAATCCACAGCTGGATATTCCAACAGTTCCGTTGGACAAGAAACATCTTCATGGTCTAATCAACGAGTCTCTCTGCAGCTTTATCAATCTCACAGAATCGTTTAACCCAGACACTATCAATAAAATCGTAAGCATTCACACCGAAATTAATGAAATCATAAACACTGCAAAGGGAATCAATCACCAGAGTGATGTTATTGAAGCGAAAAACAAAAAGACAGTGATGGTGAGGGAAATAAGTGATAGAATAAAAGAATTGATGCAATAGTTGAAGAATTAAGCCACACAAGGATTGTTATATGGCCTACATGTGTACTGATTATCCATCAATAAAATGCTTTTCTTTTGTGTCAAAATATATATACTCCATATATCCACACGACTTTAGCATGCATGTCCTCCCTTTCAACGCAAACCATTATGACGTACTAAAATAGTAAATTGTCCAAGTCGAACAAATATCGAGGTAGAAGTGTGCTTTGTCTTGGCAGCTCATCCATATTCATTTAATTTAAAGATATTTTTACCCCATGCCTACATATTCTGATCTAAATCCAAAGATTTTCAAGTACTTCGTTGCGGATGATGTCTGCCAAGTCGCCCACTCTGATGTGCTACTTTTATCTGGAGAATTTCATGGAAAGTCCGATGTCAAGCTGCAGATGGATTCTATGGAACTCATAGTGAAGGAAATGCTGATGAAACGGGGGATAGAGGTGGAGGAATATACATTGCTAGGAAACGAAAGTGGTGATGCAGACACTTCGAATGCTTTTTTAGTTTTTGGAAAGTATTATGTCTTGAGTAAATCTGGCCATCCTAATGATTTCAGGGACTTTTTGGACATATGTATCTCTGACCACATCACTCCGACGATTTGTTGTGTTGTGAATTCAGAAAAGCAGTCTCTAGTCGAGTTCTCCTATGTGGATTCCTCCACAATTCATTCGACTTCCTACCTGGACGATGATCTGTTCTCTATAACACACTCGCTAATATCAAAATACAACATCATCCAGGTTCTGTACACCGATTGTAAGATGGAGAGGATATTTGACGGATGGGGCATAAACAGTATAATGGTGCAGAAAAGGCCACACCCTGGCAATGGCAACAAATGTTTCTCTGCATCTTGCATTTCTGAATATCTCAAGTTTGACATGCCGGTGGTTAACTTCCAGTATGAAGATGCTTGTCTCATAAACATCTCTGATTTTGACCTGGTGGATTTTAATCTCCAGACCAGTCAAGGGAAACGGTTGCTAAACCAGTGGATTAGGAGCCCTTTGGTAAAAAAGGATGAAATAGAGAGAAGGTTGGAGATAGTCGAATATTTTATTAAGAAAATGAAAAACGGACGCAATCTGTCCGGAATGTCTTTTATGCGTCGAAAGATTGATCTGAAGAAGTTTATGTGCAAAAAGGACATGAACAAGAATGAAATTATTCAAATATACAAGATCATAGAAATAATCCCAGAAACAATAAGATATCTAAGTGATGGATTTGGTAGTGACAAATGCGGTGATGATGTGTCCGCGATTAGCTCTTCTTTAAAGTTTATCAACGAGGATTTTATTGACCCACTCAAGAGAATTTATAGTTCCATGGGTGGGGTTATGGCCGAAATTTTAAATGCAATTGATCTGGAGCATTCTGAAATTATAAGTGACAGTGAAATGTTAGACAACCTCAGGAAGGCTAGGCAAAATGTTCTTCGAGAAGTTGATCTGGAGATTGAACAAATGAGGGGAAAATTTGATACGCTGAAATACACTGGTGGAGAGTTTAAAATAACCAAGACAGAATATAATAACATTGTGAACAACAACAAAAAGGGCAATCGCCACTGCGACATTCCAATATTTAACTGTACTTCGGTCTTGAAGAGTGGTGTAACCTTCACGACAAAAAATATGAGCAATCTGCAAATAGAGCTGGAAAATATTCAGTCGCAAATTAATTACGAAGAAAGAGAAGTGTTAAAGCGTCTTGTGAGTTCAATAAAAAACCACAGGGATAGTTTAGAAATATACAACTATATTATTGCCATGCTTGACATCTATGGTGGATTTGCAAAAATAGGGAGCCAAGGTGATTACTGCAGGGCCAAATATTATGAGGAGTGGGAAATGCAGAACAGCAATGGAGCGCGCAATACATATGAGGTTATCGACATGTGGCATCCAGCTATTCAGAATGATGTGGTAAAAAACTCGATCTGCTTCACAAATAATACCTGTATTTTAACCGGGCCCAACATGGGTGGAAAAAGCACATTTATCAAAACACTCAGTTTAATTAGCTTGTATGCCCAAATAGGATGTTATGTTCCTGCGAGACAGGCTAGCCTACCGATCTTTAATAGAATATTGATGAGAGTCGGGGCCCGAGATGTTAGTAGTATGAACCTAAGTACGTTTATGGTCGAAATGATAGAGCTCAATAAAATTTTACGGTGTGAACAGTTTAGTTTGGTACTGATCGATGAGCTGGGTCGGGGAACGAGTGCAATTGATGGACTGAGTATAATTGTGGCTGTTAAGGAGTACCTAATACAATCAAAGAATTACTCGGTGATAACTACTCATTTCAGCGAGCTGCATAAAAAAGAGGTCAGCTTGGGGGATAATCCGAATTCAGATGTGGACGAGCAGGTTATAAATAAGCGCATGTGTGTTAGAAACGGAATACTTACTTACCAGGTGGAGGATGGGGTCTGTGATGATTCATTTGCAATCAATGTTGCTGAAATGGCCAATTTCCCCCAAAGAGTGATAGATAATGCAAGAAAATATATCCAGGGAGAGCCAAGCAAATAGACCCTGTAATCTTCATTGTATTGAAACTGCCAATTTGCTAGTCATAATAAATTTTTATTCTAAGACATCTCCAACTGTTGGGACTTTTAAACTGGTAAATAGGTATGATAATTTCTTTGCAATTTATTTGATGAAATGATGTTCAACGGGAGTATTTTAAGGGGTCAGTAGCATCTGCCGACAAATGATAACTCCATATAATTTTACAAAAAATTGCTATTTATTAATCAATCGGAACTGCCCCACAACAATGATTGCCAGCATATCGGTATGAATTCCCTCTAAACCAGTGCTCTTGTTTCACCACTCCATTTGGGAAATTAGCCAGATCCTCACCCTATTGTACAATGTTATGCCTGAATTTATTTGATCGAAAACTGGTCAGACTAAAACAAAATCTAAATATTCTCAAATATTCGTTTTATTTGTAAATATTCATCCACAATGGTGGACAAATCATGCATGAGAAATCGACGCATTAACTTTTTTGATGATCTCAATTAATTTCCCCAGTGAAATATCCTCAGTCTCGTTCTCGCTGATATTATTTGACGACAGGTCTGTGTTATTTTCTGAATTGGAACTGGCCAATGGCAGAGGACTACTTCGTCTCTTTGCTTGTCTGGTGTTCTGGAACCAGACCTGAATACTCCTTTGCGGAATGGATATCAACAGACTGAGATCCTTCCTCGATGCAGTTGATGGAAATTTCGTTAGTTTAAATAGTTCTTTTAAAACTTTGAGTTGAAACGGTGTTTTTTTAACCTTCTCCGATGCAATATGATCAATTTGGTTCCCCCCCTTCTTCAACTTCAGTATCCCCACAAGTGCCTCTAATTCTCGCTCTTTATTATTGTAATAAAAATTTCTATCGTACATGGAGGCCGAATATTTTTTGATTTTTATAATATGGTTATTAAAAAGTGATATAATGGTGTTTAATACAAATCCAAGGCATAGTATTGGTTGCTGGATCAGATTGGATGAAAATTTCTGTACTTTTCGACAAAGTTTGCGAAACAAATAAATATCAAAAAATATTTTATTTTACGTAAAAAAATAGTACAATGATGGGAAAAACTTTTGGGATCAAAGAGGGTACTGTTCTCTGGACTTTAGAGGCCTGGTGGGGTAGTGGATACTTGAGATATTTGAATGACAAATTAAAAATTTTCAAAAAACATTCGTTCAATAGAATTGGATCCAAAAATATAATAGACTTTGGAGAGGATAAGAAAGATGCTTACGTCATACCTGGGGACAGAGTAAAAGGTATATTTGTAGCTGATAAAATCCAGATAAGTTTGCATGGAGCATATGCTTTAAATTGTATGATTTATGGAGGTTTGTACTGTTCGCCTTGGCTCAGTTTATTTCTGGACTAGCTATGCCGATTAATAATTAATGTAGAAAACAGTGGAACTGTAAGGTGCCAGTACTTTTCCCAACACGGAATTTTTTTAACCGAACAAATGTTTATATTAATATTTTATTATTACTGTATAGATAGATAATTAAGGAGATCGACCTTGTGATAGGATAGTATTGTTCAAAAGTGGAAATGTGGGTGTGTAGTTCTCTGTGAGCCTTTAGGGATATTTGAGCTATATGCATATTGATGGATAACTATTATTTATTTTGAAGCCTTTGTTGTATAGCACAAAATCAATTGTTGATTGATGATATAAAAGCTCTGTGGAGAGGAATGGATTCTACAATAAATTTATTTTAAATATAGACTAAGAGGATTCGCTCATAAGAAAATCTTTAAAAGTGTATAAACTTACGTTTGTTCTGGTTAAAATGGCCAAATGATTTGATGGCAATGAGCAATATATACTACTTTAAGGAAGAAGTGGGAGTCTTCTGAAATATCTGATAAATAAACAATCCCATTTATTGTATTCCTTCCAAGCAAGCGGATTTGTACACTGAAATATACTGCCTTATTCGATAAACAATATCCAGGCCTCAAATTGGACTGGCTTTTCTTAAGATTCATATGTACCAATAAATTGGCTTTCGGCAGATACTATTGTTCAGAGAATTACAGATTCAATATCAGTAGCCTTTTTATACCATCGATGTATGCCAAATAAGCATGTGAAATCCACTAATGGTGGCCTACTTCTGAAATTGTGCTGCTTCACTATGTCATAATCTCTTTTATTCATTCTGACCATGGTCTCCAAACTTTTGGACTCTAAGAATGATGCATTCCCTTAATAAAGATTCTAATTCGTCATCCAAAATATTTCCAATCAAACCTCAGCGTTTTTGGAATTTTGGAACATTTTCCAGGAATTTTCAAATATCGTTCTCGTATTCATAGAGGACTATCCATTTTGGAGTTTATTTTCCATTTATTATTTTGTGATGACAACTTGATTTTGTTTGTTTATATTTCTTTTAAAAAACAAC
The DNA here is from genome assembly GCA_038659295.1 of Enterocytospora artemiae. Classification (NCBI taxonomy): domain Eukaryota; kingdom Fungi; phylum Microsporidia; genus Enterocytospora; species Enterocytospora artemiae. The sequence goes on from JASNGC010000003.1 coordinate 475,829, forward strand.
AATGTTTTGACGGTATGTATAAGCCAGCTCAACAAAATAACAGTCAACCCGGGCGATATACGGGAGAGGCTGAGTATGATAATGCAGGGGTGAATGGTGCTACACGTAGGCCACGTTTGTCGTATGCCGAACTTATTACAATGGCAATAGAGGACAGTCCAGACAGCATGTTCACCCTCAAGGAGATTTATCACTGGATCTCATCACATTTCCCATACTTTGATCTTAAAAAGGTAGGCTGGCAGAATTCAATCAGACACAACCTGAGTCTAAACCGATGTTTTTATAAGGTACCAAGGGCACAAGGAAGTAGAGGCAAGGGATCATTTTGGAAAATTAACTACGAATATCAAAATGTAAAGGTCAATTATAGAAATCGTAAATATGACTGCTTCCCATCATCAAATCAACAGAATATCCAGTCATTGAGTCAGATATTAAACGACAACAGGCTGATTGGTGAGAACATAGGTGTGAATGATATACCTTACAAAAAGACAACAGTTTTCAATGGCAATCTCCGTGAGGCTGAGGGATATTATAATACAAATGATAAGATGATAGGCGATATTAGCAATACAGAAGATATGTACGATTATCAAGACGATACGCAAAAGCTGGATAGGATATTCTCGTTTAAATAAGTGAATAAACTGCTACTGTAAAAATGACCTGGATGTATTCAAGAGTATATTTTGTAATTTTAAAACAACGGGTTGGCAACATTGATGCTGATAGATAAGCTGGCTGTCTCATAATTAAATCACTCCTAACATATCTCAACCTTGTATTACGTGCTTGCTCCTCTCCAAGGTGTATAAGTTGTTTGAAACATATCTCCCCAGCTTGTGATTCGAAACTTTGTTTCAATTTTCGAAAATATTTTGTAATAACTTGTTGTTTTCATGTTGCCTATGATTTATCTACAATTTATTAGAATAACCGGATTGGGTGACCAGTGTATCGGAATCGGAAAAGATGGACTACCCTGCATAACCTCACCTATCAAGGGAAATACAGCAATAGGACTCAATGCCACCTTGCCTGCTGGTAATGTGGGTGGTGCACCAAGTAACATGAATAATATGCCTACACCCCTTAACAACTCGATGTCAGCAAATAATGTTTTGAGTTCAAGTGTGGATTATAAGTGCCTCTCCAGCAATTCCCAGTTTATAGTTTCCAAGATGTGTGCTCCTGGAGTCAACAACCAGGGGTTTAAGGATAATGTGGCGTGGAATTTGAAAACATTTTCAAACTTTTTGGATCTATATCCAAATGCCAGGAATCAGTTTGAAAAAATAATAAGCAACTATGGAATAATGAGGCCAGAATCAGGGCCTGTGATAACATCAACAACCAACTTTACTGGGGGATATGGAATGGCATTGCCTGACCCAACCCATCTTGTAAATACTGTCGAAGAATCATTGGCAATCCAATACAGCTTTGGAGAGTATGTGCGCACACTCTTGGAGACTTTGAAAAAGTACCTGAGCCGATCATCCATATTGTTGGCCGAAACAGCGAAGGATATCAAGAGTAAATACCAGCAGTTGAAATCAGCATTTGAGAGATACCGCCGAGAAACGTCACCCAATTTCAAGGATACCCTAAGCAAGCATATAATTGATCTGAAGAGGGAAACCGAGGAGGCAATAGGAGTGTTCGAAGAGGTGTTGGATTGGCAACAGAAGGTGACCAAGAACATGGCTGCAAGTCTATAGAGGACAAGAAACCTTATATAATAAATATTTGTTAGACTTAAAATACCATGTGTGTTGTAAACTAAACTAGATGGTCGTCTTGAAATATCATACCTGTCATAAAGCAACGCCACAGACTGTATCCTTAATTTATTTAGCATATCTCATAAAGTCATGTATTGAATCCAGAACTGAATGCCCGTCCTCCTTGGTCCCTTGTTCACTATCCAGGCATTCCTGACTATTGTCAAGCATAAAGTGCTCCTCTCCATAAGTATCCATACATGCATTTAAATACCACAGACTATTTAGAACCCTAACATTGGAGATCGATTCAATCGTGGGGCACTGATAGACATATCCATACATACAATAGTAAAGACTCAGCAAGATAACATCATTGTTACTAGCACTGCCAGTTCCCCTATTCTCTTTCTTTGCTATTATAAATAAATTTTCAGATTCCTTTTCTAAAATATAAAATACTCCTGGGATATCGGTCAATCTGCTGGTAAAGTCAATATTGGCAAATTGGCTCTGCATCTTTAATATTTCATTGATGCAGGAATGATCATAAAACTGAGACTTTGAAAAATACTGGATAATATTCTGGGAGTTCAGTGTATTGCAGGAAAAAAACTCTGGATCATAGAAACAAGTGCTCGATACCATGCTTTTTATTTTATTATCGTCCTCACTGCTGTTGGTAACATCGCAATCCATTAAACAGGGGTAAAAACTCACGCTGTAATGCATCGATGAGTGTTCAGGGGGCATCTGCCTGAGCAGGCTCCAATGATACATCCTTTTTTGCATCTGCGGGTTGTCTCTTTTTATGTGCTGCTTTTCCAACCCTCATTATTCCATGAATATTTCCAAAGTCTCTACCAAATACGCAACTGATGTGATGGACCACTTTAATAGTCCCAGAAATGTGGGATCTTTTGTGGAGGACGACTCCATAGGCACTGGAATTGTTGGTGCGCCAGTGTGCGGAGACGTTTTAAAAATACAAATTAAAGTGAACAAGGACAATGTTATAGAAGATGCAAAGTTCAAGACTTTTGGATGCGGATCAGCGATTGCCTCTTCGAGTCTTGCATCCGAATGGCTAAAGGGAAAGACGCTTGAAGAAAGCCTGAAAATAACTAATAAGCAAATTGCAGACAAGCTATCACTGCCTCCAATAAAACTACATTGTTCGATGTTGGCAGAAGATGCTATAAAATCTGCAGTGGAAAATTTTATATCGAAGCAGAAAAAATGACCCAAACACTGACAATCATCAAGGTAGTTGGGTTCACAATGCCTCTGTATGAAAGGCCGAACCATAGCAGTTAAAATTGATTTTTTAATACAGATCTGTGAATGAGCCAACAAATAAATTAAAAATCTTCACGTAAATATATCTTAATAAAATTACCCTGTAATTACAGATTCTACTTTATTATAGCTCCTCTTTGGGTCTTTGCACATAGCGCTTTATTCCTATCAATAATAGCATGCCTAATGGAATCGAAGTAAGGATGAACCAGGTTTTCTTGTAAAAGGGCTTCGAATAGGCCCTCTTTAGACAAAATACACCATCATTTGCATCATACACAAACCCCTCAGTAAATCTTCCATTCTCCGGTAGTCCAGGCCCATGAAGTCGGAGACTATAGGTATAGCTACTCCGTTGACACTGATCAGGGATTTCCATTTTAAACACCCCACCTCCGTACTATGCAATAGCGAAACAACCTTTTCAGGATCGTTTGAAGCATCACTTCTGAAGATGAAATAGGAATAAATCTCAGGTTCTTTTTTCTGGAATGAAATTTCAACATAATGTTTAAGATCATCATTTGTAAAATACATGGTCATATCATCTTCGGAAGTATTCTTGTTCAAAACCAAACCGAGGATAAGTGGGAGAAGTATTATGGGAGTGCATTTGTGGAAATTTTTAAGTGTGTTTTTGTTTATTTGATTAAATTATCAAAAACAAATAAGTCAGAAATATCATCTCGGAAGGAATGTAAACACGGTGGTACTACTACAGACAGCACCTTTAAATGTTTAAATGCAATTTACGCACTAATTCTATGCCATCAAGTATTTATTAACTTCATTCCACTTGATCAACAGCATATTTTGATAAGCAAAATCAATATTACTATTCCCAACACAATGGAGATTACCAATAAATTTATGTTTACGGCATCATTTTCGGATTCTGTATGCTCTTCCTCCTGCTCAGATATCTCTATTGCATCATAACTATCGTAATTAAATCTCCATATCCCCGTTTGTCCACACCACGCTGACCGGGAATATAGAGTCTCGTCATTTTCATTATATGAGAAGCAGTAGTATCCCTTTGCTATACTGCTGGAATCATCTGCATACTTCCCTAGAAATCTATTGTTCGTCAGTACACCTCCTCCATTTTCGGTTGCCTTGCTTTTCATTGGTGTTTCAAAATTTATTGTAAATTCCTCGAGGGGTTTATAATTCTGTATCTCAAACGTCTCTATCCTTCTCCATCCGTTTTCTCCATTTTCGGTATCTGAAAAATTTAAAAACACCTCGGTGGAAGTGTATGGCATAGTATCCACCTTTAAACGTGCTACAGAATTTTCATTGTCGGACGAGATACCTAAGAGATGTATTTTCGTAATAACGCGACCAAGGCATGTGAAAAACAACATTATTGAGGACTAAAAGGAACAAAATTGAGGAAACAAGATCACAAAATCATATCACAAACAAACAATCAATTAACCACAACACAATTACACATCTATTTATTGATTCACTGTGATTTCAGAAGTACATGTTTTTAGGGTAATCACCACGGACACATAGAAATCTAATACTGTATAACAGATTTTTATCTGCAAACGAACAATTGAAATACTAAAATGTGTTTAAACATTTAATTAATCGATAGATTCAGAAATGTAATCATAGATGGGCTTGTGGGGAGTAAGTCTCTTTTGTACTGTTTTGTTAGTTTTGCATTTGTTCTTCAATTTAAGCAATTCCCAATTTTCTGCTGTGAAGCCTGATTACTACCATTATTAAGATATATGTGAATGCTATAACTAATTTAGCCCAGAGCGAATAATCTGAATTGGTAAAAAAGGGACCAAACAGCATCGTGGTGAATGACTCTAACCCCATAGCCGTTAAACACATACCGGCAGCAATCCGTGAAAGTCCATCACCAAGAAAACTGATTTTATATTTTTTTGCTGCAAACTCAATAAGTGAAAGTGAAATAAAGCCAATAAATATTGTAGTCCAATCATTGGAAAAGATGCTCGCGGTTGGAAGGACAATAGAGAAAGCTGCACTGAAAACTCCCATAATACTTCCTCCAATATTAAAGTAACATGTCGCTATCGGCACTGACAAGCTTACTACAGCATTTAGAAAGGTCTGATTGAAAAAGGATCCCAAGAGCATATAAATCAAACCTCCACATCCGACGATCACTGAGCACCATTTTCGTGATTTAATCCAAATAGGAACAGGTATCAGTAGAAATAAGCCCAAAAAGGTGAACAATGTACTAAAAACCATTTGTATATACCTATTTGTCGGAAAGAACAAAGATGTAAAAGGCTTAATATCACTAATATCGCGGTTTTCACTAAACATTGCCGGAATAATCGCTTGAGTCATGGCAAGGACTTTAATCAACTCATATATATTGTGTAAAGGGGAAAAGGAAATCGATTAAGGATTTTGTGATATTTCCAAGACAATATTTATTGGACCATGATGCTTGCCAAAAGCTTTGAACGTAAGATCATCTCATACTTTATTGATATGGAATACTTCGATAGAATGTTACAAAATTGTCGAAAACATGGTGAATTATTAGAATATTTGGCCGTGCATATTTTGATATGTTCAATAAAATTAGTGAGCCTTATTAAACCATCTTACCTCCTTTCTAGCACATATACTCTGGATTATAATAGAGAATATGATACATTTTGGATATTATCATGTTTATTTTTTCAAACTTGTTTTTCCGTAACCCTTGTTATGGGAAATAACGCCTCCAAACTTTTACGTAGACAATTTTTTATAATTAAACAAAGTAATTTGGATCTGCCGCTCGTACCATTTTTACAAAGCATAATAAACTGTGCAGTCCTTGGTGATCCACCTGTTGGTGGTGCAAGTAATTGCTCCATGAGCAATCCATCTGGCCTAGATCTTCTTTCCAGTCCAGATGCCCTGAAGTCTACTCTAAAGTCGAATTCCATAAAGCTCACCATACTGAACCACCTAGATAATTCCACCTTTGAAGTTGTTATTCCGAGTGGGACGTCCAAGCTAAATATAAATGTAGTAGAAGTTTCAGACAATATTTTTATAAACAACATTCGTATAATCAGATCGGAGAATGACCAGTTTCAAGAAGGAGACCAGATATTGGGAATTGAGAATGAAATTCAGAGTACGGGAAGTGAGAAGTTGTTAGAAATTCTCAATTCTATGAAAATTCATGGAACTAATTCTCTGGATACATCCAGGGAACCCCATAACTCTTGCAGGATAGTTATTGCCCGTGGAGATGTTGTGAAGATAGTTGATGTTGCTGGATCTTTAGGGGTAGAGGTAGGTGTTGGAATACTATATTCAATACCAATGCATAACTACTGCCTGGAAGGCTACACAGGAGTGGTGAAGAAGTTAGAGTGCGGTACAAATACTGAATGCTGCACTTCAAGTGGCTATTCGAATGAAAACATTGTGGGGAATGCCTCAAGTTTGGCTGGAGATAATATGGGGCAGAATCAGGGTTCCAATTCTATTGATGATAATTCGTCATGTACGGCCCAGCCTATAGAAGAGAAAGGAATAAAAGATGTTGTTGGAGAGTTTTTGGAAGAAGAACGTAATGTTTTATCTGTTTCTGAAGACTGTAAGTCGGTTAATGGTGCCGTATTCAATGGTGAGGGGTTTGAGGCTGTTAAATTGATTTCGAAGAAAGAAGCGGAGGACTCTTGTTATGACGATATAGATTGTAGAAATCAGGATTATGATAGTACATTGTCTCAAGTTGAAAATACTGATAATGGTTATGCGGTGTACAAAAAAGATAGACTAGCCCAGGATCCTGATAGTTTAAGTGTCTGTCATATAAATGAAACCAATGGTAGCTGTATTGATCGGTTTTGTGATCAGGATGGGGAGAAAAATAACGATCATATTTCCCAGGAAACATATCAAAATCAAATGGTTAAGCACATTTTCGAGAGCGATGAAACCGATGCTACTCTAGATCTGGAGTCTCGGCCACTTGATAATGGTATTGATTCAAATATTGAAATAGAGGAATTGAAATGCCTACCAAGTGAATCAAAGAATAATTCCTCGGTTACAGGTCCTTCCGACAACTTGACAGATGAAATCTGTGGAAGTAACAAGTCCAGCATGTATAGTAAATCTATTTTTGAAGATTCCGATGAAAATGAATTGTTCAAAAGCGATGAAGAGAACAGAGAATGTCGGAGGGATGATAATGAAACCAATCAAAATCGTGATCACATTGGTATAACCTGTGAATACCAAACAGTGTTTGATAACAACTCATCTACTCATGGCACTTTTGCTAATACCCACGATGCTGATAAGGAGAAAATATCGCATGTGGAAGATAAATTACATTCTCACAGTGTAGGAATAGACATGTGCAATTTATCTTTACATCCAGATGCTTCACAAGAGTTGCTTTCCCTTTCAGAATTACATCTTGTCGGCACAGAAACTCACCCGGATAATTCCACGATAAAAGGCATTTTTGATTCGGAAAGTAGCGAGGAGGATTTATTTGCACAAAGAAAGATATATGAGAGGGATGAAAGAAGCATGTCTACAAGTGAAATCGAAAAGTATCAGAAGATTAGAAAAAATGATACGTTCAGAGATTCTCTTTCAGACTCGGAATTTTGTTGAGAAAATCTATCTTTATAAATAAATGATATTATAAATCAAAATGGTAGTTTTGTTTCATTGGCATTTTGAAAGAAGCTTTGCTGCATGTTCAAGGCACATGCTACTTGTCTTCCTGGAGAAGTAAAATCCTAACAGCAGAAATAGAACAAATTATTGAAGGCATCTACTTAGCCTGATATTTATTATTTGCCCTTCCTTATGCTTTATATTGTTTTGCTATGTGGTATGAGCTTATTACTGGGAATGGAATTGGAGGTAAGATCCCACACGGATGTTGAACAGGCTACAAATAAGAATGATAATATACACCATACTGATACATCCGTGCATTTCCCTCTATTTTCTACACCCATACTCACTTCCTTCAACCTCTCTAACCTAGCGTTAATCTACACTCCTCCATTCACGCAACTTATCTCACCTTCTTTTGTCCAACTTTCCGATGGATTCTTTCTGGCAAGCAAGTTTATGCTGCATAAACCACTTAGGAAACAATACGAATATGAATATGACATAGAAAGAGGAATAAAGATATATATAGTAGAAGATGTAATGAAATACATCAGTGGGGACAAAGACACCACTCCAGTTCGGGATAGATTGGTTACCTTTATTGATGAAATTGTGTACTGTGATTTCTCAGCACAGTTTGTTGGATTACTATTGTTTGGAGTGATACTAGCAGTATTATTCAAATTGGAGAAATAAATTGGTTCGACACAACTATACACATGCATGGGAGCAGACTGCAGGCTATATCAAACAGTTATTTGTATAAATACTTTTCGCTCCAAATATTATTTTATTTCTACAGTTCTTATATCTTTCCCCAGAATTTCATATGTCCTATTCTCTTCAGTGGTGATTTCTATGTTCATCATCTTGTTTACTTTTAATATTCTACCACGATGGATTAAATTGTCTTTGGTCTGTATGATACCAGTCTTGTTTACTTGTTTATGCAAAAACTTAATAACATTCATAAAGCGGTAACAAAAAGAGTAATGGACTTTAAACACTTATCATATGTGGTGGTGTGAAATATGCCACGTGCATGCATAATGTATATTTATTACCTCAAGTGTTTAGTTTGCAGTGACGCATTTCTGTTGGTTACCTAAATGGGAAATTTCCTGAGATTCTTTTTTTCTATTTTGTATAAATATTAAAATGACATTGTAGCCATGGTCAGACTTAGCAGCGCACTACTAGTTCTTGCTTTGAGGCTTGTATCGATGAAGAAGGATGAGGAGGAAACTGAGACAACCACGGTAAGTCCCTCCTCTTCTAATCCAAACACAGACAAGAGCACCAAGGATACCAAAGATAGAGGTGCTGGCGATGTAGTTGATGAAGAAGATGAAGATGAGGAGACAACCACCAAGTCTAAGACAACCACAAAATCTAAGAGTGATAAGAATGGAGTAGCAAGCGGAATTGCTATGGCGTTTACATCACTATTAGTGCTGTCCACATTGTGAATAAACTGATAGTAAAAAAGTGTTTGTTGTAAGTGTTGGATTGTGTTTTAAACATGGATTTTATTGTGTCATTTTAAACAAGACTGTGGCTTTTCTCATGGTATTTTTATTTATGATAGCAGTATCGCGCATAATACTGATGATATCATGGTGATACTACTAAAGCACCCGTTTTTGGGCTCATCGACCTCCAAGGTAGTGGTGGATGCTTCCTCATTGTCTGTTCTGTTTTTAGATGGAACTGCAGGATTTGTTGTATTCCTGGTCCTTCCAGCTGATATTGAGGCGGAAAAAAGTGTGGATATAAAAGAAAAGTTCATGGGTATTGGGCAAAAGTTGTGCTTATATAGCATTGTGATCAACATGTAAAATTTGATAAAATAAATTAAAAAATAAACAGGTAGTGAAAATAGACAGTTATAGACTATGGGGATATTATGCTGCCAAGTCTGTCCTATATTTTCATCACGAAAACTATTATTTACTGATCGGTTTTAATCAGCCTTTTTAATTGATTAAAAATAAACAGATCAAACATTTGTATAAAAGCATCTTTGTCCTCATCCCTATGCTGTTCATCTCACTAATTTCAGCTGTATATGATGATGGTCAATGGAAAGACCATGATGCATATTTACCCCGTGTTCAGTCTAACTCTGATCTTTACTGTAAAAATTGTAATATGATGATGTTTCAGCAACCTATTGAAGAAAAGCAAGTGGTGCCAGAGGAAGATACTGCATTCGTAGAAACTCCTGAAATTTCAATGGATAAGAATAATGGTGAAGAATCAGCATCAAAAGGATGGAAAAGTAGTGCCACATCCAACATAAGAATGATTAGTACAGTATTAGTGCTGCTAGGCCACATATAATAAATAGAAATGAAGAGTGATTGTATCAAAATTACTTAGTTAAATCCCCTCTGCTCATGATTTATTGTTTAGTATTACCACTTCTTTTGCTCTGTTTGATATATGCCATTATATTTGTTGTATACACTACATTTTACACCATAGTAGTAGGATAAGAAACAAGATCTGTTCCTTCATTGGAGTATGTACATGAAGATAGGACTAATATCAAAAACAACTCGATGAAACTGCGATAGGAATGTCCTAGAGGGAAAAGCAAGTGAATAGATCTGGCCATCCCTGTAATTTATCATATGATATTTACAAAAATTTATTTCTACAATATCAATTAGAAGTACCTTTTGAAAAATAGTTTCACAGCACAAAATACCGGAATTTCCTTCTCAAATAATAACTGCATCATACTTCTGCAATAGGAATCTGTTGCAACTACCTGTTGTTTTAAACCATTATTTACATGCCTGAAATTGGACCACATCTACTCTGGCTATTACTTTGTTTTCAATGTTTGTTAGCCCTTGTGTTTATGAAAAATGATGCAGTCCTCTTACAAGCAATATGCGATTCTACAAAAAATGCCGATAAGAATGTGATAGTTCACTCCAAAACAGATTTGATTGGCCTAACTAAGGGCAAGGTAGTTCCTCGATGCATTGAGCTGTATTCGGATTTGTCTGAGGCAGAAGCCGGTGATTTGAGGATGTACTGTAAAAAGAAACTTGAGAATGTAGGGATGGTTGAAAAGATCTGGAAGGCATTATCTAATTTCTGCCTCTGTAGTAATGACAGTGCTGAAGTTGAAGAGGAAATGATGCTTGAGAGTTCGAAAGATGAGGTATATAGTAAAGCAAAGGAGCTGTATTTGACTAGTGTGCTTGCTTGCTTTAGGGGTAATGAAAAAAAGGTTTTGTCCGAAGTTATTGATCTGATTCGCTATCTAAATGAGAAAGGTACTACAACAGTTTCAATATTTCGAAGAGAGGGAAGGAAGGTTGAGTCGAGAAATATAATTAATCAGATACTTCTGGGAAAGCAGGTGGATTTCGAAAGATATGGAATATATCCCTTGGCAAGCGGATTGAAATACTATATTAGAGAGATTTTGGATGGGCTGTTTGATAAAGCTTCATTGGACAAGCTGTATGACGCAGTTCAGGGTGGAAATAGATCGGAGATCAGAAGGCTTTCCAAACTGTTGGTGTTTTCGCTAAATCCATCGGTTAGGGAATGTTTCATGGAGTTGAGGGAATTACTGCAGAATATTGCACAGAACTCTCATATCAATCAGATGACATGGGATTCGTTAACCAACATACTATCCCTTACTACCATGCCATGTGGTATATTTACCGATGCGGCTTCTGCATTTGTGTGCATAGATATGTTTAAAGCAATAATGAAGGTGGAGGCCAACAAACTAGAGGATTTGAGAAGTGTCGTAATTAGACAGGTCAATGGAAAAGAATGATAAATTAATCATCAGTAGAAAATGGTTTCTTGGTGTGTAGAATTAATAAAACCTGAAAATAAACTCTTTATTACTAGCATCCTTCCAATATTTTACCTCATCCTGTTGGGTGTTTGACAAAGGAAAAGCCAGCAGTACTTTGTGTTGAGGAGATACTCCTCTACCATGTTTCTGACTGGAATGTTACCTCTTCGCCATGAACTTCCTTAAGTAGATTGGTGATCTCCTTATTTAGCCTGCAGTTACCACTTACAAAGACCAACCACTGATTAATATTATCCACAGGATTTTCCCTATAAATGTCCATAATGTATTTGGAATCATCCTTACTGGCCGCATAGAATAATTTGATGTTGTTGTTTGAAGTTACCGTCAGGTTATCACAAAGTTTTTCTTCCCTTTGAAACTCTTCAGCATCAATCAATTTATCACTCCCGTACTTTCTAAACCCGTAGTATACTCTTATTTCCTTGTCTTTAAAATAATGGATCGCAGACCGTGGCAATGTAACTCCCGTGCCAGTACAGAAGAAAAGCAGTTTTTTATCATCAAAGAAGAGCTTACTTTTTTCCAAGGAAACTGGTAGGGTATTACCTGGAAGTAAGGACTTTAAATAGTTTGAACAGAATCCTGGAGGTGACTTCAATCTGGAGGTGTTTTCATTTCTCTTGATCAGGTTATAGTATATCCGATACACCTGCTTGTACTTAGTACAGCTATAATATCTTAGCATGGTCTCATTAACATTCTTTAAGAAGTCGTATGGAATTGTCAATGAAAACTCCTCAATTACATTCTTAAAACTCTTTTTCTGTAAAACCACATACTCATAATAAACATCATAGTTTTCTGATATTTGTCTAAGTTTGTTTGTTAGTAAGGTACACAACTTGAGATTCTCAACCGAGACGAATTCTGGCAAGAATTGGAAAACAGAAAAGGGAGGTCGAGCATTTAGATCTATGGTGGTACTCAACAGGAACAATTCATCGAGTGTGAAATTGGAAAGAGTATTGTTACAGACATAGAAAGAGGATGCAATACCAAGCTCTTTTACCGTTTGTCTAGAATTTATAATATTTACAATATCTAGATCTATCGGCTTTATTCCTATACAATCACCAGGATAAAATTCCCTGTATTCAGGAATGTCTAGTATCAACTCATAAATTTCATGCTTGTACCCCACTTCTGAAATCAAACTGTTGGAAACCACTGTTGCTAGGTACTTTTGGGGCCGCTTTGAAAGATCGGAAAGGGTTATTGAAGGACTTTCAGGTACATTATTTCCCTCCAAACTATCACTGCTTAGGTACAAAGACTTACGGTCGTCAGGTTTAGAATAGTATTCATTGGACGATAGATTGCCACATGGAAAACCATTTATGAGACGATGTTCGGAATTACAAAACTCATCCAAATCTTTTGTGCCCGAGGCCGAAATATTTTTGATCTTAACTATTGACAGTAACTTGTTCTTAAATCTGTCATATCCATCATATTCGCCTCGAGGATCTTGGGAATTTGCATATTCTTCAATTAAGCACTTTGCTCCGAGCTGTCGAAGAATTAAACAGAGGCTTTTTCCAAAGAAATTGAATTTTTCATATTTAGAATCACCCAGACCAAGCAAGGCAAAAGAGAAGTTAAATATTTGAATTGGACCTTGCATTATGGGTGCTGCTTTTTCACTAGGGTTACTTGGTGGTGATTCATTCGCATTTCTATCCCCCTGCAGCTCAAGTAAATTGCTGCATGTTTCATAAAAGTACGAGGCATTGAATGGAGGTTGTCCATTTCCATGAGTTGGAACAATGAATACCACAAATGGAATTTCTTTTATTCGTAAAATATTAAATCTATCCAGCTCCAGGGGAATAGAATCGGGGAGTTCGTTAGAAAGTAACTTGGATAAATGGGCAGAGGTACCTGTTTGGGAACCGTATAGAATAGGAATTGGCATGGATGGAAGAAGAATAAGGGGTTAGAAGAAAGAGATGAAAGTTGTACTCCAATATGAAGATTTGTCTAAATGGCATGGAAATATCATTTTCCGGGCTGAATAATGATTACATCTGGTTTTTCTCATTTACTCATTTGAATTCCAAAAGACTATATTTGATAATTAATATGATAGATGATTTAACCCCAAAACAGTATTTTATTATAATCATATATCCATAATGTTAATGTTACATCAAGGTCGACCCAATGTTTAAGTAACATGCCTCAGCCTCAGGTATCCATCTGGAGCAAATATAATTTGGTAAATTTTATTTGTTTCCCTCCATTTATAAATATTTTCTTAAGTCAGCACTCCCATGGACGAGAAATCTTTCTCATTACATTTTAACCCAGTGACAAATGTGAAGTCTGTAAAGGATTACGAAGAGGAGATAACAGCATTGAAAAATGAGGTGTTTGATCTAAAGACTCAGCTTACACACAAATCTAATGTACCCAAACTGCTTTATGACAATTCCAAGGTGCTTCAGGAGATGGAGAAAGAAAAGACAAGGTATGAAGCTGAATGTAAAAAGGCAGTCTCTGATTTAAAGGCTATTGAGCAGGAATTTGCCTCATTGAAGTCTGAGATGGCAGTTATCCAGGACGACAATACCCATTTGAAGGAACAAAAATCCAAGTTGAGTGGAGAAAATGCGGTTTTACACCAAAATATTTTTGTAAATAGCGAGAAAATAGCACTTTTGGAGGACGAGAACAGAAGACTCCTGAGCAGGATTGAGAAGATCAATCCAGAGTATTCTAGGATGAAGAGTATCCATGAAGAGATAGAAAACGACAATATACAGCTGAAAAATATCATTAGCAGAATAGAGCTCGAAAAGAACAAGTGTATTACAGAGCTACAGGAAGAAAATAGTGAACTACAGAGAAGAATTGATACGTACCGAGATCAGGTGAATGAAAGCACGCTTTCCAAAGCACGGGAATTTGATCAGAAGATTAGAGAATATGAAGAGAAGTGTGGATATTACGAGGAAAAGTGTAGAGAGTACGAGAGCAAACTTAGGGATTATGAAGATAAAATGCATGAGTACAATAGAACCATGAACACAGAATTAAGCAACAACGAGCAATTCATTGGCGAATTGAAATCGAAACTCCAGAACCTGATTCAAGAAAAGAGGGAAATGGAAGAGCATAGTTTTCAACAAGAAAAAGAGCTAACAGAGGTGATTTCTAAAAACAACCAAAGTATTAAGCTATATACAGGGCTGTTGAATAAGATCAACGGCATATTTAATACGAGGATGTATGGTTTAGAAATAATGGTGAGTGAGTTAAGTGATAGGGCAGCGGCATTACAGAAGAGGTTTGAACTTAGTGAAGAAAACAAACAGATGATAAAAGGTTTGAAATTAGTGGGAAGATTTAACTTGAATAAAATTCTGGATTCGTTGAGAAAGGCTGCAGCGGCGAGGAAACAAGAAAAGGATGGTACTGCCCAACTTGCAGCACCATATAATAAAAATGATGAGGCTGTCAGGGGGCTGATGGAACAAGTTTATGAAAGTATGATGGAAATAAATGTTATTCAAAAATATCTGCAAGAAAAAGGAAAAGAGATTAAGGCCTTGAAAAGCGAGAATGCGAGATTACGGAAGGAAGAAAGTAAAGGGAGAAAAGCTATGAATGAAGCTCTTTTACGTAACTATGGATCGGGTGTGATGCAAGGCAGATAGTTTGATCAATAAAATATGTTTAATCTGGTAAATTGAGTTGTTAATAAATTCACAGATACTACAATAACAGCAACAGTTGAGCAAATGGAGAGGACCTATAGATTTGTCCGACGAATATGAACGATATGGCCAAATAACAAACCTTAGTGTTTTTATTTCTACGAACTATCGATGCTGACCCTCCTAGTCATCTATTCAATAGTTTTTATATTGTTACATCTTATCAATACCTCTCCAACAACATTCTCTTTTCCCTCAACTATTTCTACGCACTCTGAAAGAATAACATTCATGAACGAGTCAGTGCTAACCAATATCCCTGAAAAAACATTTCCCCATTTTAGTGTCACTGTGATTTTAGTGTTGGTCTTTATCGTAAGAAACTTACTAGGTGTCAATTTTTTAAATAGGTTCATGCTGAATTTGGGTATTCTGAAAGGAAAATAATTTCATATTGTGGCTTGCCTCTATTTTACTTAAGTCATGGCTTATACAGCCAATAATCCCCAATGGACTAGAAAGCCAAGAAGCAAGCTAGTGGAAAAATAGAGCACTCACGTAAAAGGTTCTCAAAAATTTTGTATTGTACCCCCAAATGGTGGTGCCATTTATCAGAAACTCTTCGTTTATTCCAAAAGTCGTGGAAACCACCAGGCCACTCTTTGGAATCCCAAACCTAGATGACATTTTGGGACTTAGTCCCGGAACTTTAAGCACATTTTATGAGAGCGAAGATTCACTAATCCACAAACGACTTCTGACAATTTTTACATCCTCCTCTCTGAAAAGCAATAAGGAAACCTTCGTACTATCCAGTGTTAAAACAGACTTCCTATGCTACAATACACAATCAGTGGCTCCCAAAGAAGACGAATCTCCAAAGATGGTCATTGCTTGGAGGTATAAATCCCTAAAAATGAAGGACTCTTGCTTTATTTTCAACATGGAGGATGAAATCCCGCTAGAATCTACATTGCGCCTGAATCATATTTCTGAATTCCTAGAGATGTTAGAAAGAAAAAAAAACTGTTATTTTTCTGTATTTAGCATATTCTCACCACTTTTAACAGCATCAGGTCAGGACAATATTTATCAAATACTTTATAATATCAAAAAATGGACAAAACTAAACAACCATGTCGTTTTCATGTCAATTCCAACCTTTTTTCATGAAACCATTCTATTTTCACAGTTTTTCGACAATATTATTCAAATCCACTCGGACTTATCAATGATGGGCCAGAAAAGCATTTATTCTGCAATTCTAGAGATAAAAAGAAGAACACTTCCCAATTGTTTGTTGGTGAATACCTTAGAAAGTTCTAAATATGGACTGAGACTAAGAGCAACAAATGCAATATTGGAATTAATTGATATACCACCAGAGGAAAATCAGCATGGCGGAGGTTGTCATGTAGGAACAGATTTTTAATAAACAAATAGAATATCTAGCAATAATACTCAATGTATCTAGGCAAGTTTGATGTTGATTATAAAACCAAAGATTATTGCACATAAGAAGCAAGTCTTCCAAATCTATATTACCAGTGTGGAGTGTCCTTATACTTGGCATATATTCAAGTTTGAGGTTTAGGTACTCCATATCCTATTTTATTATTTTGTTACACATCTTCAAAACCTCAAGCAAAAAACGATCTATCCTGACCAAAAGAGCAACAATAACCTGTGTATTGGATTAGAGCTTCCATAACCACCAATATTACCTCAAATAAAATCAAGCACATTAATCCATACACTTTAACAATGTTAAAACTTTACAAGACCAGAAAGACAAACGCAATACGGATGAACACATACCACAGGCCCGGTCACCATGCAGAATTTACTGTAGATGCTATTGTCCATTGTCGTAATCCTTAAAAAAGTCTTTATTCTAAATCAACTGGGAAATATTCAACACTCGTCTGTTTGCTTTCAAATTATTTCGGAATGCATCTTCTTCAGTAGATAAACCCATTTGCAAAAAAATATCATTACAGACCTTATCACATTCTTCAGGGTTAAAGGTTCCTTTTTCAATAATAATATCAGCTTGGTTTTTGTTTGAGTAGACCCATCTTTGGGTAGCTGGCCACAATTTCGTTTCAAATCTCTCAGTAATCTTATCCTTTAAAATGGTGTCGGTTATATCATCCAGGCAGTTAAACTTTCTTTCCTTCATGTCCCTGGCAATCCTCATAGAGCGCATTAATTCTTTTGGTAACAGCATTTGGATTTTCAGTGCTGAGAAGGTAGGTATGCTGTAATCATTTACAATGTATTCATTCACAAGAGCCTTGCTGGAATTTGTAGCATCCAGTTCTGAAAGATTAAACACCTCCTTATTGAACAGATTAAACGAGTAAATTCCCTCCAGAATTATCACCTTTGGAAAAACATTTTTCACAAATTTTTTTTCGGAAATTTTCGTAATAAAGCTATACCTGTAATCTGGAACCACCACATCATGTCTGGCATAGGCATTCAGGGTTTCTTTGATAGCATCCCAATTAAGAGCTGCAGGGTTGTCGAAATCATATCTGGAGAGATTCTCAAGCGTGTACTCCAGAGGAAATGTCTTGTAGAAGCTATCGCAACCAATTAGGACGCAAGAAATGTGGTTGTTCATAAGTTTCTGATGGATATAAGCAGCAAGAGTACTTTTCCCGGAGGAAGAACATCCCTGAATAATGATGATCTTGATTGGCATGGTTTGTACATGCAACTGATTCATAGTCTCTTCAAAATTGTCCATGGCGTTTAGGGTAAATTGACACTAGGAAGAATTAATATGAATTTCATAAATTAATTTAATTATGCTTAAAACAAAGAGGCAATGAAAACTTGAATATTAACTGTAACAACCAAGATCCACAATAATTCTAGCATTTTTTGATTTAGATTAAATTAAAAAACTTGTAATAGCTACGAGAAAATATCACAAAATATTTAGATCCTATGCTGTTAAGGACAGACTGCAGTTGTGGCCAAGTTTAGTAATAAAATCTAATTAGTTTTAATCATATCTGAAATTTATTGTAAAATGAGAATGATGTCATTACAAAACCACATCATAAGTCTTCATCCAACAGGATATTAAAAAAGTCATGCTTTAAACAGCAAATGGCTTTGTTAAGGGAATAAAAATTGAAAATCCAACTATTATTGCTGCCAAAAGCAGACAATTTGATAGGTAATATATTGTTGTTGATATTGAATTTATTGCTAAGACAATCTCTTAATATAGGCCCCAAATGTTTGAGTTTTATTGGCACTCAAAAAATCTAGGATTTGTTGCGTTTTCTCCTCACATTTCTCAATATCAAAAGTGCCTCCAACAATCTCCACGTAAGGTTCGTTGCTGATGGGAGAGTAAATCCACTTTTCAGTGGCAGGCCAGACGTACCTTTCAATCTGCTCTTTTATCCTCTGTTCTATTAGGTCTTCGGATAATGAATTTTCATACTCCACCTTCCTATGTTTTTTGTCTCTTGCTAGTCTTATCTTAGTCAGTTGTTCCTTGGATATCTTCACTAGAAGCTTTAGCCTTGGGTCGATTATAAAATTGGACAGATCAAGAAGATTATTTGGTATATAATCACGTGAAATTACTTTTTCCGAGTCAAATGGATCCAACTCCAAGTGGTTAATCACCATATGATTAAATATATTAAAGCCAAATATACCTTCTACAATTATTATCTCTGGAAAGACATTTTTGATAATCGTCTTTGAGTTGACTTGGGAGGCAAAGTCATACTGATGACAGGGCACATACGAGCACCCATCTGAATAGGCCTTCAAAGTATCACGCAGAGCATACCAATCTATAGCTGCTGGACTATCAAAGTTGTATTTCTGGGTGTTCTCAAGGGTCAGCTCAAAATTAGATGAATGATAGTAACTATCTATTCTGATCACCACTGTTTTTATTTTCGATTCTGTCAGCCTTTCGTAAAAGTAGTTGGATAGAGTGGTTTTTCCAGATGCAGAGCATCCCTGGATTAGAATTGTCTTAATAGGCTTGCTGTCTGTTTTCCCAAAGAAAAATAGAACTAATAGTGATAAAAACTTGAACATTAGGAATATTTTTTTGTTTTTGAAAAATTGAAAATAAATCAAAGCTAAAAAACTAATTAAGTAGAAGGTCGACCATTTGCTCATTGATTATCACTGAGCTGAAAGGTCAACTTTTTAATTTATTAATTTAATTAATTATATAATATACTGAAGAAGGTTGAAATTTTTTATTAAATTTCTTGGTATCTCTACTAATAAATAGAGAACTAATATAGAGTCCACATTTTAAATATTCTCTTGTGATCTAATACACAAATAGATTATGTTGAATCAGACAATAATTAAACAAACTCCGATGTATTAAATATTATTTTAATTGATTCTTGAAGGTGATCTGTCATCACACAAAAATAGATCTGTTACTAATGGAGATGATTCATGTAGATTTAGGACTCAAGAGATAAACATCTACTATTCCTCAATGTCCTTGAATAGATAACTATTTTCTATATACTTCTCCAAGGTTTCAATCTCAAATGTGTCGGAATTTCCCAACTTCTCAAAGCCAACCAATTTGTCTACAAAATATCCATCCCTAAAAAATCCCAGAAAAGGTAAGCACGTGATTTCCAGGCACTTACACATTTTTGGAGCTCTGTCAACATTGATAGAAGCAAAGTGAACATTCACAAACTTAGGAGAAAGAGTCTTCAGTGCTCGGTTCAGAAGTTTACATTTTTCAAACTCTGTGCAATAAAAGTGAACAATCATAGTGAGCTCTTTGGTCTTCGAAATCAACTCGTCCTCATCTGTGTAGTCCAGATATTCCAAATTCATCTTAAACTTGGATTGCATGTATTTTTTTAAGAAATCATCTGTTTCTGAGGAGTATTCTAAATCGCCAGCGATCTCACTCATAAGGGCTGCCGATTTTTTGTGAACTTTTATAAACAAAGATAGTGGTTTATCTGCAGATCAATAGAACTCAAGATTTGCCCTATATTTAAAGGTAAGATCTGCTTTGAATATTCGACCCTTCAAATGCTTCTACCGTCAGATATAATAGAGAGCCTAAAATTGAAGCAAACAGAGTCCATTGAATACAAGATACCAGAGGTATTCCCAAAGAGTTGTGCAAACTTCCTAGTACCAGAAAGTACTGAAGAAATGAATAAGATACTATCATTTTATAATTTGCCCACATTTAATGGAGATGTAGATAGTATTGTAGAGGTTGCTGCTGCATATCAGAAAGAAGTGAGTGAAGATATTCCACATTCCAGATGTCCAGAAAAAAGAAACACTAATGCAGAAACCACTGAAAATATCTCTTCTACCGTCTATACCAACCTTTTACTGGGCATGCCAGAGGATGTTTTAGAAAATCAATCTAATAATCTTTGTTTAGATATTCCTCACTTGACTGCTCTGGCGAACAAAATTAAAAAGTATGAGCAAATGGAACAGTACTGCGATTCAAAGGAGATAGAAATGGCATCAAGAAATAGAAACGATACAAGTAAGCTTTATGATCTCACGGTTGATGAATTAAGGGAAAGACTTGAAATGCTCCAAAAAAAACATCGATATGAAATTATCTATGAACGCCACAGTGACATCATCGACAAGTTGAGGACAATATGCAAACACTCATCCGATTCTGGTGCAAAAAATTTGGGCGAGATAGATTGCCTATCTGTTATCGATTCCTTGGCATTTTTAAAAAAGAAAACCGAGAAACAATATAGAAAAATCAAGATGATGGAACATCTGCAGACAATCGTGGACGACAGCAGCAAGGACAATTTTACGGAGGATGCCATAAAAGCAAAGATCTTATTAAGCATAATTAGTGGAAAGCAGGTTGAAATTGAAGATGTGTGCGAGAGTATGAACTTGACCAGGCCGAGTGTTCTTGTTATCATCTATAATCTACAGATGATGAAAGTGGTAAAATACGACAGAGCCACTGATCTGGTCATGCTGGATATTTAAACCATATTAATAAAATTTCCTCTAAGGCCAGTGTAATATTACCAATATTTCCTAATTGTGAACACACTGGAGATAGCTTGTTTCACAAATCCAAGCACACCATTCTGATGTCCAAAGCCCAAGGTTGAGGATAGGTATTTTGAAATTAAAAATTTTATTGATCATACTCAACCTCGCAAGTCTCACCGCCTGTCAGCGTACCATGTCCTATGAGCCTCCAATTATTTTTAACTTTTCTGGAAATAGAGACTCTTTCCCCAATGCTCACACAACAAGGTTTCAGAAGCTCAAAATAGCCTGTCTTCTCATCAATTTTGAGAATCCTACATCCTGTGGTGCTGCTTGAGATATTTAGTAGGATTTTCTCATCAGGTGTAATTCTTTGGTGACTAGTAGTTGCTGTTTTCTCAAAAAGCTCGTAATTCAACCTAATTCGACAGTAAATTGGCGGCAAACAATCCTTGTGTCCCATGACCATTCCAATCAACTTGTCGGAGCGGCAAAAATTGGGATCTAGGTTAGTTCCAACCCCAATTAGACCCCCAGGAACAGCACATTCCAGAGGAGTCTTTTCAGCGTACAAACTTTCAACTCTTGTAATGAATGGTTTGCATTTGAATCCATTTGTGGTCTTAGTAAAAATCCCCGGTCTAATCTCAATGATATCGCCTTTCCTGATGGTCCCAGAAATTATGGATCCACCTATGATTCCACCAGAAAGAGACTTATATGGAGCTCCAGGCTTGTTTGTGTCAAAAGACCGAATTATGATCATCTTAGGAGCCTCATCCGGATCTCTTTTCGGAACCTCCAAATAATTAACGATATAGTCCAGGATTGCATCTATATTGACATTTAGCTGACCACTCACCGGAATAATGGGTGCTGTGATCTTAGCTGTTTGTAAAAAATCTTTAATTTGCTTGTACTGTTCATAACTCTGTTCTTTTGTGATTAAATCTATTTTATTCTGGACAACAATGATTTTGTCCAATCCCATTATGTTTACTGCAAAGAGATGCTCTGTAGTTTGAGATTGTGGACACGGCTCATTGGCTGCAATTAAAAGCAAGGCTGCATCCATAATAGCTGTGCCATTCAGCATAGTAGCCATAAGAACATCGTGTCCCGGGCAATCTACAAAACTAACATGCCTAACTAACGTTTTCTCCACATGGCAACTTTGGCACCGTCCCTTTGTTGTGGAATATCTTTGTGGCCTATCACATTGGCATTCAAATATCTTTGCATTGGCATATCCGAGCTTTATAGTAATGTTCCTTTCCAGCTCTGACTTGTATCTGATTGTGCTGGTCCCACTGATACACTTCACAATGGTGGACTTTCCGTGTGCCACATGCCCAATCGTACCAATATTGATTGTGGCTTGGTTTTCCATTGTTCTATCGACACCATTTTCCATTTCTAGTTGGGACATTCAAGGGTAAAAATTTAACACTCACAATCTAAGGTAAATCCAATGGCATCCTGTGTATTTTAACGGCACAACCTCCTTAGCACTGCTGATTTAGATCCAACCAAATACCATCTACCTTAACCAACTGCAAGAATTAATAAACATTCTACCATGCCATAAAATAACAAAAACCCATTACAATCTATTACCCTTTATTACTTTTTTCGAAATCCCTCCTTGGTTCTGGATATTTCGATTTCTTTCTCCAGATTATCAATCCTGGCCATCACGTCAACCAACTTAACACAGAAACGGAACATAGGATCGTTCTCCACGTGCTTCATACACTCCACCTTGTTAAATACATATACAAGAGCACGCTTTATTGGGATTTTCAGATGCTTGGCCATCATCTTGACATTTTCCTTGGTGTACTTAAGACCTCTACGCTCAAACTCCTGGTCCAAGCTATTTTTTTGTACATCGGTCAGAAACTGGAATGTCTTTGAGTCGGTCACCCAAGGCATAACTTTCTGATGTTTTTTTAATATCTTTGGACGGATTCCATTTGATGGCTTCTTATCCATTCTCTGTCTATTCTGGTAATCCAACCGAGAAGCAGATATGTTGGAACCATCACCGGGCATATTCAAACTGCAAGGTGAAAATGGATGGAATCTTCCATTCAGATGAGGCTCTTGGCATGGTGGGTTTGGACCAGCAGTAAGGGAACTTGTAAGTCTACGTGTGTTGCTATCTTGACTTCCATCCTTACCAGGCGCCTGATCCTTTACACTGCTATATGGATCACTATCGAAAAGCCCTTGATTAAGTGCCACTGGTCCTGAGGTTTGAATGGCATCTCGTGAGTTTGCACTAGAGTAGCACGGCAATTGAGAACTCTGTTTCATAGTACCGGATAATGGCGTGCGAAATATCTCCTCAAGTTCCTTGCTTATTTCATTATCCATCTGGGAATTGGTTTGAATCTTATTTGCCAAGGAGTTATACATAACATTCTTTTCTGAACAATATCCGTTATTCCGGCTATTACGGAACTTCCCATCCATTGGACGAACTGTGTCTGCACCTCTATACTTGGTGGTGCTTGATTCTTTAAAGCCACCATCACAGGATTCCTGTATTTTGTATGGCTCCCATAAATCATCTTTTGTGAAGTTGTTGAAACAAGTAGGCTTCATTTCAACTTCACAGTCCATATAATTCTGGTCGGGGTAATATTGTGAAGCATCGTTTTGAAGTTGTGAGTGTTGAGTCAGTGGAGAATATCGGTGTTTTTCAATATCAGGGACTTCCATATTTTGTGTAGTATAGTTTTTGAATTGTGAACTCGGGACTTTGCCTTTAATCTTCCCTCTACGGCTTGTTTGGCCATAGTTGCTGAAAGTTTCCATTGGTTTGATCTTCACATCCTCTGGTGTTTGGTTTATCTTGTCTTCCTGCCCGTTTAATATAAAATCAATATCCATTCTTGAAGTCGAATCATTCCTTCGGAAAAACTCATCATTTTCCATCTGCAAGATCTTTTCATAAAATCTCAACCTTGTTTTCCTTTGATCAACGCACATACAAAGGTTAAAAAAACTAAATTAATTATAAATTTGACGTGTAAAAACAAGAAAATGATTTACAGAAAACTCAAATTCCTCTCAAAAGTTGAAGAGCAAACAAGTTATTTAACTGCAGTGGCCCACAATCAAAAGCCTCATTTACTATGAGTATAAAACAATAAATGGTGTGGGTCAAGAGGATTTTAATCTACTTCATGGCTCACCAACAGACTTTAACTGTAGAAACTGTTTAATTGTGATGCAGCTGATTGAAAACAGCATCTTTAAACAAAAATTTTCTTTCTCCTCTCCCAAAATGACTTCTAGAATTGCAATAGTCGGAGATTCTCCCGCAACCTATGTCTGTGCAATTTATTTGAAAACTGCAAATATTCCACCGCGTGTGTTTCGATTACCTGGCGATAAAGACTGGTATTCCTGCACATATGTCCCGGGTGTTTACACAGATGGAAAGGAAGACTTTAATAGAAAATGCTACGAACAAGCCAAAAACATGAACATTATAATTGAAAATGCCAGTGCCGTATCTGTGGCATACAGTAATGGAGTGTTTACCATTAAAAATTCCACTGAAGAATTTGAATTCGATTATTTAATTGCCGATGAGGATATTTTGGGAGGCTGTAAGGACGTGATTAAAAACAAAAAATATTTTGTTGTGAGGGAACATATCGAACTTCCAGAAGCTGTTGTGGTTGCTGGCTCTGGTTGCGAGATAGCATTTAGAATAAAAGAACAGCTATAATCAAACTATCTTAAACTAATTGATTCTGCGGTGTTTATTTAGCTCGATCGCTATAAGTCACAGTTCTCTTTAACATATCTCTTAACGTGTTCGCTGCATTCTTCGGTAACAAACAGCAATCTGGCATGTTCATTCTTATAGATGAACCCTCCGAGTCTGTCGGAAAATGCCACTGTAGATAAAAACTGGCTTTGGTGAAGAAATCCAGAATAGAGAACTCCCCTTTTTATAGTTGTTCTATGCTGCTTACTGTTCCAAATCGTGAGCTGGTTAATTATACTTTTGTGTAAGTGTGCCGAGTGCGATCTTAAAAACTGAATAATCTGATCTACTGTAATTCCCATGGCTAAGGAGCCCAAAAAAGCATCTTCATCAAACCGGGCTTTGATTAGATTGGGCAGTACATGGACTATCTTGCTAAACAATTTCAAAATGCTAATCTGATACGACTTTGTGGTGTATGCGTATATTTTGAAATTAGTCTCTAAAATTAGAAAATGCTCATTGCTACTTTCTGACTGGAAAATACTGTTCAGATTCAAGTAAAACATGGGTAGGCTTCCAGAGTATGGTAAAATACTGATGATGCCTATAGAGTCCAGAAAACTCAGCCATTTTTTATTATACTCTCCAGATGTTTTATAGAATAAGTTTGTCTCCACTCCAAAACGACTCTTGTCACTTTCCATGGAATGGGATACAGGACCCTTTGCTGTTTTGGCCCTTTTGGGTTTATTCGATGCATCCTCAGGCTCATCCCCAAGGTCCAATAGTTTTTTCACCTTACATTCCCTTTTGATTACTAGCTCCATCAGATCAGTAAGCAACTCCTTTTCTTGAACTCGACTCTCTGAGAAGTACTCTAGAGAGCTCATTAGGACAACCCATATTTGCTCTCTCTTGCTTTTCAATAAAAACTCGAATCCTTTATTGGTTATCTTTCCTTTTTGATCAACGAGAGAGGTGAACAAATTTACCTCAAAAATGGGGCCTGACCCACAATCCGAAAATAGATTAAACGAAACTATCGATTTTAAAAGATTTTCAAACTTCTCACCAGAAGATTTGTGTAAACTAAGTCGATCGTTGGCCTTAAATTTCATATCGTGAACATTTGAGAGTGTTGAGACTTCAATGAATTTGTTCTCCATAGACTTACTGTTTGCAAATCCTGAAAGCAATGCCTTTCTAAAAACTTCACTCATCTTTACAGTGTCTCCTTCTCTAACAATGATTTTTAGAGTAAGTAGATCTGCAAAGCACTTCGCATATGGTTTTTGATTATCGCTGGTCCAAGCCTTACAATCAAGATTTCTGTTCTTTATTCCCATTGATTGTCTCTCATTCCCATCCAAAATGTCTGCAAAATGAGAAAAATGAAATGTGTTAACTAAAAAATCGAAAAGAATTTCAGTTGTTTTTTCATCTGCAAGTTTTAGAAAGGCCAAGGTAACTGTAGGATTAGAAAAAACCTCGAATGACGAGTTCTTTCTTATAAAATTTGCAAGATACTCCATGCTACAGATGGGGATGAAATAAAGAATTTTATTATAATCCTCAAGCTCAACATGGGAATGGTCTTAATACAACATTCCGAGTATTTTTACAGTGACCTGGAACCATACATTTTAGTTTGGTTAACAAGATTTGCCATGAATATGCCTTAATTCCGTATTCCAAAATCATCATGAAAATACTTTGATAACACACAGAATTTATATCTCAAATCCAAGCATCTAGATAATTATTCTCCAACCTTCATTAATGCCAAAGAAAAATGGTATTAATTATACTGACAATGGGAATGATGTTTGATTAGCTATTAAGACAAAGCCAACAGTGGCTCAATTGGAAGTTTATTAAAGAATCACAGGTCTACAAGGGATTCATCAGATTGTCTTTACTACTTTACCTATTATTAGCCTGAAAATATCAATCTCATAAAATTGTGCAATTTGATTGTTTGTAAGGAAGAATGTTACAATATAAACTTTTAAACGTGAAGAGGCTTCACAAACCTTTCTCCAGGATTTTTCGGAAACTGTATTCTGATTGACTGGAGAGAGATCATTTAGATTATTTGTGATAGCAAACTCACTTGTAATCAATCCTATGCATATCTTGTAAAAATTCATACTGTCAAATCCATAATGGTACAAAGTAGTAAAATCAAAGGTGGTTTGGTCAAATGCTTCGAACTTCGTGATGCTTCCCAATAACTTTATCTTAAGAACTTGACGCCGTAAAATGCGCAGCAAGTCCACCACCCTACTGCAAGCATATATTCTGTCTAGTTTGCTGTTTGTTACTATTACGGTTAGTGAAATTAGGGAATAGTCAAATGGAATTCTCCACTTATTATCTCTCAGAGACATCTCCTCCAAATCCAAAGATATTTTATATAGTTTATCAAAAATTGACATCTTGGTCTCATCAGAAATCAAACCCAAACCATTAACAGAGCAACAATCTATTTTCTTTACATGATTCAGGCCTAAGTAGAAAACTCTCGCTGCAAGCCTAATGTGTGCTCTATTCAAGGATTCCGGTGTCAAAGGATTTTTACGATCTGCCATGGGATTCGAAGACAATTCACCGCTCCGATCGATTGGTTCCATATGCAAATTCTCACTCGTAAAAGATGTTGCTTCTCTCGTATCACCCAGTAGTGAGTCTTCTATAGAAATCTGATCCAAAATATCATTTAAAACCAAATTATCGTCCTCGTCATTATGGCTCAAAAGCTTAAAGAGTTCACTGTAAAATATTTCTTCATCTGAACAATAATCATTTCGAAAAAACATTCTTGAATTGGACCTGGCTGATCCAATCTTGCCAAACTTTTTCTGTCCATGAAATACACTGGCAGTTCCACCATTTATTATTAGTTCAGAGAATGAATCCACACCTGTGACTAGCATCCGTCGATCACTAATAAGAAAGATTGAAATTGCGGTAAGGACAGTGCTAATTTTGTTAACACTGCTGCAAAAAGAATTGGTAGCCTGATCGTCGATACAGCTTTGGGGGATATATTCCTTAAACTTCAGAGTACGTATCAATTCGTTTTGAACAACACAATTTCCGGAATTGTAATTCAGAAACCCAAAAGCAATGATCTCCATAGGTTGTAATATTCTGTTTCCAGAAAAGGCACTGTAGTTTATTCTGCTGACCCCAGCAGCACACAAAACAAGTAAGATGAACACATTCCCACCTTGCAAATACTCTTTCAAAAGCTCTTTAACTTCCCTTTCTGTACTTTTTACTCCTCGAAGATTTCGCCCAAATAATCTACCCAGTACCCGAATAGAGTAATTACAGCCTTTTTCGGTGGAAGTACTCCATTCGCTGGCTCCCAGGACGAACTGCATCCCATCATTATTCTCCATGTATTCAGACACACCCTCAGCTCGATCGCAGACAGAAGTTATTCCGCTGATTCTACATAGTCCCCAGAAATGCTGCATTTTATTTCTGATATTTTCTAGGTCATCAATGTGTGGCGGAATCATGGAAGATGGTTCGTTGAGGATACTATTCAATTCCGAAAGTGCCAGATTCAGCATGGTTTCTCTAGAATCTACATCTGGATCTTTAATACATGGGATACTAATGATAAAATTATCTGTCGAATTATCCAGCTTAGCATTACAGTTGTTATACTTACTCGTGCAGTTTTCTTCAACAATAGATTCGATGTTTTGCTTACCAAATCTAGTATTTCCCTTGAAGTAATTTACTTTACTGTCCTCGGTAGTCAATTCCAACAAGTCTCCGTCAATTTTTATCCCGGAAACTGATACGGGGAAGATATATTGGATATCGGTCGAACCTTCAAAATCAACGAACAAAAGAATATTTTCAATTGCTACCACTAGAAACGAGAAATAAACCACAAAGAGTTTAGAAACTCTTTCTTCTGAGTGGTACTTCTGATCAATGGTATTTCTGTCTACTATTTGGTGGAGTAAGTTGGGTTTTGAACGCTTGGGAATTGGGCTACTTGTCACAGAACCATGCACCGAATAGTGTGCAAGTTCTTGTTCGTAGGCATTATGAAACTCAACCTGGCTGCCTCCAGCTTTTGATGAATATCTTATCCTTCCCTTGCTTATAAAAAAGTTAATAGTCCACTGTTGAATATCTTTGGAGGTAGCTGAGCAGCATTTAATGGCCTCACTCGAGGGAATAGAATAAAATACATACTCTTTGATACTTCCCAATAGAATGCCCTCTGCTAAAAGTCGGAAGGCAGAGAGGTCTCTACTGTAAAATATTAAGCATGAGGAATTCCTTGAAGATTCGTCCAATAGATGTGTTCCTGAAGTATTACTGTTGGCATTATTACATATATAGTTGGTTATATTCTGTGTTAATGGGGCATTTGCAGCTGCTTTAATTTCTTGTGTATAGATAACGAAGCCAGAAACAAGAATGTTTTCTACATTACGTGGCACAAAAATTGTTGTATGGAGATTATTACATGCAAGAACGTTGGGATTGTTGTAAAAGGTTATATAGAAATATCTGTCAAAAATCAATGCCTTGGCCGAGGGAAAAGTAAGTGCATTGTAGGGAAATGCAGAAAGTAAGTGTAGTTTGTCCGGAATGCTTGAGTCTACAATACTACTGAGCAATGGAATTGTGTGTTTTGAATTGGTAGATGCGTTGTTCTGAGGATTGAAATTGTCTCCCGCCTGCGAGTTAAAAAGTGTTGTTGTAGTTTCAGGATTTATCATAAGGGGTGAAATAGTTAGGATGGATGTCCCATCTGAGGTTTTATGGCAATATTCAATATATACTAATAGTGATATGCTATTTTCAATTATGGTGTAATGTCTACTGTCAATAACTTGGTCAGAGTATTCCTTTCCAGAGTCATGGAAAATTTAGGCGATGTTCAATAGAGCCACTCCAGCTAGGAAATTGGTTTACATAACAACCATCATAAGAAATTTATTAATGTATCTAAATACGAATGTTGACGATAACTGCAGTGGTTACTGCTCCCTCAAACTTATTTATAATTAGATAATTTTCACAAAATGCAATTACAATTCCATCAGACAAGTCCTCAGAAATTCTGAGTTTCTTACCAGAGACTTTGACTTTATAATGGCTTAATCCATCTATGTAGCCCACAGGCATACAACTGCAGGTGTTTATGTATCCTTTACTGTGCAGATAGAGTTTACCATCAAAATACTCCATCTCAATGTTGTCATCTGTGAGTATTTCCAATCGATCAATGCTGATTGACAGAATGGCACTGGTCAAAGTGAGGGAGAAGTCATCATTAAATATATCAAATTCCCTAGTAGTCACAGCAGTGCTATTGTGGATTGTTTCCATGTAAGAGTAGGTAATCTTTCTACAGGACTCACTGACTTCAAAAGTATCGGTACGTTCTAACATCTCCAGTAATGAGGATACATAGCAGCAGAAGGTGCAGGTTGATAAATCTGGCAGCAGTATGTGAACAAATGCTGATTTTATGGCATCCTGCGTTATCTGTACACGTCTTGAATATTTTGAAATGAACTTGAGCTTGTCTATTAAAATTGAGGAAATGGAAATATGTTCCATTTTTATGGATTCTGTCCGAAGTTTTTAAAAATTAAATTCAAACAACAATCAAAGCTTTCCTAGCAAAATCTTGAGAGTTCGAATCATACATATTAATTTGCTTCTCAAGGAGGCACCATATACGTTGGATAATTCGACCTATAATTTTTATAATTTTCCTGAAAATTTTACTCCACAAATGCTTCTGCTCAAAAATGATCGGATTGCAAAGGACGTTTTCAATGGCAGAGTTTCTTTCGAGCATTTCATGGCCGGCCTCGGCATTGAAGTTGTTTCTAAGAGCGAAAACACCATCGAGTTTGATCTCATTAATTGCCATCCTTCCATTGCCAATGCTATCCGGAGGATTCTTACCTCTGAAACACCCACATACGCATTCCACGACCTGAGCATCTATGAAAACTCCACAATTTTTCCTGACGAATATCTGGCCCAGAGAATCGGCCTGATTCCAATTTCTGCTAATTGTCACGGAATAGAAGAACTTGATCAGAATTTTGTCCTTAAGGTTCAGAATGATACAGACAAAATCATCGATGTTACGAGCGATAGCATTGTAAATGAATACGCCCCCATCAGTATAAAGTCTGGGGTTTTGATATGTAGGCTAGCGCCCAAACACAAGATTCACATAGAAATGACGGTTAGTGTCGGGATAGGGCGTGTTCATGCCAAATGGAGCCCTGTGTCGTTATGCACATACAAGATAATGCCGAGAATTATTTTAAAAGAGAGAATTACGGGACAAGAAGCAGTTGAGCTCCAAAAGTTATTTTCACCTGGTGTAATAGAAATTCAAGGCAACGAGGCTGTTGTGGCTAATCCCAGAATAGAGTCCATGAGCAGAGAAGTCCTTAGACACGATAAGTTCAAGGACAGAGTGGTTCTATCTAGGGAAGATGGGTGGTTCTGCTTCATAGTTGAAACGATAGCGGAAGATCCATCTGAGGTTGTAAAAAGAGCAGTGAATGTTTTGATTGAGAAGATAAGGTCACTAAAGAAGAATATAGAATTATTGTACACTGAATAAATTGGTTGACAAATAAGGTTACTAAAGAAGGATAGGAGTTGTTGCACTGAATAAATGACATTTCTTACCAGGTTTAGAGGTATGACAACCCTCATGAATACTCGATGTTCTTTCACAGTTTTACAAAGAAGATACCTTGAATTTCCCTCCAACCGAGCAATAATATTCCAGCTTTTTGCAAAAGACAACAATTAAGATAAAACACCAACTGCTATAAAATTTGGTTCAATAAACAAAGATAACTTAGAGAAATTTATTCTCTTATCATATCAATCAATCTTTTCAATGCAGCCTTGGAGTCATGGAAATCTCCATTGGCGGAAACAGGTATGAATAAATCATCAGCCTTCTGTGTTGTCTGTCCATTCATTAGGATGAACAAGGTGGGCTTGTCAAATGACACATCTTTGTCTTCAGAACTAAGATATATTATTGCAGAAGATAGTTCGACCTGCATGGCCCTTATGCTTTCAGACACTGTCTCTTCCGAACAAACCCTAAACACGAGCTTGTCACTGTTAAAAGTGGCTGGGTATTCAGCATAGCTTTTGTCTGCCACATCAATCCCAAAAGTAGCCTTTAGGAACTCTTTCTTGTGTCGAAAGCTCCCAATTAAATATATAACATGCTTTGTAGAGTCTTCACAACATAAGAAACCCATTTAGGGGTAAGGACAACCAAAAGTATTAAAGGGTGGAAAAGGAGGAATGTAGAAGGACGTAGGTAAGCATAAAGCTCTAAATAGTCACTACAGGGTAATGATCTGATGACCGTAACGATTGTTTAAACTACATTACAATTTTCATTTACGAACTGATGCATGAGCGTGTATGAGACACATGCATGACAAACTAGGCTGAATGGTAAAGTAAACGTATTCTAAAATAAATTTATTGAAGCTTATAGCTGATTAAGTTCAGACAACTGCACGTTTGCATTCCTTACCGCTTCGATAACCTTTTCTATAGTTTCAAGTTTCTCCTTGCTTATCGATAATGAAGGAATTGAATAAATTTTAGCAAAGAACCCCCTAGGATCCTTGGAAGAGTCATAAGGAAACTCAACAGATTCTTCTCCTTTAAACAGCCCAGCCACTAGGTAGGTAAACGCCTGATTGATGTAAATGGTCCTGAGTGAATTCATCCCCTTAGTAATCCGCTTTATTTTGGCTTCCTTGTCACTGTCCGATGAGTCACTCTTGTTGATCTCATCAATCTCGCTCAGCTTTTTTTCCATACTCTTGGTTTTGAAGTCTTCGCATGCGACAGCAGAGTGAAGATAGAGGAAGAGATAGTATACCCTGCTCAAAGCATGAAGCCCACGTCCTTTAGGCTTGCAGAATGCGATTGTCTGTATCCAATCCTTAATACTGTCCATATTTAAACCTGACTTTTCTACTCCTGCCGACTTGTTGTAAGAGGCTACAATTCCATTAATTGCTGTTTCAAACTCCTCGGAAAACACAATCTCATTGTTTTCAAACGAAATCTTGTAGTTGTCCGGATTGGAATATATATTGGCAATGAGCATATTAAACTGACCAATCCACGAATTGGTGTCCTTATTATCATCGATCCACTGAACAATGGCTTGTTTTTCAACAGAATTAAACTGCTTTGCATTCTCAAATTTAACATCCTCATCAACAACCATGTATTTGGTACGCTGGACTGGTTTTTCTTGTCCTACGATCTTGTAGCTCTCTGGTGGGATCATCACAGACATGAAGTCACGACGAGCTTCTAAAAATACTCTCTCCAGAGAAATCTCATCATCATTCTTGAACAGCTTGTACTGATCTACCTTCCCATACAGAAAGATATCAGGACGGAAGTCTTGGTAAAGAGAATTGTTCATCTTTGGTTCATTTGGCTGAACAAGATTCAAGTATCTGTCCACTTCTTCCCCTCCAGGTGTGTCAATCTTCTTTTTTATCGGTATAAAGCATCCTGTTCCAAGATCTGCATCCTCTAGATCCCTCCACGCAACATAATAGATTGGGGAGTGCTTAAAATCAAGGGCGGAGTATCCCATGTACAGCTTCAGTGCAAAATGAACAACAAAGGCCACAAATCCGAAGTAAAACGAATATTTGAGTATCCTCAAGACTTTCTGTTGCTTTTGTTGAGCCATAAACCCCTAAACGGAAATTTTTTTTAAAAATAAAAATTTTCAAAACAAATATTATTTGTTAATAAAAAGGAGTCGATTGGAGAATCAAAAAATGTGAAAGGCAGAACATTGCATGCTGGATGGGAAGGTGTTTAATATACGATTTTATGCCATTCTATGGAACTTGATTTGGTTTTTACACCAATCACAAACTTGAAAATAATACAGGAGTGGAATCTAGTCGGAAATGTATTTGTAACATCCATAAAAACACATCTAAATCTTCAAGACATCTCTGCAACATCATTTATTAGGGAGTATTATCTTCTTCTCAGTCCATAGCCTCCTCAGTCCCTCGAACTTGTTTACTAAAAATTGTAACTCAACGGCTCTTTTCTCTTGAGCTTCAAAGTTGATATCAATAAATTTCCTTAATCTTTCTTTTAAGTCGTCTCCAGAAGGATCATTCTCAGCTTGCAGAACCTCATTGATTATGTAAAACAGCGTTAATCGGTGATGAATTGATGAGTGCTGAAAGACAAAATTTATTCCGTCCAGGATTGTGGAAGATTCCTCCTTAAAGAGTCGAATGTACTTTGCAACGGCCTTTAAATCAGGCTCGATAGGCCTAACGCGACAGATCATATTCAGAAAATAATCTTTTGGCAGGAACATCAATCTGAAGGGTACAAAACTACCTAAAAACTATTTTCTGCTCGGGAGAACTCCCCCATTGGTTTAGTGCAGAATAAACTATGGTGTATTATACAATCTTCTTCGAAAATTTTTTGGTCTGCAATAGCCATGATTCCTTAGATTTTATTTCCTGAAAGACAGATATGGATTCTGTTCTCAACAGCTCCTGAACCAACTCACCCCATTACGGGACTGAAAACTATTTTGTAGGATTACATTTGTATTTGAAACGGCCGTAGAAATCACTTGGTCTTCAAAGCATCAATAAGTCGATCCAGTTTCACAAGCTCTATCTATGTCCAGTCTTTATTCCAAAAATTTGTTCCCCGAAATGTCTACAAAGGGCGAACCATATTTTCCACTGGGCACAAAGATTGTTGACAATAAAATGGCTACGGTATATACTCTCAAAAAATTACTTGGGCGAGGTGCATATGCACAGTGTTTTTACGTGGAAACCTCGCATGGAAACAGCTTGGCATTGAAAATTATCCGCAAAGACTCTCTGCAGTCTGAAAAGATAAGGCAAAAGCTGGAAACAGAGATAGAAATACACAGATCACTGGACCATCCAAACATTGTAAAAATGTACAACAGCTTTAGGACAGAGACACATGTCTTCATGGTTTTAGAACTCTGTAAAAAAGGAGCAATGGATGAACTGCTGAAGAAAAACACCAAGATATCTGAAAAGTATACGCAGAAATTCGTTCTACAGATTATTAAAGCTCTTGAGTATCTCCACGAGGTAAAGAATGTTGTCCACAGGGATTTGAAGTTGGGAAATCTGTTTCTAGACGAGAAGTTGGACATTAAAATTGGAGACTTTGGACTGTCGGCCATTATTGAGGATGGACAGAAGAGAAAGACAGTTTGTGGCACACCAAACTATATTGCACCAGAGATTTTGTTTGGCAAGGTCACTGGCCATTCATACTCTGCCGATGTTTGGTCATTAGGCGTGATCACATATACTCTACTCATTGGAACACCTCCATTCCAGCAAAGCAGTGTTTCTGAAATATATAAGAGAATCGAAGAGAACAAATATATTTTCCCGGAGAGCTGTACGATTTCCGAAGACAGCAAGGATTTCATCTCGAAGATACTGATCTCGAATCCGGAGGATAGACCGGATCTGAAGCAGCTGCAGCTGCACAGGTTTGTTCAGCCAAGAGAATCACTAGCCAAGCGTATTTATTCAAACATTAGAAACAACTGTTACACAGTCGATCAGATTACTGACGACCATGTAATCTACAGTTTCCCAATCGATATCTTCAAAGGGGTTGGATATATTTTGAAGTCAGGCATCTGTGGAATATATTATCAGAACATGGTGAATGTATTCTTGACAAAAACGTTCTTCAGAATTATCCAGATTCAAAACAACAATGGAAAAAAAATATTCGTCTACGACGATTTCCCGGTTCATAGTGTCCCATCCAGCTTTATGACACACTTCAATAACATTAAATACTTTATAGAGAACTTTACAACCCTGAATTTTAGGAAACTAGATCTGCCAGAATACACCTCACAAAATTTCATTGCAAAGATAAAGCGTGTGGATGGGGGATTGTTGTTTGTGATGACAAACAATGTATTTGTATTTGATTTTACATCCGGTCGAAGGGTTATTGTGGCAAACGATGGCAGATTAATCCACTCAATCGATGATGATGGAAATGCTGTGGGATTTGACGCAGTTATCAAGGAAGCCTGTTTATCAATTCTAGGTCTGTATGCAAACAGGTAGGGTGAACCTATATATTACTAAATAAGCAGAGCTATTCACTGGAGTTCTTGCGCTTTCCTCAGTATGAGTATGATGGATATTTGATGGAGGGAGGGATAATTACTTGCTAGGAAACTAAATTTATTGTGAATTGCTCATTGATTGCTGGGCCTATGATTAACACACAAGCCTTTACGCTGATACCTTAACAAATTACATTATGCTGTTTCGGAGGGAGATATATTGAAAATCAAATGCAGCATATTCATTTGATTTTCAATACAATTGGTATTGGCTGGAATTAGAATACAAAATATCTAAGAATCGGCCTATCACAATATATCTTCGACCTGAATCATAGACGCAAACTAAGAGCATTACCGAAAATGACAAACACATCAATGGTATACTGAAGACAAGAAATTTAACAGTAGTATAGACCCCAATCCAACCAACTTTATTCAACGCCAGGTCACCTCAACAGTATCTGTTCTGTATCTCTGAGTAACATCACATGCATTCAATTCTGGCCTGTATCCATTATTATACATTAGATACCCTGTGTATGCAATCATTGCTCCATTATCAATGCAGAACCGTTCGTCCATGGCATAGAGAATACCTCCTCTCTGCTCAACCATACTCTTCATCATCTCCTGCAGTCTTAGGTTACAACCAACCCCTCCAACAATCATAACCTCGTCAGACTGCACAAATGAAAGACATCTCTCTGTCCCCTCGACCAAAATACTAAATATGGTTTCCTGAGCCGAATAGCATATGTCCTCTGGAGTATACTTGTCCTTAATGTTTTTCAAAAACGACAAAATTCCACTGAATGACATGTCCATCCCTTTTATGGTGTATGGCAGTGGAATATATTTTGTCCCGCCTCTAGCAGCTCTTTCTATAGATAATCCCGGAGAGGGATAATTCTCCAGGGATAATTCTCTGGCCAACTTATCCAGACAATTT
Source organism: Enterocytospora artemiae (assembly GCA_038659295.1). Taxonomy (NCBI): domain Eukaryota; kingdom Fungi; phylum Microsporidia; genus Enterocytospora; species Enterocytospora artemiae. Next base: position 512,935 of record JASNGC010000003.1, read on the forward strand.
CCAACAGCAACATCCAGTGTCTCCCCAAATATCTTATATCGTTTACTGGCCCTAGAATAAATATCCTGTTTCAAAGACTCCTCATTCTGATTTTGTCCACTTGGAATGTCTTTTTTAAGTGTATTCTCAGAGATATTTAAATTGTCAACCTCCTTCACACATGCATTGCTACTGGCCTGATTTTCCACAGTACCAGAATATGCAATGATCTGTGTGTTACCCCCACTCGCATACAGTATTACTGGGTTCTTGGCACCTGTAACCAGCCTACCCATTTCTATATGTGCAATACAGTGGTTCACAGGAATAATGGGCTTGTTGTACAATAAGCCAAGCGTTCGTATCACCGTACATGCCACAGTGAGTAGCTGGTGCATTCCTGGGCCTTTTGTGTATGCAAATAAATCTACATCACCCATCTCAATTCCAGCAGCAGCCAGAGATTCACTGATTAGATCAAATATGTGTGATTTGTGATGCTCTGCAGCATTGATTGGAATCATTCCTTGGCCAACTGGCGGCACAAATGTCCTTCTTAAGTTTGCAAGAATTTGAGAATCTTTTGTAATTCCAACACCCAATTTGTTGGCACTTGCTTCGATTCCTAAAGTATACATAATGGGGTTGAGGTACTGCCAGATTTTGAAGAAAATATGGAACAGGATAGTTGAGTTCTTTGGAGGATCAACAGAGTTAAATCTATGGATTAAGCTACTTTGCAAAGAAAATAAAAATGGGTGGTGTGATATACGTCTGCATTCGAGCCACCATGATGATGTGGCCGAGTGGTTATGGCGATAGTCTAGAAAACTGTTAGGGTTTCCTTCGCAGGTTCGAATCCTGTCATCATCGTTTTTGGGATGTTTTTGATTGTATTGCGTCTCGAATCCACGCCCCTATCATATAATTATCAGTTCAGCAGGAATACCTGGTGTTGTTGTTTTTTGAACTATGCCACAATCGAAATTGTCTGCCCAACTGATTCTGGATTTAGAAATTTTTGTTGAGAATCCCTCGTCCATGAATTGCACAATATGCTTCAATGAATATACAACTTCCTCAACAAACCATTCTCTTCTTGCGAGATTCCCATGTGAACACAGCGTTTGTGTACGTTGCGCAGCCAAAATGCTTGTATTCTATGGTGACAGTGCTTGTAGTCAGTGTAAAGAGAAGGGAAGGCCTAAAATACTAGCTTACAGGAGTGCTGGTGACAAGCCAAATTATGAGCATAATGCCATTAGGAATGAAAAGACAATAAAGATTAAAAGCGAAATGAATATTGAAGTGAAGAAGGAAGATGGAGAGAGAGGTTACAGTACTTCCAAGACCACTTCTCTAGCTTCAATGCCCCATCTTCCTTTAGATGATCTGGTGTACTACGAGTCTGAAAATGTCAGGGTAGAAGCCAATAGATTGTTTGAGGCCAAGTGTACAAAATGTGAATACAAAGCTATTAAGGAAAGTACCAAAAAAAACTATAGCCTGCTGTCCTTGCATTACAAATCAGCACATAAAATACTTGTATGTAATATTTGCATGAACAGCAATCGATTCTTTCCCGATGAGCTTACACATTATAATATGTCTGCCACAAGCACAGTAATAAAGAGTCTAATTAGTCATAAAAAAGTAGACCATTTCTATTGTACATTCTGTGATTTGTATTTTTTTGACTTCACCGGTATAAAAGCGCACTGCATAGAACTCCACCAAATTTGTTCTATTTGTCAAATTCTCCGTAAAACCAACCGGTATTTCCAAGACTATGCAGAACTGGAGAAGCACTACCAGATAGAACACTTTTGTTGTGAAGAGACAAAATGTAGGGCAAATCACACTTTTGCCTTCGCACATGCAAGTGAGTTGGTGGTACACTATAAGATAGTGCATAAGAAAGATAGAGATGATATACTGTTACACAGGAAGCACACGAATGGCATATCATCAGTGGAGGATAGTCCTAAGGCAATGGATCTCACTGTTGACCAAAGAGAAATATTGGACATAGAAGGCAAGAAGTCCTCATTGCATGGAATCATGAGCAGATTAAAAATAAAGGAGGCCAATGATGGAATAATAGGCAATACAAAAGATTCGATGAACAATGGCTTTGATAAGGAATTCCCAGCATTTGGAAAAGCTACGAACAAGGTAAATAGCCAGGTTAATATCCCAAGCTATTTGGACAGATCCCAGCTAGAACTCACTCGGCTAAGACGACTGCAGAATATCTCCAAGGAATTCTGCGGAGAAATTGATCACTGCATCAGGGAGTACAATAGTAGAAAAGGAAGTGCCCTGTCTAACTATTCATCGGAACTAATGCTTGTACAAGAATTACAGGAGTTAGTTAGTCAGGATGATGTTTTAAGAGTTTTGGAACTAATTTTGAAAAAAGACAATGGGTTTGTTAAGAAATACAGGAAAGATCTGGAGTTTCCTAAGTTTGAGGGCAAGAAAGATGAAACTCATCAAAATACAACTACTTGTAACAATAGTAGCAAGAAAGGCAGAATAGGATTCAAGGTTATTAATCTTGGTAAGAAGTAGCCTGAATTATACCCTGCCAAGGGAATTCTATTCAATGAATTAATTATCCATTCGGAAAGTAATAAAACATTCCTATATTTAAAAGAGAAACTCACTGTTTTGTTTAAATTTATGTGGGTTTGATTGGACAGTACTTGAAAAGATAATCTGTCCATTATTAAAAGGTCTGGTGCTTAACTGAGCAATACTCAGTATGCATGCACCGCCAGGTTTTGACTGTTTATCGAATGTGTGCAGATGATTTTCCAACAATTCATTGTTTTTATTTTTAACCCTATGCTTTCTACTTTTGTTTTAATCTTCCTGTCGTGCATAGACGCTTTGGTTGAGGTAGTCGACAGCAGCAATGGACATTCTGTAAATGCATTTACAACAGCCCAACCAAACACAGTGCATTATGTTGTTACTGAACTGTTTGAGATCACGTCTAGGTCTTTAGATAAGATTACAGACAACACATTGACCACCCGGCTAAGAGTTTTTCATGAGGATCCCAGCTTTCAGTCCCAGCCAATTCATGATGACAAGAAAAGAGGATCGAAGAATGATTTCTTTTTCATGGCCAGTAAGAAGGGCCAATACACTTTTTTGATAACAATCGATGGGCCAGGGATCCATAAGTATAAAAAGTTTGGTGTGGATTACAAGATCTACCAAGGAGAAGAAAATAGGCCAGCCATCGTGTCGGTGAACGATGTGGAGGTGAGCAAGGCTGAAAACCTAATAAAGGGAATACTTGACTATGCTAAGAAGAATATGGTGATCCAAGAAGTTGAGTTCCAGGATGAGAAGGTGCCCGTGGATATTTATAGTGGGATTATTAAGAAAGCGATTTTAATGATTGGATTGAAGATTATTTCGACAATTGGAACTTCATTATTTTCAAGCTTCCAGACAAAGAGATTCTTTGCGAGTCAGAATCTGGCAAATAAATAATCAATCCATATGGCATGAATATTAAAGGCATTCATTTAACCTAGCAGTTTGTTTTATGCACGTATTGTTGTCTATTACACATTTTTGTCAAGTTTCTATTGTAAAAATCATCTTTCCCCCAAAATATATTGTATCGGATCCCAAAGGGTGCGAATGTTTTAATTGTATAGTCTGAGTTTTTCAGACAGGACATATATTGCTAAGCAAAAGATCTCAAACTAGGTGTTATTATTGAATCGGATCTAATAATTCAGATTGTCCAGATATGTATACATCTGGTATCAAATATAGAATGTGGTCCTTCGTATCTTTGATGGTGTAACGGTCAGCATATCAGCTTGTCACGCTGGAGATTCGGGTTCGATTCCCGGTCGAAGAGTTTTTGTGTTTTTAAAACTCGATTGATAATTGAATGTGAGCCCATATCACACCATAATAAGTTAATGGTCAAGCTGCTGAAGAAAAGAAACACCTAGGTATCAGAAGATTCTCTCAGAGTATATATTTATTAGTTACCTTTTTTGTGTACATATCCAGTAAATCGTAGTACATCTCAGCCTTGGGAACAAATGTGAATGCAAAGATGAAGAGATTGCTCATGCAGAATACCAAATATGCAGTGATTTTGACCAGTTTCAACCTGGAAAATAATAGCTGAGAAAAGATACAAATAAATCCCAAGCCGAAAAGGTTGAAAATAGTTTTGAAGTTGGCTTTGAAAACATATGCAGACATCAAATTGACATACAGAACGAATATATTCTCCAAAAAGTTCTGTTTTGATTTTCTGGATCCAGCAAAGTTCAAAATGAAAATTACGAAGGTAGAGAGTGAGAAGAGATATAGCAGGATACTTTTTTCATCGGAAATATGCACGCTCGTGTAAGAAACCATCTGGTGCAAAAGACTGTAGAAGTGGCTGTTTTTAACGGTGGAAAGTACTGTAAATGCTGATATAAGCAGTAGCAACTGACTGTATAAAATGTGGTAAAGTTTCATGGGCAAGATGATTTGAAAAAATAATTGGGAAACACTATGAACATGAAACCAAGCCCTGAGCACTTTAGAGAGTTATTTATTGGAGGATTATCGCATACATCTGTATTGTATGGCACAACCACAGCTCTTTTTGATCATTATGGCATATTGTGTGTATATAATGGTGATTCAAACTGATAAATGCTTATCAAATACCGGTGATTTAGATGCTATTAGGATAATATGCAGTATTTTGGCAGATTTTCCATTAGAGGCATAAAATATCAAAAACATGTTCTATGATATCGAAAAACATTCTAGTTATCGAGATATTAATCACCTGTAATCTATTCCATTTCCATTCAATCAATAGAATGCTTTTCCTTCCCCTATGAATGCTGTCTTGCCACTTGAACATGCAATAAAACTGGATAGATTTATCCGCACAACAAAGGCAGAGTATATTCTGTTTGACACAACATCCTCATTGTCCATTCAGTTGATCACCCCAGACAATAGCCACTTTACGACAATAAACTTCGAGGATTCATTTTTCAGCAGCTACAGCTCATCAAATATGGTTGTAGGTATTCCAATGGTTACTTTTTACAGGAAGGGCATGAAGGAACTAGTTATCTTCCAGGGTAGGGAATACACAGAGCTAATTTATAAGTTTCCAGATGTTGTTTATAGGAAAACCATCCAAAATTTAAAATATGATCTTTTTGAAATGGAATTTACGCCCAGAGAAACCATTAACTTGGATTTTGTTTGTCTGAAAAGTATCCTAAGATATATTAAAAGCAGATCTGTTACAATTACTCTTGGGAATAAGATTACAGTGAGAGAGCCCGGGAGAGTGTCAATCATTGATGAAATGAGAACCCAGAACAGTGAAGTGGCTAAGTTTACACATAGGCCAGACATAACATTGAAACTGAATACGGCTATTCTGAGGGATATACTTGGAATATCCGATCTGTTCGATGATTACTGCTTGGCAATATCCGATCCAGATCAACCCATTCAAATAATATTTAGGAGTGGGGATGTATTCATCTCGAGCTTTATGTCGACTGAATGATTGAGAATATATTCCATGGTCTGTACCACCATATGGAGACAAGTGAGAAGACTGTTAGCAGAAACCCAAATTTTCACATTGATTTATTGATTAGCAATCGAATTCTACTCCATAAAGACCACGTTTTATGAGATGCTTGAGTTCTTCTGAGCGGACTCTCTTAAGAGAAATTCTAACACGCTTACCCTTTGATTTTTCACAGACTAGGTAGATATAGTTTCCAACCTTGGCATAAATCTTGTTGCAGTCATCAATATATAAGCAGATGCACTCGCCGTGTTCTTTCTCGATCATTCTCTTAAGATAGAATAGTTTCTTTGGCTCGTATAGGGCAGCTGGTGCACAACCTGAATTTGGTTTCTTAAGATCGATAACCTCCTTGCAGGCAGCGTTTTTAAGAGTGTACACCTGCAAATACTTTCCATTATCCCTGGCACTTATGACAAATGTCTTGATGGACGATATTTCACAGTATTTTTTACCACAGGGCGTAGCATCGCAAACCTTTCTCTTGCTAACAAAGAATGGGCAGGATTCCTTTTCGATCTTGCATGGCTCTGGGCGGCAGATTGGCACTGGTGAGCAGACGACTGGAGGGCAGATGGGCCTGGCCTCACATGGTCTACCAACTGGGCAAGCTGGTCTGACCTCACATGGCTGACCAACTGGACATGCTGGGGCAATTGGCCTCTGTGGGAGGCAGCATTCCTTTGGAAGTTCTGTTGTGGCCGTTTGTGGGGCACCGACCTTGCATGATGGCTCAAAATATCTGCAGGTCTTGAATCCGTCGGAGCTGTATCCGCAGATCACCTTAAAAGTGCATCCACACTTCTCCAAAAACAGGGCATGTTTGGGAAGAGTCAAGTCTTCTGCAGAGACTACAGTACCATTGGAGTACAAGACCATGTTTCCTTCATATCCATTCCATCCGGCAACCTGGGCCCTATCAATACCACAGACCTGCAATGTGAGGATCAGATGTGAAAAGTTGTTTGGTGTTATCTTGGCCGGAACCATGTTCTTAACATCGTGCCTCTCAAGGATCTTAACATCACATGGGAGTTCCACCACGTTTGCCTGCATTGCACTTACAATACCAATGGCCGAGGTCAGCAGAGTGAATAGTCTTGTTGAATTCATGCCTCATGAACAAGGCATTTGTTTTATACCTTTGTTTCTCCCAAAAAAGTAGTCTATGAAATATAATTTCCTTATTTTATTGTTTAGAACATGGAAATACTCAGGAGCCACGTCATTTGATTTCTGATTGCTGTAAACAAAACAATATAAATCTCAACTGTATCTGGAGGCATATCGGTATTAATTGACCTTAAAATTTTAACTTTTAATTTAATATTTCTGATTAGACTCAAGGAATGCTGGGCACATTAATACAATAATATTATTACAAGACATGTTCAAGAAGTTAATGAGACCATTGCAAATCTAGTGTTGTAGTAATAAATGAACAATAGTTTAGAGTGTCTTTGAATGATTAGGACTTAAAATTTATTAATAAAAAAGCAAGTTATAATGTTAACTAAGCCATATGTTGTCTGTGAGTTTTCATGTCCTTAATACTGAATTTATCGATATTTCAAAAGTCATCGATTCTAATGGATCGCAGACCATATATCTGTGCTATTCTGATATCTCGTTAGAAACATACAAGGTTTCATAGGGTGCAGACTATAAAATATCCTTTTATCAACCTGTTTGGTTTTCAGGTTAACTTTCTGACTACATGTCCCAGTACCATGCCAATCCAATACAGTGGCACATATTGATTCTATGGTATATTAAAGTGTACAGTCGTTCAAAACAACAAACCTGGAATATGATGATAAATATTTTATTGTATGACTCATGTAGCATAAATCGATGCTTACCAATGGCTCTTTTGTTTGATTAATTATTTTTTGGCATGCAAAATATTTTACACTACACCCCAATGCTTAATACACTTTTTCATCAAATCGTCGCAGTCAAACAAACAAACGATTGTTTACTTGACATAAACAATCTAAACAGACACATTAAGCAAATCATAAGCCCCATCCAATTAAGTATGCTGACCTTTAATAATAAAGTATCCACTCAGGGTATCCAAGAAGAGGAATTGCATTGTGATTCTGAGGATTTTCCCACCCAAAATCATATATTGAAATTCCTCGAAACCAAATCAAAGGTGGCTGAGGAGAATGATGATATTGAAGCAGACATACCATACAATGAATGTTCCAGCCCAGCCACATTTGGTAGGTATGCAAAGAACATGTATCTACCTGAGATTATGGAACCCACTGCAACAACCATCAGAGATACTACAAATACACACACAAATGCTAGTACTCTTTTTGATACCGACAGTTCACAACCAACCAACATCACTGGCTGTACCAAAACTACTAACTTTACAAGAGCCATTAATTCGTTCAATATTCCAGAGCCAAAGCTCAAATACTTCCAGCAAGCTGATAAAAGCACCCTTGAACCCCAACAACCAGTAGTCCAAGAGAGCCCAAAGCATACAAGCCCTAAGAATATTTTTAGTCGCAAGTTCATCGAATCATCAAACAACGAAGAGAGAATCTTCTTTAACAACAAGAGAATAGCACTGTACAAGACAGAGATGTGTAGAAGTTTTTCAGAAGTGGGACACTGCAAGTATGGGGATAGGTGCCAGTTTTCCCATTCTAATGTGGAACTAAGGGATGTGTCAAGGCATCCAAAATACAAAACAGAGACGTGTCGGGTTTTTTGGGAGCAAGGGACCTGTCCCTATGGAAGAAGGTGCTGTTTTGTCCACTATGAGAACTCGGAGCTAAATAGGAGATTTGAACCCAAAAATAACTCTCAAGACTCTCAGCCATTGATGGAAGCTGGTGAAGGTGAAAGAACAGGTAAAGATAACTTGGTGTTTTCAAATAACTCTCAATATAAATGTGCATTCAAGTTGGAGAATGCGGAGCCATTAAATGAGAACGAGAGTGAAACAGAACAAATATCACCCTCTGATGATGGAAGCAATATTGACCTGGAGTTTTCAGCCATCACAGTCAATTCCATTCAAAATATGTGCTCCGACCTATCCAAAAAATTGTATTTTCCTAAAGATGACACTGAAAGATATGTATCTATTTCCGAGAATTCAATAATGAGTGAGATTAAGTGCCTAGAAATGACCAGTAATGATATCTCAAGTCATATCTTGGATGAGTCATTTAAGAAGAATGAGAAATTCAATGTATTTGGAGCATTATACACCAATCTAATGCAGATATCAGAGTTGAATTCAATTGACCATTTTGTCTCACACAAAGTGAATGACTGTGCTTTTAAACCAAAGCTTCATAGAAATACCGGGAAGTTTAAGGGTGTCTGGGAGACGAACGCCATAAGGACTTGGGTTCAAAATCCGATCAATTATATTGCTAAAAAATCAAATTGTAAGATAAATTATGTAAATGAAGAATAAATATTCAAAACCTAAATGAGTTTTTCACATGTATTTGTTATCCCGTGAATTAGATGGATAGATTTTGTAACCATTTATTCACTGTTGGGGCCATCCACCAATTCTTCTAAAAGTGTTATCATCTCTTCCGTGTTTTGGAGATAGTAGTCTGCCTTTGTGTCGTCGTTTCCAACTTTGATTGTGATATTCTCCGAATGCTCAAACATATCCTCGTCGGTTAGATCATCACCCGCCACAACCCCTGGATTGATCTTATCCACAATCTTACCCTTGGAGCCTAGCTTCACCTCAACTACCTTCTTGCCTGCACTGACCATAAACCCCATGATTGTCCCCAGTTTACTGAGTTCACAATACATCGGTTGAATGATTTTATCAATATTTCCACATTGTCTATAGTGAAATGCTGCGCCACAGCTCTTTTCCTCAACTGACGAATTTGGTGTACGCTTTCTGTAGTAATTCATAATATCCAGAACTAACGTTTTAAAGTCCTCTTGTGGCCCATCTGCTGCCTTCACATCGTCCCATATCCCGTCCTTCCTATGCATAGCACCATGCTCTGCATAACACTCCACCTCCATAGGAAACCACTCATCAACCTTTTCACAAGATCTACCCGTGCAAATAATAATTTCAGGATGCTTTCTGAGAAGACTTAAAACCCTGGCTGTGGGTATGGCCATATCGGGTTTGTTCTCTAATTGAGCCAAGGTACCATCATAATCCGCAAGAATACTCTTATTTCCGTTCCTGTACTTTTTTTTGAACTCGGCCAACGTGATCGATGGCTCACTTGCAGTTGTGGAACGACTTTCGTTGGCTCTTTCCAAAACTATTTTTGTGGCCGGAGACATTGACTTAGTGATTTTCTTATTGTTACTGCACTCCATAACATGCTTGCCGATCCCCTTTGTGGACGACAAAGCCTCGTTGTAGAAATCATCTGAGTTGTAGCTGAATTCGTTGAATGCTTCACGATCCATCGACGACTCATCTGTGAATTCTGTGATTTCGTCGGTGATGTTCTTGTATATTTCCATATCATCGTGCTCATGGTACTTGTGGGCCAACAGATTTTCACTTGAACTAATATTGGCTTGAGCCATCAACTCCATAATCTCTGCCATATCCTTGCCTGAAGTGTTCTTGATAGTAATACTGTTGTCCTTTTGTGTGTACTCTGGACCTCTTTTGAGATTCTGGATACTAAGGGACTTCTCAGTTCGATTTGTCTTGATAAACTGCATCCTTTTGATTAATTCTCCTAGCTTTCCATCTATTTCATCATGCTCAGATTCCTGAATTGCATCGTAGCCACATTTTTCCATAAAAAGCCCAACATACTCACCTTCACTAAAGGTATAGGCATTTCGTTGATATTTCGGGTTATTTTGTTCCGATAATCTTTGAGAGATTCTTTTCGCCAATTGCCATGCATTGGAAACAAATCCACAGTCCTTGCCAAATAGTCTTGCAAGCGGCATGTGCTCTGTCCCAATATATGCCACTGAAAGCATCATCTGGATAATAACTTCATGTAAATTATCCAATATCTCAATTTTCACACCATATGTCTTCCTTAAGTACTGGAGCATTCTATCGTTCTCAATATTGAAGTCCAAATCAAGTCTGGCATATTTTATAGAAACATTCCTGTTTCTTCGGATTGTAGGCTCCAAAATCAGCAAATCGCCGTCACATACAATTGTTGGGTGTAATTCTTCCATGGCTGATGAGGCATATTCCAACAGCTTCATACTGTACTGTGTATTACTCTCAGAAGAGATTTGTTGTGGCTTATCGCACAATATCTCATTTTTGATCTGACTCAAAGGCATATTCTGCCCAATATTCCCTCTGGCTCCATTTTCTGCAAGACCACATGCATCTAGAATGTCGCCAGTGGCATCCATGTACATTGAGCCACACATAAGTGAGTTCATATGCTCCAGAACATATATCACATCCAATTTATCAATGTATGGTTCCAAATAATGGCATCCTCCAACAGATGACATTCTATACCTATATGATGTCGAAATAAACTTCTGGAAACTTTTATAGTCGTTCATTGTTTTGAAAAACTTGACTGCCTTGAAAAGACTCTCCATGATCTCATTTGAGTATGGCAACCGATTTACAAAAAACCCATCAAACTTCAAATTCCTGATCGCAACCTTGCAATGTACCATTGACGGCAGCAATAAAAGCAAAGAGTCATTTACAATAACTAGATCTTCCTTATTACATTGGCTGTTTATCTCCTCTGCTATCTGGTGGTTGTACCTCGAGTACTTATCAAATATCGATTTCGAGTTTGCCAGATTGTCGATTCCAAAGCTTACCTTTCTCATTAGCTTGTTATATAGTGTCTCATACTCCAGGTTTCCACCAGTATCTATATACTTAATGTTGTAAATCGATTCAAACTCCTTCGACTTCAATATCTTATCCGAGTAAAGTGTCTGGATCTTTGATGAGGCATTCTCAGATGGTTTGAGCTTCAGCTCGTTTGTGGAATGCTTTCTTGAGATATAAAATATTTTCATACCCCTTAAAACCTGTAATTTATTTATATCCATATCAACCAACTAAAAAACAAGCAATTTTGATTAACTCAATACGTCATTATTGCGACGAAAAGGACTCATTATAGGTGGGTTGCCAGCAAATCAATTTATGTATTTTGGAGAGACACTTATGCATAAACATCTTGCCTACGACCACAGCACACAATGTTCCAATTCATTTTACTGGATACATATTGGAGATTAATATTGTACTTGATACCTAACAAATTTTTGTATCTATTTATTTAAAAAACTAATGTTCTTGGCAACCTTCCTATGAACATTTCTGGAACTCAGTTATCTGACTGATGCCATTTTTAAAGATGGCTTATTTTACTAGCACAACCAGGAAAAATCAGGTGCGTGTGCCGAATATCGAATTGTCTGACTTACTTGAATCGCTATCCCCATCTCCAGAAACATTTACAGATATAGAACTTGGTGTTAAGGTATTTGTTTCAGAACTACATTCTAATTTACTATCCACAATTGTCTGAGATGTGGTTGTAGAATAAGTTTCTGGTAAAGATATTCCTGCAGGCTCTACCACTCTTGGTTCATCTTGACTATTAACCGAATTATTGATTTTATTTCCGTTGTTATCGGGAGCCTCTTTTGGATTCTCCTCCGAGCTTGAGCTGTCCGTCTCTACTATTATCTTCTCTTTCATGCCAATTTCTGATTCCTTATCTGTATCCAATTTATGTTTCAACAGCTGATTCTTCACCTCTTTTTTGAATTTTAATACATCAGGAATAGCTGCTCTATATTCCTTGCCATTTACAGTGAACTGGAGAATATTATCGTCACTATGCCTGAATATATTGGGCCTAAGTACGAAGTTGAGTAGAACTGTTGGAATCCTCTCTCGGACAAATATAGCTCGTCCCTCTTTTATATACATAGTACCCATCCCAAAATCTAGCCACTCATCAGAATCCAAATATGTTATGGATGCACTAAAGCGCATCTGTTCAATATTTTGTTGGGAGCTGTTGCCCATATGTTTTCTAGCCTGCCTCTGACTATCTTCACAAGCTTCCGATGGACTTGCCTTTTTTAAGAATGCACAACTTGTGTCCTTCTTTTCAATCCCACCCTTATTAAAAATATTCCCGTTGGAACTATTACTTACCAATAATTCGTCCAAGGGACTTTTTGGGATGAAAACATTACTCTTAAATTTCTTATTCTGGATATCCTGCTCATCATTCTTACATTCTGGCGAATTACCTACATCCTGAGCAGCATTTTTTACGATAGGAGTATCAGCCCTATCTTTTACAGCTATTCCACTATCTTCCAATGATTTTCCATGCTCCTCAATTTCTTTGGCGGTCATGGAGGGGTCGAAATAGCAAAGAATGAGGACCAATTACCAATCAAAAATAAATTAACAAGACTCGAAATAAACACAGGCTTGTCTAACCTTGCAAATTACATTATTGCTCGAATTTATTTATATTTTTGGAAAGAGTTTTAATTTCTGTGCAGAGCGATTCAATTTGTTTTATATCCACATCGAATTCCTTGAATTTTTCAATAAGAATATCCAGTCTCAAACTAACGTCCTTTGCTGTAGTGCTCATAAGGGGTTGCAGCAAAGGAAATTTATTAGAAGACATTTGGTTTGGCAACAATCGACTTATTGGTATAACATTTTGGGTTTTTAGGAATACTTTCTTGAAGCAATGCCTATCGATGATAAAACTGGTTACCTAATAATGTCTTAGGAGCCTTTATGGCATTGATATCCTGTCTATTATATTAGTTGTATAGAAACATATTTTTAAGGAAGAAATACACTTGTATTGATAAAATTGACTGACTGATGTCCACAAAATTTAATCTTTACCAGCTAAACTGCATTTTCAACGATACATTCGAATACCATCTCTACATCTGATGTTATGATTTCCGGTGCAATGTCTAAGTGAATGGTAGTCATACTATTTACAATACATCCCACTACTGCATCCAATACAGAATTATAAATTGATTTCCTCAGTGACTTTTCTATTTCCACGGTCTTATTGCCCGTTCTAAGTTTACTACTTCTATTCTTAATTCTTGTCTGAGTAAAGCTTCTCTCCGTGTTTTCTTCACAGCCAATCCCTCCAGAATCATCTCCACTATTCTGTACTTCAATATCTGGCAATTCTGCACAATTTTTTTCACTTGTGCTTGTAGTAGACAGGTGCTTTGGATCTTGCTGATGAATCAATGATATATTATGGTTTTCCTGTTCCTTGTCACTGGTATCAAAATCGGTGCAAAGCACTTTATTGTTCACATAAGATAAGTTGTATTGAATGGGTATGGCACAATTAATACCAAGAAGAACCATCTTGCTTGGATCTATATCTGACTCTTGAGGATCAAATATTAATTTGAATCTCCCATGATTACATATTGATCGACTACTGACACTTAAATGTATACTTGGGACAAGTTTTCCGTATACTCCCAAAGATAGATGCTTCTGTTGATTGTGCCAAATAATATATGTAATATTCATATTCTCTGTTTCATCGTACCTACTTTCTAAATTATCAGATTTGTGAGGATTTTTGCAGAGATTTTCAACCTTGGAATCATTGGTGCCACGAATTTTTAAACAGAAATATCTTTCTGAAGCCATACACGTATCAGAATCCACTTCTAACACATCAATATCAAGGCTCACAACTGGATTTTGAGCATCCTGGATTGCTTCATCACATATATTCTCCGGAGAGTTGTCATCAATATTCAATGAAGAACAGTCATCTCTGCTTTCTTTAGATTCCAATGAAGTTGATAGGTCAATGTTGGTGAAAGAACTCTGATCACCAACAAGTTCTGAGTCCCATACCATATTAGATGATCCACGGATTATTGAAATGGTGGGACTATGAATAGGGCCAGATTTAGGCTGCATAGTTCCACAGGAAATGGCTTTTTCATCATCTGACAACTGTGATTCACCAACAAAACATGCCTCCTGTTCTTCGAATACAATCCCATACTTTGGATCTTCTTCCATATTGTTAAGACTACCATTTGAATTTTTCATTCTGTAGTTACTTGAACCATTTGTATGCAAAGAATTCCTATTCAAAAATTGAGAGCCGAGCAACAGGGATATTGCCAATAGTAGCAATAGTAATAACACCATCCACTTGTATCTTCTGTTGTCCTTCTTCATCTCCACTTAGGGATTAAAAATCAAACTGTCAAAATTGTGATTTTAATCAGAAATTAATTAAAAACTACAATTGGCTGATTTAAAGCTGAAATTCGAATAAAAGAAACTGTTACTACGGGACTTATTATTAGATATCAAATGAACTTGAAATGGTTTTTATTAAACCAACTTAGAAATTAAAATTATTAATCACAAACTAAGAACACATATCAGTATGCACCAATTTCTCACAAGTACTGTAACCCTACTGATTAGTTAAAAATAAATTGACATTATTTCGATAGAAAATCAAATATTCCTCCGTCGAGCAAATTCGGACCTCTTAAAAATATTTAATGTTTAATCTCATTCATCAGGAACGCCTTTTCTCTACTTTCGCTGACAAAGTCCAGTATTGCTGCTGCTCCAGCCCTCTTCAACTTGACTGGGTAAATTTCTGCAAATTCCTCCCTGGTCTCTAGGGTAACTATAGGAACATTATTAATCTTGCACTTAGCTTCAATAATTTCCCTGTACTTCTGAATTAGATCGTTAGAGAGGATAACCAACTGCACAGGCTGTTCCCTATAGAGGGACTTTGCAACCTCCTTCGACCCGAGAACAGTCTTGACATGGTTGTGAGATGTCTTCAAGCACTTCTTTAGGCAATTCTTCATATTCAACTCCTGTTCAAATTGTTCGGACATATTTTGAGGGTTTTGAAAAATTTTCAAAAAAACTTTACAAAGAGGTTTTGGACTTGATGGGAAGTATCTAGATGAACCTTTCTCAAAAAACAATCTATTCTGCACTCCAATTTTGATTAGATGCATACCCCATCCAAAAATACTCCCAGAAGCCATTCTCTCGAAATCTCCAATTATATGAATTTTCCTGCCCTTCAATGGCAATTGTGTTTTCTTCACCTCAGACGTTCGATGAAGTTCGAAAAACAAACTACAATAGATTTATTGTGAAGATATCCACTCCAAGCTGTGGGCCATGTGGAGAACTGCAGGAGTTTTTGGATCAATATGAAACAGACAAACTAATTCCTATATTTATCTTGGATGCTACAAAGCCCTGCGAGTTGTTTAGGGATCTGCAGAGAAGATACTCAATTAGATCTGTTCCATTCGTAGGGATCTTTGGATCAAACATGGAGGAAATTAAGATTATCAGGGGATTTAATAAGGAAGAAATAATAAACGAGTTGGAGCGATTCAATATTGATGATCCACTGCCAAACCCAAGCCTATAATAAATTTAATTCTGGGAGTGTTTTAGAAACGGGTTTTCGACCCTGTGGGATGATAAAGCCTGTTTATTCTATTCAATCATATTTAACACTCCATACTTGCTGTTGTTTGCTTCATTTGTGTATTTCACTTTCTCATCATAGGCTTCCCTGTCTTTTCTATACAGGGCAGATGCAGGGCCATTTGCGGGACTATGCGGATTTGGATAGTCAAATAGTTGGGTCAGCCCGTTTAGAATATCTGAAACCGTCAGGGAAGCCTGCCACTTCGAACCCAGGATGTCCAGACACACAGCTCCATTGGGATACACATTTGGGTTGTACACCTCGTTTTTAAAGGTAACATGTGGCGGAGACATTGGATAGTTTTTGGTAAAAGTAAATGTTAACTGGAAAAAGTACCCATCTTTATGAAACTGGCAGTCCCAAATCAGAAAGTTGTCCTTCCTAGGCTGGGCATAGAAGCCAAACTTTCTGGTTTTTTGAATCAATTTCAGTTCGTTCTGCAGACGAAGAGTTGCATTCATTTTGGGACAAGAAAAAATAGTTTATAACTGGGATTCGTAGGAAATATAGAATAGTTGTAGTTGCATATCTGTCCACTCGACTTAAAATCACTGTTGCTGGTTTGGCTGGAATTTATGAGCATCAGATTTCCGATAGATTCTATCTACCGGTAGTGTTTCCTTTGAAATATGGATAAGACATCCGCCAAAGGAAATTTGGGCTGGACTTGGATTTTTGAAGATCAAATCCCAAAATTTTTGGCCCCCAATGACACTTAGTCTTGGAAACAACACTATCATAAATAAAGAAAATAAGAATTATAGTGAAATCGATGAAGAAACATTGGGTATCCTTTGCAATCCGGCTCTTGCTGCATTTAACCGTGCGCTTGATGAAATGAAGAAGTCCCCATCACTGGAAACACTATCTGAAATCCACCTCTCACTGTTGGTTGATTTCTCTCAAGTCAATGTAAAAATTATTGAGCGAATCGGTGAATTGGTCCAGTTTATTAAATATCCAGAGTTTTACAAGCAAATGTGCATAATATTCTGCGATATTTCTCATTACAACCCACCCATTGTCAAGATATTGGTGGAGCAAGGCCTCTTTGATTTATTAGATCCCACCCATCCGTTGAGTTATGATTTAATCTTCAGCATGTGTGATCAAAATAAACACTCTGCTAATATATTCTTTACTGAAAAATATATTGAAAGGGGATTTGACAGGAGCAACGAAAAAATAAAAGTACTTTTAGAACAAAGACAAAAGCATACCATCGGAGAGGAAGGATGTACGGAAACAGAACCATAGTTGGTTTGGTAGGCCCATAAGTTTAATAAATTGATCTTTCAAATAAATTGGGAGCATTCCATCCATTAAGAATAAGTCTAAATCGCTGAAATTGCTCGTGACAAGTACAGGATTAATGAAACAATATTCTCTATGCAATTTGTATCATAAATATTTCTTCTGAGTTAAATTCTTTAATGGCCATGTGGACTAATAACGCCAGATCAGTTATTCTATTCCAACATCACTCAGAAAATCCTTTTTCTTAACGCCTAAGCCCTCACTTACTTCATCAACAATATTTCTAAAAATCTTAGTTCTTTTAGAGTCAACTTTTTTCAGAGATTGCAATTTCTCCATCCGCTTGTCAAATTTGTCCTTGTCAATCACTGTCATGCTGAACACATCCTTGTTTTCTTCAATATATTCCATCATCTGTTGAATTCTTACCTTCATTTCTTCGGTGCTTAACTCTGATTTTAAACCGTTAATTTGCTCAGTTAGTGTGGAATTTTGCAGCTTCAACGATTTTAACTCTGCCTCTGAACTCTCAAAGGCCCTTCTAAGTAACTCTAGGGACCGAGAATCATCATTGGGATCAATCTCAGTGGTTTCCACTTCACTATCTTCAGAGATGCTGAGGGATTTTTTAAGATAGTCTGTGGTGAAATTCATCTTTTCCTGATTCAGATAAAATACCTTTGTCTTGCCATTTATCTTAACCGTAATCATCTGTTTTTCCTCCAAATCACTCAAAACCTTTTCAACTTCAGATTTTTTACTATTTTTGAACTGCAAAGCCAACTCGGTCAGAATGAATGGCTTGTTGCTGTAATACAATAAAGTATACAAATTGTCCCGTAGCTTTCTATATTCTGCTGCTTTTTTTGCATCGGAATTTTCTTTTTTGGGTGCTGAGGACATGGGGTGAAAGAAAACACCATTTGAAGTAGTTCTAGTATTCTAGTATAGGGTATATTTCCCAGATAAACCTTTGGGTTGTGATTGGATGGAATGACGGAATAGATGAGTAAACTGCATTCATCAACTTTACCAACCACTCACACCAGATTCATTACCTCAATCTGATCCAGTAGCCACTTGAACCCATCGTCCAAGCCGATGTTCAATTTTGCACTTACAAGAAAAACCTTCGAATTGGCAAATGGATTGGCTATTCGAACATCCCTGCTTTTTCTCTCCTGTAAGTCGATCTTGTTTGCAAAAATGGCAACTGGCACATCCAAGCTAGATATTTCCGAGAAATAGGACATTTCAGAGATCAATGGGAGTCTCCGGTCTGAAATATCAAGGACATAAATTACACCATCGATCTTTTCAAAGTAATTCGACCAAAACTTCTCAAACATGCTTTGCCCACCAATATCTAAAATAGTCAATTCATACTCCTTGTAGTTCGAGTTGTACACTTGATATCCAAAAGTAGGTGCAATGTCCACCTCTATTCCGAGATATCTCGTAAGAATTGTGCTTTTACCGGCATTATCCAGTCCTAGCACAACCAGCTTGATCATCTTATTATTCTTTTTAATTTTCTGCACCAAAGTGGCAAAAGCCATTATATCGGTTGGAAAAAGGAATATTTATCAGCAAATCACAGCCGGGATGATTCATCATAAGATACGCAGACATGCAGGGACAAATAGATCGGATATAATACTCTCAATTTCTTTTGAACTATACGTTTGTACTTATTTTTCCTCCAAAAAAGTCTGTTTCTGAGCCCCCAGAATTGTATGTTCGATATCAACGATGAGGATATCAAAGAATTGCTCAATAACTATTCTAAAGAGAAGAATATGCCATATGATCTGGAGTATATTGTCGAGTGTGGGTTAAAGTATATTTATGGGAAGTCTCACTACAAAAACGGGAAAGTCGAACCGTGCGAATCGAGTTTTTCGGACTTCATTCACAACAAACGGAGTCACAGATGCAAAAATCACTTTCTCAAAACATCATTGAAGAAGTTAAGCATCCCAGACAGCTTATTTAGTTGTTGGACCGGCAACAATATCGCAGTCCTTTCGAGTAATAATGTTTTGCATGCATACTACAGGTCCGAGCATCTCTTTGAGGCACAGATGCAGGATATCTCCGCCATGACGGCTTCAAATTCGAAGATATATCTTGGGACATATTCTGGCAATCTCATTCACTATGATCCAGTTTCCCAGTCGGAAAATATTCAAGAGAGGCACTCAGGAGCAGTTACTTCCATTCGATGTGTTGAAACCTCAGATTGTGGAAACTATGTCTTGAGTTCTGGTACCGATGGTTCAATATTTTTCAGAAAGAAAATCCAAATCTCAAACCACGAAATACTTGATTCTATCTATGTTAACGATAATCATTTTATATGCACTTGTAGTGACAACTCCATTGCTGTATATAGATCAGAGAAATTAATTTCATTTGTTGGGCACAAGTCACGTATTAACACTTTGAGCTATGACAGAATTGCTATTACAACCTCCTCCGATGGACTTATGGGGCTGTTGTCTCCATATGGACTGAGGGAAACAAATCCTCTATTGTCGGATGGTAGAGAATATCATACTATATTGGAGCCTGATAGCCTTTCAAATTTCGAAATGAGAAGCATTGGTTGTTCGCTCCACAAACAGCTAGGGAATGACAAGGTTTTGGGATTTGGGATGGGAAGTTTAAAAATATACGATATAGCATCCGATTCAGCATTGAGTGTGTATGGTGGCAATACAAACGACGGGATTGCCATTGAAAGCGCAGATATGTTCAACAGTGTCGTTGTTTATGGAGTAGGTAATGCCATGAATTTCTGTGATATTCGCACTAGGGAGAAATTTGGAATTCTGACTGATTCACCCATAAAGAATATTGAGTTTAATTCAACTGGAGACTTATTATTTGTTTCTTCTGATGATGGGCCAACTATGGTTGAATTGAGATCCTAAAGGTGTTGTGGATCAGTCAAATATTGGTTGTAATGATTGACAAAAATTCTGAGTGACTATCCCAATCTACAATGCCAGCGTGGACGAACAATAAATGTGGTTGTTACACTGATCAGCTACTTTTCTTAACTGTTGTTTAGAGTTCGTGGCTAAAGTCAAAATTTCAAGAAATTTATAACTAATTAATTTTACGAGCCCCTTTGAGATAATAATGGATACTAAAAGCCATCTTTTACTGTGTAAATCACTGCTTTTATTACAGAATGGAAGATACGATGTTGCTCTAGCGGTCTTGGAAAGACTTGAGAGTAAATATCCAAAAAACATTACAATTAAATCAAAAGTTGCCGAAGTAAAATACCTACAGGAGAAATATTATGAGGCATCGAGGATATACTTTTATATTTTAATACATTTACCTAAGGTAGATACACCAGAGAATAATAAAATTAGAGAGGAAAACCAGAAGAAGCTTGTCAGTTGCTGTGTTTTATCGCCTAGAGAAATACAGTTGGATAGTCCATATGTAGACTGTTTTACAAGGCATACGAAACTCGACTTAATTGACTTTTATTCAACCGTGCTATCCTTCAGTCAGGTGTCATTTGAAACACTGGGACATCACAAAACCATTTCGTTATCATACATGCTGAATGCATCAGACAAAAAATATCTCAAGTGCGGCTATTCCCATAACTTGCAAAAAACATACAGCACAAATGACTTCCACGAGATATATAACTCAATAGTTTACGAAATTACAAATGGTAGCCTATTAACTGCACTGGAAAAGTTGTGTAAAGTTTTCCACTCAAAATCATTCTTTGATGTTCTGGAGTTCCTGGTTATCAAAGAGAAACTTGAGATCTTGTACTTCCTGTCTAAGAGAAGTGATTTCTTCAAAGCATACCTGGTTGAATCCATAGACAAAATAAACAAAACAAGGAAACTTATCTTTACCAAAATCTACCAAACCACAGACAATATATCCGAATCAACAGCAGACTGCATCCTAGAGCTGCTCGATACCATAAGTTTGTGACACATTCCACACAAAATTACAACCCAAAGAACCCCATGATTCACAATCAAAAACAAACCATACCCATAACCATTTTATTGAACTGGAACAAACTCGCCTGAACACGTGTACTCAAAGGCAGTGGAGTAGATATCACTAGATGATGGCAACTTTGAGCGAAGTATCAAATTGTACCATGCCCCAACCTGCGGTCTGATGCGTTCACGGAGGATAGAAACCCTACCATTCAGAATATCTCTTGGGTTCACTGCACGGATCACCTTCCAGTCAAGAATATTGTTCGTCCTGTTTTCCCCAATGAACACTGAGTAGCAACTGATATCTGTCACTTCAACCTTGTATCTGAAAAACAGATCACTTCCTCCACAGCACCTGATGGAATAGAGATGGATTATTGGGTCGCACACAAATGGCCTCTCTTCACAATAGTACTTTCTTGAGTAGTCACATGGGTTTGGGAATATTTCACATCTCTCAGGTCTCCTCCTATCACATCTTACCCTCTTGAAGCAAATCTCCTTTGGCTTGCAGGGAAAACGGTCACCTTTCCTGCAATGCTTTCCCCAACGACCCTTAGGGTTGACCCAATCAATATTACATTTCTTCTTCCTGTGACATCTCTTTGACCTTCTCTCATCAATGTCAGACGACTCGCTAGAATCATCCACACTGGGCTTACATCCTGTGTACAATCCCAATCCACAATCAGAGCGCTTATACACACTCCTGGAACTTCTAGGTCCCAAACACATCAACAATCCAAACGATAAAGTGAGAAACTTACCTGACAACATATGGGTCCACGGATTTTTTTCAATTTATACTTGACTTTATGATGTCACACCAAATTTTTCAATTGCATCATTTTAAATTAAATTTCTCATTTCCAAAAATGTCCATTCCTTCTATACAAATCAATGTCTAAAGGTTACATATTCTGGACTATGTAAATCTTGTTTTTTCTTTAAATTATTAAAATATCAGAAAATGAACTGTTTTAGATAGTTAAGGATCTGTTTAATATTCACAAAATTATACAATCAGGTATTATACTGCTGAAATTGATGATGGATGAATAGATTCAAGTACCATCCCCTCTGAAACATATTTATTTCAGTCATTTTTGAAAACCATTTATTAAAAGACTCTTTTATTCATTCTACCTCCATCTTCATGTTGCATTCTATTCATTTCAACCTATTTGTCTCATCTCTGTAATCAAATCAAGAGATGATATTTAATTGATTGTGATGAAACCTCAGTATGTAGCCAAATATAAAATATCCAATTCTCTATTTCCTTGTGGGATAACTCTAAATTAAGTTCAGCTCCAGAATAGTTATTTGAGATGGTTACGGTTGTTATCTACTGGAATCCTAGGATGGTATTTATTCCAATCCATGGTAGCATCAGTAACTATTGATACTCCATAGCCATTTCATATTACTATTTATATGTTGAATTCTACAGGCTTTTGGCAATTTTTACCCATGGTCTTCATTCCATCATCCGATTGTGATTCCAGCGAATTTGAATGCTTTAAAGATAATGCCAACAATCCATATAGGCACAGCCTCACAAGAGCTCGCCATAAAGACTATAAAAGACAGAATCTAAAGAAAACCACACCAAGACAGGGCGAGGCGTCAAATCAGTTGCATTCAATAAACAGATATTTGATTAACTCCTCAAAAGTCAAGAAAATTTCGAAGTGCATTGAGAATGGAGAGTTTCCACTTGTAATATATGGGCCAAGTGGGGCTGGAAAGACATTTGCAATTATTTCGATATTGAACAGGCTTAATTTAAAGTATAACTTCGTTGATATTTCCAAGTCTACCCTCAACAAACCTCTAAAGCCGATAATCAATATTGTTGAGATCAGAAATATCCTGGAAATTAGAAAAATTAATCATTTTAGTAATTTAATTATAGAAACAAATTTGGAATACCTAGATAAGCTTGGTGATAAAGATAGTTTTATGAAGAATTCAGATCCAGAACTAGCCTTAGTCCCAAGTTGTTTTGGCAAATCTAATGGAAAGCACGATGACAGGTATAGACTAAATACCAATTGGGCAAGGGATGGAAGTTTGATCGGCTCAACAGACAATGTAAGTTCAGAATTTTCTATTGATTTATCAAGTTCAATTGAGTCCAAGGATGCTGGTGACACCTTAATCCATTCTTCCTGTGATGCCACCTCGTCAAAAGTGAATCTTATAGGCCTTCCAGTTGGCACCACATTTATCAAATTTTCCAGAGCAACAGAATTTCAAATCAGAAAACTAGGAATTGGTGGATCTAATGGGAATTTGTTTGCAATTAATCATCCCATACTGCAGAATCCCATCCATGTAGACATTTTTAGATTTATCGGTAGAATATTCTATAAAAAAATTAAGATCAAACAACTATTCGTAAAGAACCGAAAAATTCTGATTGTCGATGAAATTAGAATACCTATGCTATCAAGTAAGCCTGATGATGGCACATCATGCAAGAAAACAGAATTCTCGGAAAATAAGACCAACTGCCTTAACAAAAACACAGGTCAGCTGCAAGCCAAAAGTAATTCTAATCTAGGTGATGAGGATGCCAATACTTCTGACTCCTGTACATTTGATGATAATGAGCTTGACTTTAGTTCAACAGAAAATAAACAGGGAGACATACCAGAAATGATTTCTCATGTCACCGATACTTTCTTGGAATTTGAGACCTCAGATGAAATACTTGTCCCGTTGTGTGAATTTGATAGAGGCATGATTATTGAATATTTATACACTAATATGTTAGAATTTACAAATACACACAATATTGTCCAGTTTTATGATAGTCTTAGCAACACAGAGTTTACAGAAGATGGGGTGCTAATATTTATAAAAGCATTACTTGACAAGAGCAAAAAGCCAGGGCGGTTCGTTTCATTTAAAAGAGGTGGATGAAATTTTGGAAATTTACAATATCAAACAAAATATCTCCAACTCTGATAAAAAATACTCTTTTCCATTAATTTAGTGACATGATGGCGTACTTTTGGTATTTAACGAGAGTTGTCCTTTTTTTCCTCTGTTATCTCCCACTGGAAATATTCACATCTTTTAGGAAAATATTTGCAACAATAAAAATACTTATTTATGTTTGGTCCTTTTTTGGTTTGTAATCTTTTTGCAGGTTTGTTGCATATGCACTTTGGGAAAGTAGTTTTGCTCGATTTAATTGTTGAAGTCTTTACAGTAGATCTATACGAGTTCATAGAGAATTGAGGACGGGGTTTTTTAGCATTGCTAGGGTTTGCACTTGTGGGTATTCGTCCGACGGTGTTATTCGATCTATTTTCAATATTATTGCGAGAGATACCTTTTGAGGTAGTTCTTATTCTTTTAGTATTTGTTTCATCATAATTTAAACCATCTCCTTCACTGCTGTCATCACGGCGGAACTTTCTAGTGTGACCATTTCCACTAGTATTGTGATCATTTGTGTAAATATTGGTGGTGTTCTGCCTCAATATCCCCACAAACTGTGCTATATTCGCCTCCATCTTTTTATAAATCTTCTGAAATACATCTATTTCCCGTCTGACCAGGTCATTTCTTTTCATTTTGCCTTCGCAAATTTTCACTAGATCAATTTCCAAATCTTTCCTGAGGTTTGGCTCACTGATAGGTAGCTTTAAATTATTATATCCCTCAATCAAATTAATTCCAAGTGGAAATGGAATTAGCCTGTTGTTTTCCTTCTTCACATAATTTCTGAGTTGAATTTTTTGAATATGCTCGTGTATTGTCGCGTCAGTACCTATTCCGTTCTTATCCATTAGTGCAATCAAATCACCTTCAGAAAGATAATCGGGCCTTGAAGTGTTTCCGGAAATAAGAGAAACACAGCCAACGCGACCATTGGAGCTGGAGTTTCCACCGACATTCTTGGCATTCTGTATTGTTTCACCAATCTCATAGCTGGAAATTGGTTTTGAATCCCATTTATCGTAAATGTAGATGTCCAAATAATTTCGATGTGTAATGACAAGACCTTTTGCAGTAAAGATTTCTTCACAGACATAACTGCCTCTGTCAGTATTTGTGGAATGTGACACCTGGAGGGTAACCTCTGTTTCTACTCCTCTTGCATTGTCACTTATGCATCCTAAGAATCGTCTAGCTATAAAATCAAATATCTTTCTCTCATCTCCTTCTAATCCATTCCCATCTCTCAGTGGATATATCGGTGAGTGTGCCTGATCATTGTTTAATCCATTTCTAGGATGGCAAAAGATCAACTTCTCTGCATACTCGGAAAACTTTGTATCATGTTGCAACTTATTGATTATTGAAGTGTATCCAAAGCCACTCCCAAAAGAATCTGTTTCTGTTCTAGGATATGAAATATACCCCAAGTTGTACAACTTCTCCGCAATATCCATAATTTTTTTCCCTGACATTTTATAATATCCAGAAACCACCTTTTGAAACTCAACAGTTCTTAGTGGTAATGGTTTGTATTTTGTTCTGTTGGCCACATTCTTACTCATTACAGTTATGTCTTCATATCTTATTAGATTATAGAAGTATAAAACACAGTTCTTGTCAAACACATCTCCCCTTGACCATCTAAAGGTGTCTTCATCACCATATTGGTTGTTTCTACATTCCTTGGCAATGGTTGTGCCTCTAACAGTTACATTGATCGAATAAAATCTTTCTGGTTGAAACCTAATTATCTCGTTGTGTCTTTGGACCACAAAGTTCAGTGTCGGAATCTGGCACGGCCCAAAAGATATTATATTTTTATCGGCAGTTATGGCTTCCATATCTTTCGTATTCGAATACGAAAGTGTCTGCAACCTTGTAAATGCACTGCCCAATCTCAAATCCAGTTCTATTCTTGCATCAACCGCATCTGACTCGTTGTAGTTAATATCGATCAGGTTGTCCAGTGCATTTACAACTTCAGTTCTAGAAATGCCTGAAAAACGAGCTCTTTTTATAATAAGCCGGTTGGAACTCGGATACTTGCATCCTGCTCCCTCATCTCCACCATGTTTTATAAGTAAGACTTTTCTAATCTGATTGGCTATATGCTCACCCTCTCGATCGCAATCTGTCCAAATTATTACCATTGAGCAATTTTGAGATTGAGAAATAATATTCTCTTTTATTGATAGAAACTCATCTTTAATTTTACTTTCGATTGGACATGTAAATAGCTCAAATGGGTCTACCTCGTTCCATTTGGCCTTCCGAACAAACTCGTAGTTGAATAGATGGCCCAAGACACTTGTAAAAACCATTGAATCCCCATCATATTCAAATATATAGTTGGGACAGAACTTATTTCTTCCCCGGAAGCTATGTATTTTACTGGAGAGTACTTTGCTGATTGATTTTGCCACAGATGGTTTCTCTGCTACATTGAGAATTTTCATGCATAAAAAGAAATATTAAAAAATAAACTTGAAAGCAGTGGCAAAGCTTGAGGTGATTTGAGTCAAACTTAGTTGATCTTCAGTACTCCAACCAAGGTTATGGGTTTAGTTCAATTAAATGTCGATTGGGAAATATGAGTGCAAAAGCAATATTTCCTATGTTTTAGTCAGACTCCAAGCTGAAACTTTACAGAAAATTTTGGATGAATCCCAAGTATCTCAACAACCTCTGGTCACCATATTTTACCTTCCACAAACCTTAGTAAATCGCAGATTTCATTGGTATTAATCTGGCATATTGTTTTTTTATATTTTCGGACCCATGTATAATGTTATTTTACCTACCTACAACGAGGTTGATAATATTGCCATATTGGTGAGAATGCTTAGTGATGTGTTCCATAGGCTGAATTGTAAATATATTCTCATAATCGTCGATGACAATAGTGCTGATGGGACTGCAGAAGAAGTAGAAAAGTTGCAGATACAAATGGGTGAGGATCAATTAAGGCTCATAAGAAGACCAAGAAAAATGGGACTGGGTTCGGCATATTTTGAGGGGGTGGAGTATTGTAGATATGATTATACAATTATTATGGATTGTGATCTACAACACAATCCGTTTGACATCCTGGAAATGAGTAAGTATAAGGAATATGACATTGTTACAGGAACAAGATATACCTTGTATGAACTTAAGGACAATAGTGAGTCGATGGGTTCCAGAAGAAAGGCATATATGGACAGTGATTCTGAGAATAAATCGTGCGAAAATGGGGAGGACGATGAACATCAAGCTGTTCATGTCATAAATCGTGGTGTAAGTGGGATGCCCGACGTTTTCACCAGGGAAAATAGCTCAAATATTAAGAATGTGGGAAGCAGTTTGGTTATCAAATATGGATGTGTATGTGGTTGGTCATTTAAAAGAAAACTAGTGTCTTCAGTTGCAAATACCCTTGCTAGTTTTGTATTAGATTTGAAATCAACAGACTTGACAGGTTCCTATAGAATTTATAAAACTGAGATGCTGAGGAAGCTGTTGAAAAGTGTCCGCAACCAGGGCTTTGGATTCCAGATGGAAATTATTGTAAGGGCTGAGGGATATGGAGCCACGATAAAGGAGGTTCCCATTACATTCTATGATAGATCAAGTGGAGAATCTAAGATGCAAATAATAGAAATCTTGAGATACTTGAAGTCAATTGCTTGGCTGTATTTTCTGGGTTAATAAATTAATTAAGTGCCAGTTCTTTTAAACAGAAGAGGTCTCCTTCGTGTGACTGCCATCTTAGTTCTAGACATTGGCTCCTACAAGATCACTTTGATGCAGGGTAAGACCAGTCCACAAAAATAATTTCACTGTACTTCGCTTTCAAGCTCCAACCCATTTATCTCATCTATTCATTTCTGATTTTATCCCCAAAATGGAGACCAAATCTATGAACAATCTAGAATTCATTTCTCTTCTGAAGGAAGATAGAAGCTCCGCAGAGTTGATATCAGTTTTGGAAACTATCGAGTTCTCCATAACTTTTGAAAACTCATCCATTGTAATAAGTTACCTAACAAAACTCTTTTCTACAGAAATTGAGATGGAAGCACATCTGAGGCCCTCGTTCGAATGGCATATTGAGAAAATCACCGAGCTATTGAGAAATCATGTCCCCAATCTATTTCATTCCTACATTTCATTCGATTTCAAATACTTGGAGGAGGAAAAGGAAGAAAAACAGTCTATCTTGGAGCTGTTTCGGCACATGATTTTTGAGGTTCTAATCAAAAAATCAAAAAGTGAGATAGAGAATGGAGTTGATAGGATATTCAGAACTGCTGCATTTGAGATAAAAGTTCCATTGAGCACTTTCCTGGTGAAGTATTTTGAAAGAGTAGAGACTTTGAAAATACTGGAAGAGGTGGCATTTCTGCTTGAGGAGTCGGATATAAGAGAAGTTCTGGACTATCTTTTACAAGTCTGGCACTCTCCTGAGAGTTCGAATTCTTTTGTGTTGTCAAATCTGGACTTATTTTTCTATTTTCTAAAGGCAACCAATCAAAGGGTGTACAAGAGAATGTTCGAGCTGATCCACACCCAGAAAGCCTATTTCAAGGAGGTATTTATTTCCAGTCTCCCAGAAATCAATATCGATCCCATTTTGGACAATACAAGAGACTACAACTTCGAAATTATCAGCGCGCTGTTTGAAAAAAGGCCTTACTTAGCCCTTTCTGTAATTGAGGGGGTCAAATCTGGGAAGGTGCTGATTCCAAGAGGTTCCTTCATCAAAAAAATTTCGGAGATTGATGAATTTTTCAGTCCATATGTGGGGGAACTGGACCTAAGCCCGACAGAAATGAATGAAATATGCTCCGAAAGTATCTTGTTTTGCAATGAGTATTATAAAAAGATTGATAATGTGGATGAAATGATGGAGTTTGCAAAAACCATGTCGAACAAGGATGCTTCGGTTATTATTGAATTTATTCGCAATGTCCAGACGAACTCTGAAGCAGCCTTTACGATGTTTATTGAGTGTTTGGCAAAGAATATGAGATTCTCTGGGGACCTGAAGAGTTACTTAATCGACAATTTTGCAAGAAAGGAACTATATTTCCATCAATTTATTTCATATTTCTCTGTCCAGGAGATCGAGGAATTGATGGTGAGGTACTACAAGCCGAGGATTAGTTTGGAGAGTCTTTTTAAGAAATTCTATCCACAAGAGCTGCTGATTGAAATCCATAAATTTCAATCCAGAGACCTCACAAACAATCTTTTCAAGGAGGCAGTAGCTTCGAACAAATTTTCTGACGATGATTTTGCATTTTTGATGAAGTCCTTAGAGGGTATGAAGTCAGAATGTAAGATGGTCACATGCTTCCAGCTGCTCAAGAACAAGCCTGAACTGAGGAAACAGGAGATTGTTTTTCTTCAAAGATCATTTGAAGACTTTATCCTTAAGGATGAAGTGCTCTTGGATGCTTTTGAATCGTGTGTAGAGATGATCGGGGTGGCTTTTATAGGTGTGATGGAGAAATGGAGCCGCGAGCGAATTTCCATGATTTTTAAACATTCTAATCGTATTAGGAAAATGGTTCGAGAGTATATGTATGAGGATATGGGCAGAGACCTCAGATGGATTAGAGGTTACCTGAGATACAAGTAGATTCTTAGTTACTTATCATCTGAATGCCTGTTTGATGCTTACATTTTAACTAATTATGAAGTTTATTGGAACTCACAAGTTCGGAATGTAGTTAAAAATAAATATATACCCGATGACAATTTAGTATGTATATCTGGCTTTGCAATTTGTTCCAAAAAATATGTCTTTCTGATTTATTTACTCACCCCTGAATGGAATGTTGTGGTAACAAAGATTGTGTAAGTGAAAAAACCCTCAAAAAGGTTGCGGTGGTTGGATGTGGAAACTGGGGTACTGCAATTGCCAAGCATATAGCAATAAATATACAAAACTGTAGTCTAAAGACCGAGGATGCTCTGATTGATTCTATGATCTATATGTATGTTCATGAGGAATCTGTTAATTACAACAACACACCCATGAACTTGTCAGAGATAATTGATACTTTCCATGAAAATCCAAAATATCTCCCAGGAGTTGTTTTGCCTGAAAATATTAAGACAGTAACATCCTTATCTAGCCTGGAGAATGTTGATATTTTTGTGTTCTGCTTGCCATGTGAGTTTTTAGATACAGTCAACAGCCTGAAGATAAAAAAAGGAGCTATAGGAATCAATTTGAGCAAAGGAATTTTTATGGATGGACCATCTACAAAGAATGGGAAGCCAGAGTTTTTATCCAAACACAGACCCCAACTAATTACACCAGCCCAAAGTATTACCAACAGACTTGGAATCGAATGCTCATCATTAATGGGTGCAAACATAGCATCTGAAGTTTCATCTGATATCATCTCCGACACAACACTTGGATATCGAAACTACGACAGTGTTAGGTACTTTGATCAAATGTTTAGAAATGAAAAGTTTTTCATTGAGTACATTCCCTATGAAAAATCAATTGAGGTGTTTGGGGCAATGAAGAATATTATTTCAATGGGATATGGAATACTGTCGGGTTGTGCAGGAAAAACAAACAATCCAGGTGTGGGAAACAATACCATTTCAATTTTCTTCAGGAAGGGCATTCTAGAAATTATTCGATTTGTGGAGATCTTTGACACCGAAAGTAGCCATGGACTGAAAGATTCGGTTGTATTCAAGAGCTGTGGAATTGGTGATCTGTTGACCAGCTGTGTGTGTGGAAGAAATCGCAAGGGGGGAGAGATTATTGGAGAGTATCTAATCCAAGGAAGTGCTGGAGAAAGTGGAGATTCTGTTCATTTTGCAGAATCCAAAGATTCAGGGTTGCTTAGAAAGTATGTTGAACAAAGGTTTGGGGGTCAAAGACTGCAAGGATTCTGTACAGTTAAGACGTTCTACAATTTTTTTGGAGAAGAGGCAGACAATTTCCCACTGATTACATCCATGTATAAAATTTGTTATGAAGAGGGAGATCTGTGTGATCTTTTAGAGGCGATTTCAAAATAAATTTGAAAATAATTAGCCAATTTGAACTGTATATTATGAACTATATATTAATCAGACTCTCTCCCTATTGGCCATATGGATAAAAACAGTATTAATGTTCTAGTATATTTTACAACTTTTTGGATATACCAGAAGTTTAGAAATGGGATTTATCATCAGCAAATTTTATATGCACCGAGGGAGCACAGGATGAATAACTTATTCCATAAGGAGAAGCACATATGTTGATTGTATTTGTGTGAAGATCTTAAACATTTGAGGGTTCATTATTAGAATCATGATCGATTTTAACATATCAAAGCACCAGAGAGTGTGGTTTGTGGGATGCCAATTCATACTTATCAAGCACAAGTCACGCGTATAGTCCACTCCTTTGTGTTATCCTTTCGATGCTTATCTGATTGGTTGTTTGCAGGATAAAAGTAATAGGGCAAAAGGAGATATGGTAGAGTTTATTCGAACCGATGGTGTGGCAAATAAGGATCAAGAGAGAGAGGTAGTCAATGCAACTTCAAGCACAAGCTTGAAGAGTATCGACCCATCAACTTTAAAATTTGTGGATTTCAGCGACAAAAAGATTAAGGAAGACAGCAAGCCCTATATAGTTCACCTAAATGAAAAGGTTGTCAAAGAAGCGAAGGAACAGCAAAAGAAACAAACGTACAAGAGCGTGGCTGGCATTACGCTTAAAGGCTTATTGGTAATAGCTGTTTTATTTACACTCATGATTCTTCTAAGTAGATATGTCTGAGGCAAAATTATTAAATTTAGGGAGGCACGTGGATATTGAGGTTTTAATCGTTTTTATTAAATATTGTTTTCAACGCTTTGAAAAGTACTGAATTGCAATCCTGAGAGCAATTAGCTCTGGAAGAGGGCTAGTTTATGAAAGGATATTTTTCCCAAACCTTCTTTTGATGAATGAGTTTGAGGAGAAACTGTACAAGAAATTTGGGACTCGAAATCTTACGAATCAGGAGATGAAGCAGATTCTATTTGAAGCAGTGGATCGCAACTTGATTCATGATTCCGAAGTCAATATCTCGCCACTATCAACTGCAACAGAACTTCTTCGGGAAATCCGAAAGAAAAGAAGATCCCAAATGAGTGATATTGTGCATAATAAAGATCAAAGTTGCGGCTCTAAAGAGCATTTCGACTCAGATTTGAACAGTGTAAACTGTAGAGATTTCAAACAAAACAATACCGAACAAGGATTGGTTGAAAGGATCGGCAATATTTCTCCAAAAGGTGATTGTGCTTCACCAACATATTCTAGACTGAATGGCAAGCTTCCTTATGGATATTCTAATATCCACCGTGATATGATGCAAGATAAAGAATTCAAAACCAGTAAGAAAATTGAAAGGGTGATAGAAGCATTCTTAAAATATGAAGATTTGTTAGAAAAGAGGCCCAAAAGGCTTAGGCATTCATTCATAATAGTTATTGTATTAGCTTTAATATCACTGTTTTTGTACTTTTCCTATACTCCAGTGCCATACTGAGCCATCAATAAATACACTTACTGTATGTAATAGTGAGCCCAGTGTCCAGACCACACTGCAGATATTCATATTGTTTCATAGGTTTTCCTTATCCATCCCATTGAACATTGAATAAAAACATATCCCAATACATAGATTAGTCTTTGTTAATGCGAAGCATACGTACCTGTTGGCATTTGGTTCAACACCAACCTTCCATTTTTCTGAACCGTGCATCCAATTGCTCTTACTATATTTAGCAGCTTAGTCTGAGGAGTATTGAACTTCGGTATTTTGGCCATTTCGAAGGAAAAGTCATGGGCCATAAGTATCACAATAAAAAGCTTAACCATCAACTGATCTCTAAGCAGGGAAGCCAGCTTGCCTCTATGGACACTTGGTAGGAGCTTTTGTAAGAAGAAAGAATACTCCTTTGGAAAGGTATTCATTGTGAGAAAGGGTTGGGATAGCACCTTGAAGAGACAGTCGATAATAACATACAGGATTTTCCTGTCGTCCAAAATGTCAAATTGGGTTACCAAGTCACACAGATCATCAAAGTCAATCTCAACCGAACTAAAGCTATGAATTGTTTCTGGATCAAACATGAGTTCCACAGAGTATGCATCTTCTGGACGGGTGGCCGATTCGTTAAATGGAGGAATAAGCTGATTGTTGATATTGAATGCTATATTTGCAGGAGTGGGCATAGACGGTTCCAACTTCCTCTTCTTGATCCTCTCCCTTGCCCTCTTGTCCCCAAACTCGTCTATGAGTCCGTCATATGAAATGTCCTCCTCCTTTAGTGCCTTCTCGAAGATGCATTCCATTTTGAAGAGTTTGGACGGAATCAGATCTGATTTGTAAAAATGAGAGGTAGCTTGTTTGGTAGAAACAACAAAGTATTCTACTGGCTCATTTGACTCCAGAGCAGCGAACTTAACATTCCCAACACTTGCCTCCACCGAGACTAGTCTGTTTTTTGAGGAAGAAGTGATTGGCTTGTCTTTCCGATAATTAGATACAATAAACATGGGGCTGTAAAGATATGGCCTTTAAAGTTTATATGGGATTTGTACATATGCATGCTTATGCTGATTTGTAGTATTAAATTCACCAAGTAACTGTATTGTTCATTGTATTACTGTTGATGTTGTAGAATAAATAGCAACAGACTATTAGATCATTCACTTGAGAAACTAATCTGCTATTCATGAATTTTTTGCAAAAATTTTGGATCCCCAATGGCAAAGCGCACCAACCACACCAATAGGAACCAGAACAGGAAGAACCATAGAAATGGAATTAAGAAGCCTAAAAAGCATGCACTCCTAGAAACACCGGGAGTGAACCAGAAACTACTTAGGAACGTGTTAAGAAGCAGATACTACTTAACTCACACTAAATAAATACACTCAGTCGTAGAACTTGTGGAGAGGATCCAACGGTCTCCTTTTGGAATTTTCGTTGGATGTCTGTGGTTTTTAGACAATATTGTACAAAAGTTTTAATTAATTCGGTCTTGAGTATGCCCAGGATGTGTCTTTCCTCCCCTAAACACTGAGGCGGCTTGGCTTGAGAGGCAATGGTTTTGAATCGTTTTCTCTGTGTTTGGATCTTTGGTTTGTTTTTGCCCTTACTTTTTCTTAATGCCATTAATCATTGAGTCCTTTGCATTCCCATATACGATTGTGTCCAAGAAACTATTAAAGGATGTCCCTTGTATTTTTCTGGACAAGCCACTTGCAAATGTGAACCAAGCCGAATACTATTTCACGAGGATGGAGATCTCTAGAGAAATCAAGTACTACTTTGATTCTGTTTTCTACGTCGAAAATGACAAGATAGTGAATTTGAACAAGTCCCTTAAGAAAATTAAGTATTACGATCTCGAGACAGGCAAAATCATTTATTTCAGCCATTTTGTTAAAAAAGATGAGTTTGATAAGACAGAGTTTCTGCCGCAAATTGATGCCCAGGAGGGGGAGTTAGTTATATTTCCTGAGGAGGACGATGAATAGCAACCCAGACATCCGAAGCCTCCATCAATAAATTCCAGTGTGTCATGAGGGCTCATAAATGGCACCTATCCCCTGCTAAATTGAAATGCCCCCGATTATTGAACAGATTAGAGGATCCAGATCAGGTTGGCCATTGTTTGTTTCTATCAATCTTCGATGCCTCAAAACTTTTTTCAAAAATTTTACCCAGATGGTGCAACTTCAGATTCCGAGAAATGAAACATTCATTCACAAGAAAAGGAGAGTATTCAGAACTAGCAAGGGGCAGTTTATCCAGGTGAAGTGTAAGGACTGTTCCGAGACCACCTTGTGTTACTCCCACAGCCAAACGGACAGAAAGTGTGATGGATGCTCAGCCCCGATTTTGAAGTCCACTGGCGGCAGGGCCAAGATTCTCAATGGTGCGGGTATTCGTGTTGCAGAAGATATTTATTGAATAAACTAATACGAAACTCTTCTTTCAAACTTCAAACAAAGGTTACTTCCACAATAAGATTGAAGATTTAATTATGATTTCCAAAAGGTTTCAATTTATTGATGTTAATGATCAGCTTCATCCCAATGTCCATTTTGTTGTGGTCTAATGTCCAGCTGATCCTTCTTAGCTACAAGATAATCATTAACCTCCAGTATTGTGGACATGAAATCTATCGCACACTGTAGACATCTCTTCCTATCAGCAGAAAATAGCACCATATCGTCCCTAAGTATGTTTCCAACAGCTTTAGACACAATATTGTCATCACTCACTTCTATGGTTGTTTCAAAAGATAATTTTTTAGATTCGACATCTGGGCTTTTACCAATACTGGTATATTTTTCATTGATACACTCCAATACTTTAACAATCTTTCTCTCATACTCATCGACAATTTCAGAAACAGAGCTTTTCAGAACAATCGTTGATATCTTGCTGTTTCCAACAATTTTTGTAAACTTAAATCCCCCCTCTGTGTAGCTCCTGATTTCCCTGACCCATCCCTGGGCACTTAAACTGTAGTTTCTTGACTGATCATAGGCTGGTGCCAACGATGTAAAGATCCTACCTCCAGATATGTCACAAATTCGCTTTAGATCAAACTTACTGAAGACCTTCAGAATGAGAATGTGTCTTGAGTCGAGAAAGTCCACAAACATCTCATTCACTGTTCCCGAGACAACAATGGCATTTACATTGATCCTGGAAATGATCTCCTTTATCCTGGTCACTTCGTTCTTTGAATAGTTTACCAGGTCCTTGGCATTATTTAAAAGCACTGTGCCCTTTAGCTCTGGTCTTGGAATGTCCAGGGGACAGTTGAATATCCCAACAGAACTATCTGTTAGAGTCTTTATTTTCCCAACTGCAGATGTTGGAATCACTATTCCTTCTGTAACATATGAATCTTCTATACATTCTGTGGGGACCTTGATAATCCTGATTTTTTCGGTGTCAAACGAGTTTGTTGATTTTATACATGTCAGGAGTAGACCGGTGACATGGGTGTTGTTTATAATCGAATTAATGAATACAGACAAATTTTCCTCAATCCTATCAAAGTCTTTCAGATCCACCGGCTTACCATGCCTGACACCCTTGTTCAAATCAATATCCTTCAGACAGTCACTGATATATTTTGCAGAAACTCCGTTATCCAGCAGGTCTATAAGAGCAACTATGAGGTTTCTTGTGACCCTAACAAAATAATCTGCTCCTGCTCCTGTTTTGGTCATCTTCTCCAAAAACTCCTGCAGAATTTTTAGTACTGGATGGGCAAAATTAATGTTGTGATAGATTATATTTGGATCAGAGGTCAGGATCAACTGGTCTATGTGCGTTTGGATCAACTTATGATCTGTGCTTATTTCCAGCAGGAGTTTTATTTTGTGCAGAAGCCCAATATATTTTGTTTTTTCATGATTAATGTTATTTAGAAGTCCTGAAAGCTGAGTTGCAGAAAAATCCATATTGGGCCAAAATTTTTACCAAAAAATTTGAGATAATAGGTATTGAGATGGTGTTCACCTTGACACTCCACATTATATCTCCTAACATAGATACAGAATATAGACACGAAGGCAACAATACTTTATTTCAACCGGCTTAGACAAATCTGTTCCGACTCGCATCGTTAAAACATTCCACCACTGGAGCACTATAGCATTAACCCAGTTTACCTCACAAGTCGTTGAACTCGGCATCCTCCTCTTTCTCGTAGTCTTTGGAGTTAAACAATTTTCTAGCATTCTTAAGTTCTTCATTTGTAATTAGGAGATTCTTCACCCTTGTATATTTCTTTCTATCTCTCCTGAGAAAAAACAGTAGATCCTCTGTCTTGGTTTTCCCCTTAATTTTTGCCATGTTGTGGGTTTTCATCAACAGATTGTTTAAATAGTCGCATAGATAGTTGTGGACAGTGATTGCTGTATCCATTCTCGGCATCGTCACATCACCAAATGCATAGAGCAATGTTCGAACATCCTTGAGAAAAGGCAATTTTTTTGAATCTCTCATATGGGGTAAAATTACCAATCACTGGTTTGGCTGCGCTACTACCTCTAGTATATTTAGTGCCTATGGCAGAAGACTTTATGGATTACAGTTCGTTTTCCAAATATTGATCTGCTTGCATCGAAAGGGAGGACGAAATTGTGGCTAATTGGAAGAATACACACTAAGGTTCGGAGTCTAGCCAGTTAGCCCATGTGGACTAATTAAATATTTTAGTTGACGGCTATCCAAGCATATTTTCACTTCTCTCAAATATTTATGCAAGCTTGTATGTGATTGTATGTTTTGAGAGCTCCTCAGAAATATTCTAATACCGACATACGATCCAGCTGTATGGCAAGTTTCTCCACCTATTTCTCAAGCTCATGAAATTTAATTAATTGATTAATTTAAATATTAGAAAAACAATAATGATAAAGGGTTAATTAAAAAAATTATTTGTAGTATAAAAAGTATTCTAAGATTTTTGTCCCATAGATGGTGATATGACATCGGAAGACACCACAAGAACAGCTATTGGAAGTGAAGTGACCGATTGTAGGAGATCTTTGGGTTGTATGTTAGAAGCTTTGGTTTCGGAACTAGACTTTTTGGAGTTGGAAATAAAGAATTTTGTTCCTCATGGGCGGAATGTTTGATTTATTTGAGACCTCCAAAACGAGCATAGTCCACAAACCCCATAATTCTTTAATATGTTTTTTGTCACATTTATTGCTTTAATAATTTTTTAATTTCAACAGTAGAAATCTTGTCCTGGGAAGATTGGGAGCTGTGGAGATAGAGATTGTACATACCTGTGAATAGACGACGATCTGGGTGGAGCTTAAAAACAGGACTTAATAATTATAACCAAAATTTATTGATGAAAATACCCATCGTATTTTGGATGTTTTCCAAATGGCTGACTATTCAATAGGTTGCAGTCTCCTGATGTATTGAGTACGTATTCTGGCATAGTTGTTCCCCCATCTGGCGAATTGATTTTATCAAACAAAATGTAGTTTTCAGAGTTATTCTCCTTTAAGTTATTCTCAACCATAGTTGTGGTCTCAAACTTCCGAGATCCATAACCAGCTGGAGACTTGGTCGTGGTAGGTTTTCGATCGGTACTTTCTTTAGAATTCACAAAACGTTCACTAGACCTGTTATTAAATCCCTCAAACTGATTTATTATTTTATTTGGAACATTCTTTGTATCATAGAATGAGCCAGATGATCTGTGTTCATGAATCTCCTGATAGTGCGACTGCAGCCTGTAATCATCACCAGAATAGGTGTTTACTTTATACTCTGCTGCGGCATGGTTTGAAAACTTGTGGATATCTTTCTTGCACATTGAAGCATTGCATTGGGCTTCTCCATACTGGGAATTGAAGTAACCCTGTCCAGACTCTCTCTGCATTTCTTCCGAGACACATTTGGCTTTAGCTCGTCTATTTTGAAACCAGATCTGGACATTTTTCAGGGGAAGATTCAACGAGTTGGCTATATAATTCTTGGTGGATGCAGATGGCTTCGCATCCACTTGGAAGTTCATTTCCAATACATGGATCTGCTCAGGATGAAGTTTAAGCCTAACACGTCTCAGTGATGTATTCTTCACGAAATATTTCTCAACCTCCTTCGTATTGTCTATGAATTTGATATGCTTATTATTGGTATTTTCATTCAACATACTCGGGGATTCAATTCTTCGCGTTTATTTGGTATTCGATAATTAAATTTCCAATTTGCCTAAATTGTGGGTTGATTGAAACGAACAACACAAAATCCTTTGTAAGGGACATCCAGCAGTGTTTGATGATTATCGTGGCTTATTTTGTACTGGAAAAATATTCCCTTTTTGGATATTACAGGCAGAAGAAAGTAAGGAAAAGTATGATAAGTCAGGGACAAACCGGAGTTAGCATGTGGTAAGCCAACTGATCATGGGAGTAAAACAATCCATCATTGATCTTTTATGACGATTGGAAAATATCAATTAGTTTTTAAATTATTGATTTCAAATAAATCAGGGAGCAGATCCCTTTGGGACAAACAATTTTTGAACAACTAGGTTTGGCTAGCGATGGCTGTCGAGAAGAATGATATCAGGCTTAGTCTTTTTGGTTTCAATCCGTATTAAGGATGCTTGGAACTGAAGATATATACCTAATAAGTTCTGTTGGGCTTAGTTAGATATCTGTTGATCGCGAAAACTTCTAATTTGATTGGAGTGTCATCTTGCAGCCTATGAATCTCTTCCCGTACTTAACTAAAATTTGAAAGATCTAATAAGGATTTTTATTCATTTTCTTGTTTTGTTACTTCGTTCCTCCAATTTGTAGTAATCAGTTTTAGGTTTTGTTCTGCCCATCCAATTGATGTAAACTTGTCGATGTTCTCTCGATTTATTCTATGCCTTTCGGATCTTTCGTCCGCAGATAAACCTAGGGCTTTCTCAATAGCTTCTGCAATGTCTTCGGTACTGTTTGAGTTGTGCTCAACGCAGCCCTGAAGTGTGGCCAAGGCACCTGCAAATTGGCTGAGGATAACCACGCCTTTGTTCTCGTCCTGGCATGCAGTATATTCCAACGCAACCAGATTCATTCCGTCCGTGATGGATGTGATCAACAGGGCATCAGCAATGGCATAAAGAGCACAGAGTTCTGAGAAGTCCACGCTATTAAATAACATCCTCATGGGAGTGCAGTTAATATCTCCAAACCTCCCGTTTATGATCTGAATTTGCTGGTTGTTTTGTCGTATGTAGGAGGAATATTCGACAACAGACAGTCTGCTGGGAATAGATATCTGTAAAAACACAACTTCCTCGGCCTTATCAGGGTTTCTTTCGAAAAATCGCTCAATCGCCTTAAACCTCTGCGGCATTCCCTTTATATAATCATTTCTGTCAACTCCCAACACCACTTTCTTGTTGGAATAAATTTTCTTTAATTCACCGATTCTTTTGATTGTTTCCTCCTCCATTAGCTGACTTCTAAACATCTCAGGATCTATTCCAATTGAAATCGATCTAATATGTGCATTTGTCTTGATCTGATATGCCTTCAAGGCTGACTGGAAATTTACTGAATAATCTGGAGTATGAAAAGCAATAACATCACTGGCTGCAATCCCCTTGAGTATCTGCTTTATACACATTAGCGGTCTCAGGTTGGTATGTTCTGGGAAGGCCGTGTGGAGAAAGAACATCACTTTTATGCTTGGGTTCTTCTCCTTCAGAAGTTTTGGAACCAGCATTAGATGATAGTCGTGAACCCAGATGACATCCCCATCCTTGGCATTCTCGAGTATTCTGTTTGCAAAAATATTATTGTATTCGACATATGCCTCATACTCTCTGTAGGTAAAGCAGACATTGTCCGGGAACGAGTGTATTGTGGGCCATAGAATGGCATTACAGAAGCCATCATAACATAAACTGTTTATTTCGGGATCTATAAACACAGGCACACTTCCAAACTTTTCCCAACAATCTTTCTCTATGGTGGACTTATCAGAACTAGATAGCTCCAGACCACTAATATTGCCGTACCATACAAATTCCAAACTTTTCGATAAACTTTCTATTCCTGTTACCAATCCTCCGGAGGACTTACAATACTTAAAGGAACTTCCATCTCTGGTAATCGTAAGAGGTAGTCGATTACTGGCTACAATAAGCTTCATATACCCCAGCACTGCCAAAACATTTAAAAATAAACAGTATCCAATCACTAATTTTACCCCTAAAAACTGATCATAAAGACTGAACAACCAAGGGATGACTTAGGACGGCACATAAGGTAAGACAGTGAATATTTGCCAAATAGATATCCTTTTTAAATGCTACATATGTTGTCTTAGGTCAGGCATGTTGCAACTTATTGTACAGATGGTTCATTCTTCTGAACTGCCAAATGCCCTGCTGATATTTAAAATTTTCATATCAACTGGCTATTAATTATTAGACATAGCTTCAAGTGC
Organism: Enterocytospora artemiae; assembly: GCA_038659295.1. Classification (NCBI taxonomy): domain Eukaryota; kingdom Fungi; phylum Microsporidia; genus Enterocytospora; species Enterocytospora artemiae. The sequence continues at coordinate 554,237 of JASNGC010000003.1, forward strand.
ACGATAACAAGGATCGATACAAACCCCTAGAGCCCTGGAATGCCTATGTAATAAGAAGATATCGTTCTACAGGACTTGGTTCATTAAGGAACAGCTTCTTTATAATAAAATATGCTTTCAAAATAGTATTTATCAAAAATTTATCAAAATTTATTTTTGGATGGTTGTTGTTAGGAATCTGATCAAATTTTTGATTGGGTATTTTTGGTGGTTGCCCCGTATTTCAATATTCTCCAAAAATACTCGGTTTAATTGGTTCTGGAGAACAGGACTTCCGTTTTTGGCAATTGGTTTTGGATTTAAAAAATTATTATGTCATCCGTCAATGACGTCAAAGAAAAATGCGATTTTCTACAAGATTGTTGATTGTGAGGAGGAAATAGAACAGCTTTATCAGAAGAAGCCGATCCCCACAAGAAACAGAACAAAGCTATCGACGATACAAACAGCTGTGCTGGAAAAGATATATGCACGAAATTCATACCCAAACAAAGACGAGCACGTTGCTATAGCCAGGAAGTTGTGTATTCCGCTGAAGAATGTGAAGATCTGGTTTCAGAACCGCAGAGCCAAGCAGAAGTCGTATATGACCGAGAACGATATGGAGAATTCGAATATCATGAGCTCCCCGAGTAGCACTGCCTCCAGATCAACAGGAAGCTTAAACGGATCAAATGCTATGAGTCGATTTGGAAGTAACAACAGCCTAACATATTCTCTGAACCAAATTAAGAAATTTAATATGGGTTGATAGTAAGCCTTCCTCCAAAAATAAATATTTCTCACTGACATTTCTGGATGTGAGTCGTTAATCCACCAAAGGCTCTTTAATATTGTTCAAACCACCAGCCACTTCCTAGGGCTGAGTGGAGTATTGCTGATTTTTTACCTTTATGAAGTAGCGGCCGTCTATCAGAAATCCAGCCTAAAGAGTTTGGTGCACTCATATTATTTATTTTTTGTTCATACCCCTATAACATGCTGAGTGACTTAGGAAGCTTCATTGGATCAAAGCTTAACGATCTTTTTAACAAGCCAGTAACGGATTCTGTAATTGATGAAATTATAAAGGATATTTGTACGAATCTTGTAAAATCAAATGTAAATCCAAAGTATATCGCTGATTTTAGGCAGAATATCAAAGATGAAATCAAACTCGAACGGATGCAAAGCAATACAAACAAAGCAAAGGTGGTTCAGAGCATTATTTTTAAGAACTTGGTGGACTTCTTAGATCCAAAAGTGAAACCATACAAGATTGTGAAGGGATCTCCAAATGTCGTTGTATTTGTTGGCCTACAAGGCTGTGGAAAAACCACAAGCATCTGTAAATATGCAAGGTTTTACAAAAAGGCCGGCTTCAGGGTTGGGATTGTTTGTGCAGATACCTTTAGAGCTGGAGCATTTGATCAGATCAAACAGAACTCGGAAAAGATAGATGTTCCATTTTTTGGTTCTGATGATCCGGATCCAGTGAAAGTTGCCAGAGAAGGGGTGGCTAAGTTTAGAAGACACGACTTTGAGTTGATTTTGGTAGACACATCAGGTAGACACACCCAGGAAGAAGCACTGTTTGAGGAAATGAGGGGGCTTGTGGCTGCTGTCCGACCAAACAACATAGTGTTTGTGATGGATGCAGGGATTGGACAGTCGGCAGAGGATCAGGCATATGGGTTTAAATCGGCTGTGGATGTTGGCGGAATTATTCTCACCAAGATTGACGGTGCCTCCAAGGCCGGAGGAGCACTTTCATCTGTTGCGGCCACACAATGTCCGATTGAGTTCGTTGGTACGGGTGAGGGAATGGAGGACTTCGAGATGTTTGATTCCAAAAGATTTGTTTCGAAGCTTCTTGGAATGGGCGATGTAGATGGCTTGATAGAGAAGTTCTCTAATCTGGAGATCGATGGAGAGGACTTTGCCAAGCGCCTAATTGGCGGGAAGTTTACTCTTCTGGATTTCAAGAAATTTTTGGAGCAGATATGCTCCATGGGACCTCTTTCCAGTATTTTGAAAATGGTTCCTGGTCTTGGGAATGTGGATATTCCTGACGAAAACAAGTTTGCCAAATACCTAGTTATTTTCGATTCTATGTCCAAGAGTGAACTGGGGAGTTGTGGAGAACTATTTGCAAAGCAGCCTAGCCGTCTTACTAGACTAGCAAAAGGTTCTGGAACATCGAGAGAGGATGTCTCTGAGGTTCTTCATTCCTTTAAGACATTGGGGATGATGGCCAAGAAACTGATGAACAACATGCCAGGAGTTGCAAGCATGCTGGGTATGCCCGAGGTTAAACAGAAACATGGTAAAAAGACCGTGTCTACACAATTGTCACCTGGAATACTAGATTCTTTGGATTGATTAAATTTTGGACAACTAAGCTAGAGTTTGGTGTCAGGATAATTGGAATACTCTTATAGTTGGTATAATTTTATTAAGTTTTGATTGGTGATTTTGCACAGTGATGAACTTTGAAATCTACTGCTTCAACCCAACAATCAGTGACATAACAACATGTTAAATAATTCTTCCATCCATTTATTTAAACTTCTTAATACTTATTGTCCAGTAGAGTTTCTTACACTTAAATGTTTCACTTTCTAGCATTGCGGGCACGAATATTGTCATGAAAAAGATGTACTATTCCTGACTCTCCATTATCATCTATCAATGAGACATGTTTGCTACTCTTCTCATTTAAATAGTACAAAAGATGGATGATTTTTACAAATACCCCAGCGTATATTAGTATTTCTGCTTGAGCGGTCCCAAGGACAAAATAACAGAGCAAATCGAACATCACCATGAAAAAGAGAATTCGGAATAAACGACTACCTTTCACTGGCTGGTCCCAGTTTCTCCAATAATTGATAAGATTGGAAAGATAGATGACTAAAATGGTTGTAAAGATGGAAAGTATCAATATATGAACTAGATCGACTTGAAACTTAACAAATTTCTCGACAATGGGCTTTAAAAGTTTCATTTGGGGCCAAAAAAGATTTCTAGTTTTAAAAGTCATGTTAATTATTATAGAACAAACCCAATGTTCAAAGTCCCCAGCTGTATTATATCCTGGTGCTTCTCTTCCAGAAAGAAGAAAATCAGTCTGTGGGTCTGATGACATCCAAAGAATATTGTGATGAAGTTAAAGTGATTTTATTACCATAAAGAAGGTAGTAGGTAGTTGAGTAATTTATCAATCTTTCTGCGTTTCCAAGTCTCTTTCTCTTTTGATATGCCCTATTTCATCGGCTAATTCTTGGCCAGCATTACAAACTTTTGAAATATTTTCCATGATGCTTTCAATCAGAAGTATATTGTACTCCTTTCTCCGAACGATAGCTAAAATAACTTGGTATTCTTTATTATTAAGAGTAGAATGCTTCAGTTCAGTTATGACATTGGATTTACTTGTGGCATCAGTATTTGAATCAGAAATTATGCTTGTGGAAGAAATGAGTTGATTTTTATTTGGATCTGTCGTTGCGGTATTGATTGGATCGTTTGCGTGCATTTTTTCATCATCTGTGTTGACCTCGGAAATACTTTCGGAGTTCAATAGTTTGTTAAGAAGATTATGAATAGTCACTCTCTCTGATTTTATATAGGAAAGTAAATAAAAGAATTGTCTTCTTAACATTTTACAGCTCACAAACTGTTCCCTATATGCTATAAACCTGGTAAGATTGAATTCATCGGTATTTTCTGCTTTACTCCTATTACATAAAACAAAGCTATCTTTTGAGGAATCTGGGATAAACAAGCTACCTTCATTGTTGGTTTCGACCTTTCTCTCGAGCTCCTTTAAAACCAAGTCTATCCACTCAGATTTAATTTCATGGTCGACACACTTTCTATTCATGTTATAAAGCATTTAAGGGAAAAAACTGAAGCATCTTTTTATGCAAAAGTGGTATGGCAGGAATGGGTTCAAGAGCAGCCACTTTACACGAGAAAGAGATGAAGTGCTAGCTTATATTTCTGATATTGTGGAAATATATATTCCATCATAGACAATGCAGATCAGTTGTCACCACTGAGAACACGTCTTTTTGGTATTACATCTCAGTAAATATTCATTTGAACAGGCCATTATCCCTGTTTGTCCAGTGGTTAGGATGTCTGACTCTCACTCAGGAGGCCTGGGTTCGATTCCCGGACGGGGAATTAGGAGATGCTTTCGAGTTCTTTTTATCAGTATGAATGAATTGAATCATTGTTGAAGATGTTATGTTACTACAATTTCATGGTATGAGGCCTGTCTTAATTACTAGCTTACTTAAATGACCCAAAACCCTACTTACATAAAAATGGTATATAATCTGTTTTATTGCATCCTAACTCACTGAGCCATCCTTGATAGTAGTTTTAATGTATTCTCCATCTATAAGAACCTTCCTACCCTTAAAAGTTACAAAATGGTCGACAACCTTAAATTCCCTCAGAATATTGGCATATCTAGCTTTCTTCAGATCAATTTTCCCATACTCTAGACCCGTAAAGATTTCCAACATCCCCTCAAGTTGAATTTTTTTATTTGGGGTATCCACTCTGATAGCCTCAATCTCCTTTCCATCACATGTGTTTACACCATCAGGAGAATCATTTTCACGACTAACACAGCAAATCATTCCTTCACTATGCTCTGAACCGAGCTTAACCTTCTTAATGTTCACCACAAACAAGTATACATTGTTCAACAAGTCCTCCTTCAAATAGTATGGTCTTAATCCAGAGCATATAGAGTACTCCTTCTCGATCTCTACCATTTCCTTAAATAGTTTGTCCATTCCCTGAACTTCTTCAATTTGAGATATTCTTCCAGATTTAATATTCAACATCAGAAAGTCGATATCTATAAAGTCAATACCATTTGTCGTGGCAAAGTTACATATAGCATCATAGTTTTTGAGATTCCCCTTCTCAAGCATGTCTCTAACTAGGTTGATAAAGCTAATCAACCCCAGTGTTTTATTGGCTTTACCAACTGTAGAAATATTCTTTCTGGAGTTTTTGAAATCTTTCAGTCTGATTTCATCCCCGTTCAAAACAAAAAGTTGAGAAATAAGCTCATCGTTCTCAAAAGATTGTCCATTGAGTATCAATTTCGTCTCAACGCCCAGTACACACTCTACATTTCGATTTGAATAGTAGCACATGAATTTTAAATCCTCATCCTCCTCTCTATAAGTTAATATCATTAAGAGGGTCACTTCTCAACAAATTGGAAAAATAAATACACTATCATAACTATTTTATAACCTATCTATTATGTTTTCCTGGGCTTTAAGATAGTGTGATGATAATATCTTGGCTACGTAATCACTAAAACCATCGTAGGGACTTGAGCCCATCCAACCAACGTATCTAGCCCTTAGGTTTTTTGGAGAGAAGAATATTTTTACCCATAAGATGGAGACCAAGAAGTTTGAGCCAAATTTGGAGATGATTGCCAGGAGATCCAAGATAGAACCATTTGGAGGAGCAGTAAAACACAATAAGGATGGTCTATTGCCAGAGATCGTTAAGGTGGACTTTACAAAATATACAACTTCAGTCAAAGTTGAAGCACAGTCGGAAGACATCGTTAGTGCCTATCAGCCGTCACAAGCTGTAAGCTTTAGCACAAGTACGGTCCTTGAATCAACATACAAAACCGTTAGGATTACGAACATTCCCATAAATATAGATACGAGTGGCTTGTTACAAATACTGTACAAGGAGGTCCCGTCATTATTGTTTACGAGGGTACATCTGGTATATGATCGAGACACGCATATTTCCAAGGGAACCGCTTATGTCAGTTGTACGACCGAGGAGAATGCCAAGGAATTTGCGAGAATAGTCAAGAACATTGTTGTGGATTCGTTTAGATTATGTGTGGAGATAATAGCCAATTAGCCATGTTATTTGAATCTGATGCGAAAATAAATTTTATTAGCATATTGTATTTGAGTATAATAAGAAAAATATAGCATGAGGGGATGCGAGTACCACATCATACTCCTGACTAGATGTAACCTAAAACAATACGTTCTTCATTATTCAGAAAGCATGCTCAATTAATCCTGATAAATTCTGTACTAAAGGACACATTAATATAAAGCAGATTCAATAAAGAAGCAAATAATATTCTATAATAAAAAATATGAGTTCTTTCAATCATTTAATCATTCTTCCCATCTTCAAAGTTGTTTGTTCCCCAAGACAGCTGACGATTTTAATGACACTTTGGAAGCAACAGGACTGGTATTCTTTTTCTTCTTTTTAAACACATTCATGATGCAGCTCATTGTCTCTGCATTCGACTCCTCTAAAGTCTTAATCCTATTCTTCAATATTCTCTCCTTGTTGAGTGTGTTGGTATTCAACGACTCAATCTGTTTTTCATACGTCTCCTTTACAATCTCGATTCTTTTTAAATATTCAGCCTGAATCGCTTTGAGATTTTTGTCTAGAACTGTAGTTACTTCATCAATAGTATTCAACTCCTGAGACTCAACCTGGATTTTGTTGTTTAGGGCACTCTTCTCATTTTGTAGTTTCATTTTGGAGACAAACTCAATCAGGATATTCTCCACATCCCCCTTTATCTCGTTCACATCATCCTTCAATCTTTTCACAACCCTGACTTCGTTCTGCAGCTTGGAATTAGAGTTCTCTAGTTCCATAATCTTCATTTCTAACTCCCCTATTTGAGAGTTCAATGAGTTGATATTCTTGTAATATGATGTCTCCATAAGTTCGCCATTATTATCAACACTGCTATTCCCAATCTGTTGAAACTCGTCTATCTCATTCTGGAGCTTACTAATTTCATTCTTTAGTTTGTTCTGCTCAATCTTATATTTTTTGGTGATTTTAGCTATTTCATTTTCGTTTTCCAACAACTCTGCCATCCTATTTTCAATCAACCTATTGTTCTCCTGAGTAGCCTGCTTATTCAGCTCCTTAAGATGCTCTATCTCCAGTTTCTGTGTTGCAATTATTGTGCTATTACCACCTTGTCCATTTTCATTCTCCTCAGTATCATCGTCCGCTATACTCAGCACATTTCTATTGGCTCTTGCTTTCTTATACTCGGTTTCTTTTTGTAGCCTATTGTACTGAACATGCAGCTTCTCCAATTCATTTTTGTAGTTTGTTGCCCTAATTTCCAACTCTGAATTTTCTTTGGATGCCTTATTCAACTCTTCAGACAGCTCTGCAACCCGACCATTACTTTCCTCAACAGACAACTTTAGCTCTGTTTCCACAAACCTGTACCTGTTAAGTTTATCCTCCATTTGCTCCATCGCCAGAGAGTTCTCTCTAGTCTTGACATTCAAAGTCCTCTCTAAATCACCCTTCTCTCCTTTCAACTTCTCAACCAAGACTGATAAATCCCTAACCTGATTTTCATACTTTTTGTTCCCACTCTCCAACTTCAAAACCATGGCTTCGAGTTTCTGTTGGTCTGCATGATGTGACTTCTTTAGCTCAACAATCTCACCCTCCAGCTCATCAATTCTATCTCTCATATCCTTTATCTTCCTGTCCTTCTCATGAATCTGCTCATTCAAACTGGCCATTTGAGAATCCTTCTCGTCATTTAAAGACTTACACTGAATTAACTCATTCATGGTTTCATTGTAATCGGAATTAAGCTTGTTGAAAGTGGAGTTCAAACCATCGCACTTTTCCTGCTGTTCATTAAATTTTGATTTCAACTCAGCATACTCAGATTTCTGAATCTCCAGTTTGCCTGAAATAATATTGTATTTCTTATTAGCATTCTCTGAAGCCTCCATAAGACTTTTCTTGGCTTTCTCAAAGGCTCTGGTTTTGTCCTCAATCGATTTTGCCAGCTCCGAGTTAGATCTTTTCATTTTTTCGTTACTCTTAGACATTTCATCAATTTGATCTGTAAGACGATCGTTTTTAGACGTTAGTTCCTCAACTGTAACAGCCAGCTCCTCATTCTGCTTACTTCGCTGTTCAAGATCTCTTTTAAGATCCTTTTCAGACTCCACCAGCTCATAGTAGGTATTTTGTAACTCATTGTACTTTTCATTAACTTCGCTGCCCTCTTGTTCCATTTCACTCAACAAATTATTGTATTTTTCGACAGAACTATTGTATTTATCATTTAGAGTATTGAATTTTCTAGTTATCTTCTCACGCTCCTCTGATGTATCCTTACATTCTCGAACAGATTTCTTATAATTCTCTGTCATTTCATCAAGCTGCACCTTGAGCTTCTTGTAGTTCTCAGATTCTGCTTTCTGCGATTCTGTAAGCTGCAAGATCTTTTCCTCAAGTTTGTGTGATTCATTTTCAAATGATTCCTCCATCTCCTCCTTCTCGCTTTTCAAGCTACTCAGCTTAGTCTTGTTCGAATTGTTTTCGTTGGTCAATGATTGATTAACAGCCCTTAGCTCAGCTAGCTCCTTCTTACAATCAGCCAACTGCTTCTCAAACTCATTTCCACTTTGCTTAAATCCTTCAATTAGCTTCATCTGCTCTACCTCTCTATTCTTTAAATCGGTAATTTTACCATTTAGTGTTTTGGTAACATCACCAATCCTCACATTCATTTCCTCTATGTGATCACTGTTGCTTTTCCTCATCTCATCTTGCTCAGCTATCAGCCTTTCCAACTCCTTCTTGTATTTTACAATCTCAGAGTTATTGCTTGAAATGAGCTTATCAGACTCCATTATCTTTTGCTTATATTCTCTGATTTGCTCCTCAGAACACATGATCTGCTGCTCATACTGTTGCTTTATACTTTGCCATTCATTCAGATATATCTGCTTGTTTATCTCAAACTCCTCGATATACAAGGACTTGCTGTTATTAAACTCTTCAATATACTTCTTCCTTTCATTCTCGTAATTCATCTTGATCTTTTCTATTTCCATTTTTTCCTTCTCTCTATTCTTCTCTAGAACAGCCTCATTCAGCAGCGGCTTGACCTTTTGATACATTTTCCACCAGTTACTCTTCAACAAATCAATACATCTCAGGCTGTCAAATTTCAGAGATTTAACTGCTGCCTCTACCTTTTCTATTCTTTTGTTCCTTTCAATCTGCAGCTTGCTCTTTAAAATCTCTGCAACATAAAATCCCACTTTCTCAATGACCTTTTCCCTCCTGTCCTCTAACTCCGCCAATATACCTGTCTTAAAAAATATTTTGGACCTTCCAAATTTATAATCAACATTGATCGAGAGATTCGAAGAGTCCAGAATGCACTTTGAGGCATCCTTGACTGGCCTTGACGAAATATCATCCGTCATTCCTTCTATCGAGCTGCTCCTGCCATTAGAACCACCTAGAAGGATAGTATGGATGCACTTGTACTTATTAATAAACTGATCATACTCCATCCTACTGGGAAATCCAATTCTACTGATTCGAATACCCTCCAACACTCCATTACACCTCAGCTGGTCCAAAACCAGCTTATTGTTGAACAAATTGTGCACCTTTTCTAAGTTTGGCAGGATACATCTCACAAAATGAGGTTGGGTATTATTCAGTAGTGACATGAGCTGATTCAAGTTGTCTCTGTGGCTCTGAGAAACAGTCCTAAAGAAACCCTTCTTGATAATATTGCTGTTTCGGGTAAGACTGGTGCTGTTCTTGTGTGTCCTCCTACGGATGGGATTGTCTCCATGGTTGTTGTTTTTGATGACAGACTCAACTTCACTGTGCAAATAATCCTTATTCTTCTCTATCCAATCAGAGACATCATACTCCACATCTCCTGCATAATGCTTCAGAACAAAGGTAAGATTGTTACAATCTACATTCACAATGACTGAGTTTGCCTGTGTTGAAGCATCTTGCTTCATGCCACCTGCAAACCTATTGGTATTATCATCTTTTGGATCCCTCCCCTGAATCGCATGTATCTTTTCTGCAAACGTTCGATCATTGGCACCCGGCATTACACACTCTTCATCCAAATACGACAGTATCCCTATCGGACTATTGGATTCTATCATAGAAATGCAGGGCTCCAGGTCCAGCCCAAAGTCTATAAAATCCCAATCTATTCCTTCCTTTTCATAAACCGCCTGCTCCCTAACAAACATATGATGGTTAAAGAACTGCTGTAACTTCTCATTTGTGAAGTTGATCAAAAGCTGCTCCAAAGAATTCTGCTTGAAGATTTCAAACCCCGCAATATCCAGAATCCCAATGAAGCTTGTTGAACCATAGGCATTATCATTGCGAGAGAAATTGGAATTTCCTAGATCCAATTTGTCGTTGATCTGATCAATCAGCCGATCAAACATCCTCTCATATATAACCTTTATGATCCCCTCTACTATTTTATTGCACTGGTCTTCATTTCTAGTGACTTCAACAACCTCGTTACCAGCATGGATTTGAGGATGAATTATTGCTGACAGCAGAGCTGCCTGATTTATACCCAATAAATCACATGCTATGGAGATGCTGGACCTATCCAACTTATCATTCACACCACTTGGCTTAATGTCTATCTTACCAGAGTTGTTCACAAATATAACATTTGATAGATGCATTACTCCCGCAACAACTCTAAAATACTCCATATGGTCGATACCAAATGCCTCCAGCATTGTAATTAGGGACTCACAATCTGTATTGACTGTGTAGTTGGAATGATTCACAGTGTTCTTTCCATTACTAGCCACGCACATATACTGAGAATTACTGTCTATGAACAGTGACTTTTTGATCTCGTCATTTGCCGCCAGGAGTGTGTAAAATATATGATAATTCTGTTCCAGCTCGTTTCTGTAGCACAGTCTGGTCTTTTCCAGGAGATATTTATTAATCTTACCACCCACAATATTGTTTTTGTTGAAAAATATCTGAATATACTTCCCGAATCTGGAGGAATTATCATTTTTTACTGTCTTGGCATTTCCAAATGCCTCCAGAATGGGGTTGGTCAATACCAATAGGGAATTTATATCTGTATTACTACCGATAGGTCCATTCAGCTTTGAACCACTTCTTTCCCCAATGCTACTAAGATACTCTATCACCTTCTTTGTGTTTTCCGTTTTACCCGCACCAGATTCCCCAGTAATGAGAATTGACTGGCTTACTCCAGAATCGATCAAATCTGCATAGGCCTGGTGGGAAACCGTGTAAATATGAGGCAGCTGAGTAGCTTCGCTCGCACTGTCGTCAACAATTTGTCTGTACGGGTTTACACCGATTAGAAACATCCCAGAGTTTGTATAGATTTTGCTTTCGGAATACCGATTGTTCAGGGTATATAAAACAGAAGGCTCGTTCAGATGACTCAGTTGTGCCAAGTCATCGACTGTATCGAACGCAGACGGATTTGCAGGTGCACACCTGGAGATATTAAATGTAGATCCGTCTTCCGTTAAATATGCTGTGAGCGAGGAATGAGTTACAAGGACATTCTTGAAAGATGACGAATTGTCTGTAGGAACCCAAACCCTGAACGGGTTAATAGGTGCCATTGTAGACGCATCATCCTGCATTTCAGAATCTTTATCATTCTTCCTGCTGTGTTTATTTTCAAACATGGGCACAAAAACAAAACTAAAGAAAATAACAGCATACTTGTTTCAAACAAAGATGTAAGGTACCATGCCAATCTATCTCAATGGATTAAGAACATTTTATTAATTTAATCTCCACATTCTCTTTGAAGAAATTCCAAACTTTGCCAGTAAGTATATGGCTATGTTTCTTTTCTACTAAGAAATTCATAGTTCTTTGTAAAGTAAATTTCTGGAAGAGTTTAATTCGATTCTTGTTGGCAATTGCAATGTCCTTCTAAATCATATTTAGATTATTAATTGACTCCTTGATTTTCAGTTGCAAGGAGTAGTCAATAATTCTCAGACAAAACTAATTGAATGAGAAAAGCACAATGGCTCGCATAAATAAGCTGTTACCATAAAAATATTCCATGGTTTTTCCATCCCCTAAAATTAATTAATTGGGTATGCTCAATCAATATTAATTGGGTATATTGATTAAGTATAAAAGGAAACTTTCGAACTTGTCCCAATGTTGTTCACACAAATAATGACACTATCAGCGATTTACTGTAGCGATCAACCAGTGGAACCAGTAGAACAAGAAAATGATCCACTACCATTTGCAAGTCTAACACATGAAGATCAATTGTTAGAGAGAGACACAATTGGAGGTATGACAATATTGCAAACACTGGAAAAATTATCGGAAGAAGAAGGCTTGAAAAAAAATATTGAATTATTTAAAAAAGTTGCAGAAAATGCAATTGACTCTATAAAATCGGATGAAAATTTAGAAATAATCACAAGGAATATAAATGATGTTCATAAAAATCGTAATGAACTTATGAAATTGATCAAAGATTTATTGAAGAAAATATCTCTTAAAAAAGGTCGTCATCTAGATAAAAATGAGATAGAAATAGTTAAGAAGAAGTTCAACGAAATTATACATGACACTTATTATAAAGATGAATTATATGATAATCATTTCAGCTTCATAAAAGATTGTCGTGAGAAACTCCCAGGATTTAAGGATTATCTCGACAGAAAGGAATGTACTAAAAAACTTCTTAATACTAAGCTTACTGCGGATTCAGAGTATAAAAATCAAACTGTTCTTGAAATGCTTGAAAGTAAGTTGTACACTGAAGTCAGAGAACAACGATTGAGTATAGTGGAAGAAGTACCCAAAAATGTTGATGAGTTGACTCGGGTACATGAAGATCTGAAGCTCTTAATTGACAAAGGTGCACTAGAAGAAGGAGAATTAGATAACGTAAAAAGCTTAATAAGTGAATTGAAACTTAAATTTGAAGAAATAAGAAAGTTGATTGATAGAGATATTAGCCTTAGAAAAGATGATGTTGAATCAGGCTTACCTATATCTGAAATTGAAAAGATTCTGAAAAATGATGGAGATAATTTGATAAAGAGTTTGCCACCTACCACTACTTCAGGGACAAAAATCAACTATGATCATATAAGAGAATGGATTATCAAAAAATACAACGAAATGGATCAAGTGATGGTGTCAAATATCGTTTATGACCTTGACACTGCAGATACAAATCTTCAAAAGATGAAGGATTCCCTGAAGAAAGCAGAAGATTTAATTGGGTTACCGACAAATCCATTGGATAGCACACAATAATCCGAAACGAATAATAAATTCGGTGAACAAAAAACATTAAGTGTATTAAAATTTTTCCGATTGGGCCCATATACAAGCATATTTGATCCAAGTTAACTTATTTCTGGAATGGTAACTGTTGTTGTAATTATTGTTTTATAGGACTTTTAATCACAAAATAATGTTATTTAGATATTTCGGCTTTAAAGTGCCCGTCAAAGATGCTTTAATACGGAGCATGATTTTAAAGGAGAACCAAGTCGGTTAGTATAGATTATTATAAGCTTAAACACACAGGTAACAATTTGCATTTAAATTCTAATTCTATAACTTATTTATTTGAGTATTTCTCTCTAAAGACAGCAGGTTTAAAGGAGTTTGAGATAACCCTCCAATTGTTCTGGAAAACAAGAAGAGTATTGTCAAACATATGTATTCCACTGATGAGCAGCCCCAAATCGTAATTGTCATTTGCTGCATTTACAATAAACCGGTCATTTGCAAAATATTTTTCGTTTGCAATATGGACCACTCTATTTATCATAGACTTTCTCCTTCCCCCGTCGTTAACAACAAAGTGGAGACCCTTACTTTCAACCAAATAATAAATATCATTACCAATACATTTCGCGGCCAAAATATTGGAATATGCCAAAATATTTTTCGACCCTGAAGAGACTTCATCTTGACTTGACAGGCTCCCATTTTCCTTTGGAGCCAGATTTCTTTCATCTGCCAAAGATTCAATTTCAAGCTCGTACAATTTTGCCCGCGATATGCAATCTTTTTCTATGGTATATATGGCATTACTAACGGGCAATATCAATGAGTTTTCGACTGCAAGAATAAATTCACTTAGATTATCAACTTTTATATCACAGCAAACATTTTCATATGTGTCCAGACTAAAAACACAAATGCTTCTGCTCAGGAGGACCATAACCAAATACCTATCTGTAAAAACAATCTGTTTAGAAATCTCAAAAACCTTGATTTTCTCAGTGTCGAAGTGTTCTCCATTATTAATTTTGTACAAAATTGTTCCATTAACGGAGGAATAGGCCATAAACCTGCAGTCCAAGGACATTGAGCCTGCCAAAATATGTTTTTTAGTATGAAACTTCATATAATGGATGTAATCTGTAGGCTGTGGATCAATTGATGAGTAATCGATCTCATAAAATGTTGATTTATCCACAAAGGAATTAGAATGATGGATTTCCTTGTCATTGGACAACTTGAAAAGGTTGATCTCCAAGTCACTAAAAATATAAAAGCATTCTGTATGACCGTTCAATTTGGACACTCCAGTGATTATAGATCGATCAAATATACGCAATGGGACATATTTTTTACCTTTATATGAATTCCTCACAATCAAAGAGTCCTCTCCAGACGTGTAAAAATCATCACCCAGGTTAATCATTGTAAGCACTTCTGCAGAGTGGATTGTAGTCTGGGTCAGCTTGATAAGCTTTTCGCCAACTGAATAGCAGATAATTCTAGAGTCTTCTCCGGAAAGATGAATGGTATTATTAAAAAAGTTGATGCAGTTGATCTTGGAGTCCCTAGCCTGAACAGAATCCAACACCGCCTCGTTGAAAATATCAAATAGAGTAACTCTTCCATTTTCATGGATACTTACAAATTTGTTGTTGCCAACTGCAACAACATCCACTATATTCTGACTCAACTTCCTTTCTTCGATGTTTCTATATCCCATCTTATCTGCTGATATCTTTAAATCAACCTCTGCAACGATCTGCTGATTTTTAATCAACTTTACAGAGTGATCGACGGCACATACCAAAACCTTATCCTCAAATTCGTAAATGGACAAGACATCCGTCTTTGAGGTGTATACAACTTGTTTAGTACCAAACTGAACAACCTGACGGCGATTTACGACATAATAAAATATTCTTTCGGTGTATTGAATCTTTTTGAGGTTCCCAAAAATGAAGGTTGCATCGACCTCAAATATCTCCGACGTGAAGCCTACAATATTAAATAGAACAACTTTTCGACACTCGGTTAGAATAACCACTGTCTCCAGGTCCAAAAAGAAAGATTGCTTAACGACGAAGTCCAATTCGTATCGAAGGAAGGGAATGGAAGTTGGGATGCTTATGAAATCAACGGTTTTATTTCTACGGAATGCTACAATAATTTCTTCATTTGAGCACATTGATGTGACTGGTGAAAAAATGTGGGGAATACTTTTGAAGATGTGTGCCTTCATAATATGGTCAAAAATTTTCAAGATTGAAAAAATTCAAAAAATTATGTGATGTAGTCCTCATGATAAGCATCAGGCTCTCTACACTTTGATTTCAAATTACTTGGATAATACTCACAAATATGATACATTGACGAAGAAAATTGACTTGGAGATATATCTGTTATGATTCCAACCGGTTATTTTGGGGAAACAGTAGTATGTTGTAAATTAAAATCTGTTCTGGTAGGGTGCGCCCCGCTGGCTTAGTGGAATAGCACTCGGTCCGGGTCCGAGAGGTCTCGGGTTCGATTCCCGATCGGGGTCTTGTTTTGTGTTACGGAGGAGATTGCCTGAAGATCGGTCTTTTGTTTAATTTTATACAAATAAAGCTATACAGAATCTCTTATTTAATCATATAGTACAAACTAAGGGTTTTGAACTGAATCCATACGTCTATGTTCCAAAATAAAAGTGTTGTGTAGTAGCATCAGTTATATAGCTTGAATCATATATATTGTGTATTTCAGGAGTTGGAAAAACATCAATCCAAAACTAAAAATTAACGACATCACACAAATTACAGAAAAGTTTGTGCTTTTATCCTGCATTTTTAAGTAGAATAAAAAGGGAAATATAAATGATAACGAATTCGTGAATACACTGGCATTTAAAATAAGAAGTGTGTCCAAACTGTATGGGTTGAAGAGTGCTATCGAGGAGATTGAGCTGCAAAGAAGCAATGTGGCGACGGTTCTATTGAACCTAGTGTCTTCAGGACCAAAAATCCAGCCTCTTAGTATTGGAATTATTGGGTTTGCAGCCAGTGGTAATGCGCTAAACAGAACTGCAATAAATCCATAGGAGCACAGCCTGATCAGCATAACTCCGGTTTTGAAAGATCCTTTCTCCAGTCGGCCTATCAGGGAATTCGGGCCCAGGGTCATTGCGTCCAGAATAATTGATGTGATCTCTGTTCCCATGAGCCGGTATCCAGTGATCCCAATGATTCCATAGATAAAAACACTAGCAATGGACGAAATCCCGGTGGTGAATATGATGGACTTCAGATCTTTTCTCTCCATGGAATCGTAAATGTTTACAATAGAGAACTGGCAGTGTAGAGCAAAGACGAAGAGTGAAATGCCATCGGCGATATTGTAGTTGAATGGTAGAAACTCCGAGGATTGATTGAAGTAGAAATTAGAGATTATTAAAATCAGAATCAAATAAATAATTACTCCGACACTTACAAAAGCGTTGTATTTAAGGCTCGTGATTTCCCGTTGCAAGCAGAATGGTAAGATTCCTGCCAACAGCATCAGCCCCATCAGGCGCTTTATAATAGCCTCAGGATAGCCCGGGAAAAACGAAAGGTTTTGATATAGCTGCTCGGTACACTTACCAAAAGCAGATATCATTGCTCCAAAGCACGAAAAAAACAGTGAAATGTCAACTGCATGTTTATATGTTGAGCTGTATTCACTGGCTATTTTGGGGTAGGAAGCTGCCTGCAGGTTTAACTTCATTGCCACATACAAGAGAGCGTACAGGGATAGAAAAGTTATTACCCCCACAAACGATATTGCGGCAATTCCTCCCACATATCCAATGTAAAGAAACGCTAAGGGCATAAACAGTGTTCCATTCCCCAGAACAGACATTATCATTGTGGCAATGGCCGATGTATTCGAAAACCGAGAGACCATTAAGGGTAATTTGCATATAACCATTTATGGGATCACGGGAATGTCATACAAACAAATTGTAAAACCAAATAAAAATCGGTTTTACAGAAAAATAAAATCCTAACAACCAAAACAAAGTAAATTCCGTAACCTCCCAGGATAGTTTTACAAAGAAATTCAACACAATCCAAGATCACTCTAATTAAATGTTCTAGAACTTGTCAACATGTAAGGCCGTCTTAATTGCTCCAAAAGGTCAACAAACAAAAAGATACTTAAGTTACAACAACCTTGTCAGCCAGTAGTTCAATTTATTCCATTAAAACCCTCTCCGACAGAGCTTTCTGCAGTATTTCCTTCTTTTTATAATACAATTTCTCATCGAGCAGAGCAACCTTCTTTTCCTTCTTTTCAATCGGAACCTTTGCTGCCTCTCCAAATATTGTCTGTTCCCATCCCTGGCTGATGCTCTCTGCCTCTCTCTGGATGATTATTTTTTCAACAGACAGCTCCTCTTCAAAATGCTTTAACCTGTTCATGTAGGCATCGGAGATTATGGCATACTTGTGAAGGCCACTTGCAGTTTCTAATTCATCTGCCAAGTTCCAACAGTTATTTAGACATACTTTCGCTCCCCGTAGCAGCTGGATCCTTCTTTCCCGGTTGTCCTTTCCCATGTTTTCGTAGTAAATGTCCAATTCACGATTTGGGAGCTCCTCCATAGGTTTGCTGGCAGATCTTCTAAAACTTGCAAAGAGGATTACCGTGGCAAAAACCAATGCGATGGTAACAATCATTGTATGGGTGAAAAAATGCGCAATATCTTTGAAGGATTTGAAAGTAACAAAAACATACGAGCTGGCATACTGTGCAGTGCTCAATGGAGGTGTGTTTCGGGCCATCAGCATCTTTTGACACTGGGAAATCGCCCCATAATGTCAGCGGTTGTGATTAGCAGCCATACTATTTAGTACAAAGATCAAAAATTAATATATCATCTTCTAATCTCCATCGTTGATTATTGAATATTAAACTACTTCTAGTATTATATTATGTTTTTCCTCCAACTAACAAGGACTCTGCTACTAATTGTTTAGTTTCTAACAACTTAAAGGTTGATGGAGATTCAGATTATCCTATGACAGAGCCATACTTTTCTTGCCCTTTATGGATGCAGATTTTTTTGAAATTTTTGATGATTCTTCCAAGTTACAAGCCATCCCAACGCTTATAGAGGAAGATCCGAGAACAATTGTGGTTGATGAATTTTTCGAAAACAATACAAAACATGAGGCGATCATTCCATATCCAATGTACAAGGAAATGTGTCAGGAGTCCAGCAGTGACAAAGTTAGCGCAACGTGCAGCAATATTCTCGAGGATGGGACATTGAGTCTGGAAATGCGTGATGTTGTTCAATCCATTCCACGAATCCCCAACCTGTCTGCTAAGCAGTACAGGTTCCAGCTAGATACGTTTCAGAATCTCTCGATCAGTGCAATTGAAGAGGACCAGTCGGTTTTGGTAAGTGCACACACGTCCTGTGGGAAGACAGTCATCGCAGAGTATGCAATAGCTCAGGCAATCAAGAACAACCAGAGAGTGGTTTACACATCACCCATTAAAGCGCTCAGTAATCAGAAGTTTCGAGAGCTGCAAGAGGAGTTTAATGATGTGGGGTTGATGACCGGAGATGTCACACTCAACCCAGAGGCCTCATGCCTGGTGATGACTACTGAGATATTACGAAATATGCTATACAAGGGCTCCGAGGTGATTAGAGAGGTTCATTGGATTATTTTCGATGAGATTCACTATATGAGAGATAAGAGTAGAGGTGTTGTCTGGGAGGAGACCATCATACTACTTCCGAGACATGTGAGGATGATATTCCTGAGTGCAACCATTCCAAACGCAAGAGAATTTGCGGAGTGGATCTGCTATGTGCAGTCGCAGATAGTTCATGTGGTTTACACTGAGAAAAGGATAATTCCTCTGATTCACTATTTTCAAACAGACAAATTGTATTGTATCAAGGACGAGAAGTTTAAATCTAACGAGTTTCTGCAGTCGATGGAGTCTGTGATTCCAAGAAAGGATTTGGCAAGGTCTATTGGGGAAGTTCTTGAGCACATAAACGTGCCGGCAGTAATATTTTCATTTTCCAGAAAGGACTGTGAAAAGTTTGCAACCTCTCTGACGTCGAGTAGTGCGGGCACCACCAGGGATTTTTTGAATGAAGATGAGAAGGAGACAGTCATGACCATTTTTAACAATGCCATCAGCTCATTAAGGGAAGAGGATAGAAATATTCCAATTATCGAGAATATGCTGCCTCTGCTTCTGAAGGGAGTCGGAATTCATCATTCTGGTTTACTACCGATCATTAAGGAGATTGTAGAAATACTGTTTCAGGAGTCTCTTGTCAAGGTTCTGTTTGCTACAGAAACATTTTCCATTGGCTTAAATATGCCGGCCAAAACCGTGGTATTCACTAGCCTGAAGAAATTTGATGGGGAAAATAGAAGAATATTAACATCTGGTGAATATATTCAGATGAGTGGAAGAGCAGGAAGACGGGGATTAGATGACAAGGGAGTTGTGATCAGCCTAATTACTGACAAATTAGAGACAAGGCAAGTCAAGGAGATGTTTTCATCAAACTCTGATAAGTTGTATTCTGCGTTCAGGTTGACATACAACATGGTGCTGAATCTAATGAGAGTGGAGGATCTTGATCCCATGTATCTTTTAAGCAGAAGCTTCTTCCATTTCCAAGCATACAAGAACGCAATTGCACAAGAGAAGGAGCTGAAATTGGAAATGGCTGCGGCTAAAAAATTCAGGGCAGGTGAGAAGGCTACCCAGCTCAAGGCTTGGCTGCAGAAGAGAGAGCGCCTTTACGTCCGCCGGAATCAGCTACTTTCTTCTACTTTTATGGACTTGATAAAAATGAAGGGAAGAGTTGTTGATCTGATGATTTCAAGAAACGGATGCCCTCTTTTTATACGAAATGCAATAATTAGGAGTTTTAGAAGTGCAGACTTAGAATATGTCACTGCGTATATTTTGACAAATAATGACATAGAACTAAAGGAGTTTCATATAGAAACCGTGTGCAGTGTGTATGACATAAGAGTAAAGCCGGATTTGAGGATATTTAGCAAAAAATTCAAATTGATGGAGTTTTCGTGTGAGTTGAATGAAGATATTTCAGAGCTGGAAAGTCGTATTCTTACGGAGTTTCCACAAATTGACTTAGAGAATTGTCTTTTCTGTGAAAAGCCGTCGAGGGCATGTTTAGTGGAATGTGTGGCTGACAAATCTAGTGAGCGTGGAGTCTCAGTTATCAAAGAGGCCATTGAATCGATCAAGGCAGAAATAGACCAGTCCCACTTTTCACAAAAGATAGAGCATCTCAACAACCTTCGCGAGGTATATCACATGGCAGAATGCAAGAAAATGATCAATGTCTTGAAGAAGTTGGGGCATCTGGAGGGAACCACTGTTCTAATAAAGGGGAAGATGGCATCGGAGATATCTTCTGGAGATGAGCTGCTGTTGACAGAGATGATTTTCGGATCTGATTTCTGTGAGCTTCCTCTTATTGATATGGTGGCTCTCCTGAGCACAACAATTTGTGAAGAGTCACCATCCGATGATGGTGTTCTGTCTGAGGAGAACAAGAAACTTATAGACATCCTTAAGGCATCGGTTCATAAAATTAGTGATGTAATGAACGAGTGTGGAATTAGTATTTCGGAGGACGAGTATATCAATAGGTTTTCTTTCGAACTGATGGATGTTGTCAAGATGTGGATGAGTGGATATACATTTGTGGAGATATGCAACAGCACCAATGCATTTGAAGGATCAATTATCAGAACATTCAAAAGGTTAGAGGAGCTTCTCAGACAACTGTCCAATGCTGCAGGAGTTATTGGAAATAACGAGCTTATGAACATGTTTGGGCAGGGGATATATCTGATCAAAAGAGATATTGTCTTCGCCAACTCGTTGTATCTGTAACCACTGCAATGTATTCCGAATAAATTAGTTTGACTGTTCATTCCAAGGCATGTGCCACCATTAATTCTGGCGAAAAACATCAAGTAAATTTAAACTGTATATTCCCGGGCAATAGGTTCCTGTAGAAATTTTTGTTAGAATGCCCCTATGGACCATCCAGGCAAAATATCCAAAATTATTTTTGAAAATATTTCGCTGATTATTAACGGGAAAGAGGTAGCTTCGGAGCTAAACTTTTATATAAAGGGGATATACGGATTGTATATCTCAACGCCGAACTCTATTCTTGAGGAAATATTGTGTCTTTTTTCTAAAAATATAGAGCTAAGAAAAGAAATAGTGGTTAAAGGAACGATCTTGCTTCAAAGAAGTGATTCGATATGCTGTAAGTTTTCAACAATAAAGGACCGGTATTTAGACAAGTATCACAGCAACAGTAGGCGCAGAAGAGATGTCAATCTCATCGTTGATTCATACTGCACCTCTCATGCTTCGATTAAGGATTTTACTAGAATTGACTGCAACAGGTTCCATCTATTGCTGAATCCATTTGTTATTTTTGATTGTCACGAAACGGTGTTGGATGCGCTGAACTTCATAGACAGCTCGATATCACAAACTGTTGTTAAGGAGTGGAATGTGGATTTTTGTTACAAAGCACTGGAGAACCTGACTGTGGATGAGTCGAGAATATTTGAGCTTATTATCAATGTAGTGTCGAAGCCACCCTTCATATTTCTGAAAAACTTTGACATAGCAGTCAGGAGAAGAAAGGAATATCTGAGGAGGCTCCATAGGTTTGCCAACGAAAATGGAATTGTATGTTTAATAACAACAAACTCGAAGAACTCAAAATCCAACAAATACTTTAATGGATCATTGGTTATATCGAACGAGAACATCATAACCCTGGATGCAGTTGCATCTGAAAGGTATTTTTACTATAGACTTCTAAACAAAATTGGGCTGGGAACCCCATTGGATGAGGACACAATATTGATGAAGTCGCTTTCCCACAGTCTGAATGAGAAATATCGAAAAAAAATACTAAAGAGCAATAGTATTCCACCTGTAGACCAGGTATCCCGACCATCAAATGAATTTAATAGAGCAAAGGAGGTTACCAAAAATCTATCAGAACTATTTTGCGATAAATGCATCCTGTTGAGCAGGGAGTATCATAGTTACGCAGCCATTATCGATAAAATCCCCATGTACAACTATAGAGTTTATTATAGACGGTTTAAGTGTGATAGATTGGTTGATATAAAGAGATCCAGCAAAACTTCGGTTTATTTTCGTATGTTCAATCTAAACATTTACAAAATAGATGTGAAACAGGCACTGTTGTTGGCAAGAAGAAGATTCTATCTGTTTATCTATAACTATCAGAACGAGACCAATATCTTCAGAGGGATGGGGCCATTGATTATCCTGATTATACTATTGAAAATTAGCCGGGACGTGTCATTTGGCAAGCTTATGCTATTTCTTCCACATTTGGGAGTGGATCTCTGGATAGAGGGTAACCTGTTCCTAACACTTCTTCTCTTTTTCTGCTACTCATTCATCAATTTGAATGATATTGAGTCGATTCATCAGCAAGTATTTTCGTTCTCTTACAAGAAGGAATCGGCATTAAATCTTGGATTTTCCCAGGTGGTATTTGCCAATATTTCCACGGGTATGCGAATGGTATTAAGCATTATCAAGTTGATTCACCAGTACTTAGCACTGTGCTTTAGAGTTATATTTCAGGGAAAACTATCAGCAAGACACCACCTCCTTGTTTTCAAGGTGACGATTTATTACATTATCCTACACAACGATTCGGTACTGCTGGACACAGACATGCAATTTCTTAGGTACTATATTAATGTGGTGATATCACCTGGTACCTATATTTTTGGACTGGTACTATTTCTGTTTGCCACTCAGTTTGTCACAACAAGAATTATTTTCTATATTTTTCAAATAGACACCGACCTGCTGATTAATTCACACGGTTCAATACATCAGGATACTCAAAGCCTCAGCCTAGAGCACCAAAACACCCCGGATTTATGGATTTTAAGGCGAATTCTGCCACGATGTATCACCGAGTGTGTCCGAATGTGGAATACACTGTTTTCGCCGGTTCTAATAAGCATAATATTCGTAAATATTTTCTATGCCAACATTCTCTCCTATCGACACAGAGAGGTAACAATTGCATACTTTATTGCTCAGTTCATACTCAGCGACTATTTGGAATTTTTCTTGAAGAATGAAAAGCTTATTTCAAACATCCATACTATTCAAAAGTATTTCTCAAACATATTCCCATTTATCACCTGCTGGAATATTTACTTATCAAGCAATCTATATGCTCCAATTCTGTGCATATACTATATTCTAACTTTTTTTATAAGTTGCACAAAAACATCATTCCTGTAAAGATTACTACCGACCTCTCGCAAGAACAAGGCTCAGCGATTTATATATTAAATTAATTTTATATCTTCACACGCCGGGATATGTTTTACATTTATTCAAAGTTTTTGATCTACCCAATCTAAAGACGATTTCTATTCTGGTTCTGAAGCTATGCTTACTTTCAGATCAAAATCTAAATTGAAATGATGGTAGGTATTTGGCCAATCCAAAGAAAACGGGGTGATGGAAAAATATTCAAAGGTCTCGCAGCTTAAAACTATTGATATATGCAACTATCTCAGATTTTACACAAAAATCATAGCCAATCTTCATTGGATAATTTATTCCTAATCAAAAATCCAATATTCCAGAATGGACTATTTGTGATGTGACTAGAATATTTTACGTCGAATTATTTCTCAACTTTCTATTTTATTAGTATAATGACATTTACAAACAATAATGAACGAGCAGGCCAAAAAATCCATATTTAGTGGCACTAACTTACCTTCTCCTTGTTGATATCATAAAGTAGATGAATAATCGACCCCTTTTCAATGAAATTATTGATATGCCAGTTTTTCTTATTCGTAAGTGTTGTGATCTCGATACATAGTAAGGAGCAGGATGCAGTTTTGGAGCCTCCATACAGTTTCTATAGACGATTTTACCTAAATCCAGTGGCTCAAGGAGATATGGGATGTGACTGTGATCTAAAAAACATAATAGATCAAATTTGTTTAATGGATGAAAGTAATACTGACGGAAAATATCAAATATACTGTAAAATGACTGAGAAGTTTGAAAAGTACAATGCCTCAGGACAGAGTGGTGATAAATTTCAAATTTGCAAGTGCTGTGAAAAAAAACTTCCATTTTATAACAAAATATATTCCCTAGCTAGAAGCAATCAAATGAACGAGTTGCGGGAAGTAGAAGTGGAGGATTCTGAAAATAACAGTCTTCGGATTATTGCAAACAGTAGTAGGAATGGAATTTATGTTTATGACAAGTCAGATGGAGATGAGGCCACGAAATATGTGGTTGGTTTTCTAAATCATAGAATTGCTTGCTTTGATGCCGATTTCTCAGATATTACGGAAGAGATGATTGGTAAAGATTATGGTACTGTGATCTCACCAATTAAAGAGTCAGTAATAAGAAACAATGAGCCTAAATAATGGAGTTAGTTTCAGACGATGACAATATAAAGCCTCAAGTTGTTCTGACATGTCCTTTCACTTTGGTTGTATTTGACACTTTAGGAAAGCCTGTGAAAGAAGCAATTGAGTATGTAAAGAACAGATATGGTCATTTGCTTGAACCACGTAATACCAAGGGCCGAAGAAGATGGATTCCTTATGTGCCAGGATTTGGATCATATAGTTTATTTCCTGGACAACCAAGGAGTCCTTCGAACGTGCCATCTAGGGTAACATCACAGCCTAGATCAAGTGTTTATCCCTCCCCACCTCCAAAGCTTGGAACACCCCATAATCCCGTTTATCCCTCTCCAACGCTGGGAACACCCCATAATCCCGTTTATCCTTCACAAACGAAACCACAAGGATACCCTGGACAATCCAGAAGCATTCTAATACATCCACAGCCAACGAGTGTTAATTACAGCCCACCATACAATGTAACCCATTCAACTCAGTATCACACCCACCATAGAGAATATCCTTATTATAATTACTATTCTGATGGTACTCCAAAATATCATGTTTCTCACCACTATTCAAACACACATTCTACCATACCACCCAGTGAAGGTACACCAATGGGGATTGTTGTTGTTACAATTGTTATACTCGCTGCCTTTATTCTGATATTATGTGTGGTTAAATACCACAACACCTTTACTGGGACTGTTTCGTACTAAGTTTGTATTCTATTTATGAAATAAAGAAGAGTTGATTCAAACAGGTTTATGACCACCGAATTCTTGTGCTATAAATTCAAAGTATTTAGTTTACAAATTATTATATTGGATTGGCATGGCACAGCGATGTAAAGCATACCATGATGCCATAAAGTAAGTTCTAATCTGACACTGCCATCCAAACTAAAAAATAATCCGTAAACCTACCCCGAAAACTAATTTTTCATTCTGTCGGTGCATTTATAGATGCACATCCCATTGTGTCAACTTTCATCTAATTTATTGATTAGAACCAATAAAAGGTCTAGGAAAACAATTTAATGCTTAATAACTGTGGATTGGTGGCACTAACAATAAATGTCTTCAGTGTCGTGGAATAAACTTTTTAAATATTTTTTGCCCATGCTGCTTTCAACTCATTCGTCCTCCGCGATAATTTCTCAATTTGAACAGATGTCAGATTGTACAGAGCCACTTATGGAATTAATAAAGAACACATCTTTGGAAGATAGGAAGGACATATTTACAAATAGCACAAGGCATAGGGGGTTAGATAGCAGTAATCCAACCACTGAAGACACTTGCTCCACAAATTCCCTATCCAGGTTACTCCATATTTTTAACTCGGTAAACAATTTCAATATAGAATCAATCATAGACTTGAGTTGCAGTTTAAACAGACATCATAGACAAACAGCTGTATATTTGCTCTATAGGTACGAAGCAAAGGGAACCACCAACAGTAATTTACTAACCATTCCGTATATTTTTGATAGCATTCTATCGGTGAGAATTAGAGATGTCGATGTTCTCATAAGGAATATGTCATTGGAATTTATATTTGAAAGGGTACTTGTGTCTGAAAACCCATTAGACACCACAGATGCCATTATCTCCAGCTCTTCGAAATACCTTACATTTGGTTTGAACAGTAGAAATGATCTGGTAAGGAAATTTCTCATTACAAAACTGCTTCAAGTGCTGGGTGATGAAGGATCTGCCAGATCATCATTCTGCATATCTTTCATTAAGAATCATAAGTCCCGTTTTCTAGAAATCGCTAGATTTGATAAAAATACCTCCATAAGCAGTGAGTGTGGAAAGTTGATCTTGATCAACCTAAAGAACAGAATATTCCATAACAATGAAATCATCGATGTAATTGGGGTGGTAAAGAATAAAACACTCTTGAGAAGAGCCTTTAAGGAGTTACTACCAGAAGGGATTCATAATTTGGAAGAAATTCATGATGTCTACCAAAAAATGATTAGGTCAAATATGAGATCAACCCATGGAAGATTGGCCGAAGAATTGACCGACACCATCTCAAACAATAATTACTCGGCAAATGCAGTAACAAATAATGCATTGGCACCGTTCTCGGCTCCAAATTGGAATGTATC
Organism: Enterocytospora artemiae; assembly: GCA_038659295.1. Lineage (NCBI taxonomy): Eukaryota > Fungi > Microsporidia > Enterocytospora > Enterocytospora artemiae. The sequence continues at coordinate 581,012 of JASNGC010000003.1, forward strand.
TGTTTTTATTAAAAATATAGTGACCTATATTAGAAGCAATTCCACATGTTGTGGCAATAGGTATTTCTGTGTATTTGATATTTTGAAGGTCCAAGCAAATAGGCTGGAAGACGATAAGTTATTTATTGAGTTGATAGAAATAGTAAAGGATAATATAGAGAACGTAGAAAAGGTTATGGAGGTGATGAATGAATATTACATAAGAAATAAAAAAATGGAGATGGAAGATACTGCTTACTCCGATAATAGCCCCATAGAAGCTGTTACACAGACAAAAATATTCTTAAACACTCTACATCATATTTGTAGTCTACTGCTGAACATTTTTGGGAACTTTGATTACAAGCTGCCAGACAGAGCATTCCATAGTTTTCTGAAGCTATTGAAAATTCTACAAAGTTCCTCTCCAACATTCGTGGAGTCAGTTCTACCATTAATGTATAAGAACACTCCCTTGGTTGTAAAATATTTTGATGTTGAGCTTAGAGACCAGGCGAATATGGAAGAAAAAATATACTCAGCATTGTGGAAAATGTACAAGCGTGAATACTCCGAAATAATACCGAAGTTTGAAAGCAATGCAGACAGTAGTGATGACACTATTGATACTGTCTTTGCGCGTTTGGTTGAATTGCTTCTATTTCTTCACAAGAATCTTTTACAATTAGATGCTGTTGTTGAGAATAATACTGATAATATTATCGACTCCGTTCCTAGAGCCATGAATTACATTTATAATCAGCTTTACAAGTTTATCGAGGAAACGTTAACTAAAAAGAATTTTATGACACCTAATTCAAGGACCGATGGTGTTTTTACTATGAGCTTATTTAGGCTGAATGATTCGGGCTTATTTATCGATCAGACTTATTTAATTTATCAATACTCCAATTCTGTAGAATTGGTCAACTACTTTATTAATGGCGGCAGGAACATAAGGGGCATGTTTGTAGGATTTATAAACTACATCATGAACATGAGTAAGACCATTGACGGTGGTGATATTGCTCACAATCATCATACAATTCGCCAGCTGGTGGATTGGTCAAGGGACATTTGTAGAAAAATAACCAAGAAGGAGAACGAAAGATATGTTTTTAAGACCATCAAGGATGTGCTGAGTGGTTTGAATATCAAGGCTGCCGGTAATACAGGTGATGGGGGTGAAAAGGAAAATCACTCTGTGAATCAAAATCTTTCCAGGTTCAAGTCTGATGCACACACCAAGCTATTGGACGGCATTCTATCTACCTTCATTCCGTTGCTGAACATCAATGAATGTATAGTTATTGAAGCAATTGCAAAGGACAATACAAAGTTAAAAAGTGCCTGCATGAAGATATGCACTAAGAAAAGAAAAAGTGAAAAGACCACACTTATATGAATATGTCAATCTACAGAGAATTTAATAGTATTTTAGATTTGGGGCATGTGGTATATTCCATTTTAAAAGATGGGAACAAGATAGTTTTTCGGGTCAAACATTAATCATAGCCAATCGGTAAGATCTCCAGATAATCTCAATTGGATATTGTACTATATTTTTATTTTTTGGCATTCAAGCCCTTTAATGGCCAAAAAAGTTTCCACTGACGAAAAGCTAACCAAGATTATAGATTTCTTTCAAAGTGGATCAGAAGTATTTACACTGAAGGAGCTAGAAAAGAAGTTGCCCAAGAGCTGCAACTTCTCGGCCATGCTGGTCAAGGAATTGTTGGGGAAACTTCTTGATGATAACTTAATAAATGTTGAAAAGTGTGGCGCGACAAATCTCTACTGGAGGTTCAGATATGCCAAGCATCACTTCTATCTTTGTGAGAAAGAGAAGGCTGACTTGGCAATAGAAAGTTATAGAGAAGAAAATGAAAAGATGGCCAGTCTTTACAACAAACTGAAAGATGGCAGGAAAGACAGTGGGGAAAGAATGGAGATATTTGAAGAGTACTCGAAATTGAAAGCCAAAGTAGGTGAAATTGAGGGGCTCAAGATGGCGATGTCGACTAATTCTCCAGAAGAATTCAGCAGGATGAATGAAGATATTGAGAGCTTGGTAAGGAACATCAATAAAACCACGGACGACATATTTACCCTTCAAGGATATGTGTGTGATAAATTTAATTTAGAGAGAAAGACATTCCTAGAGAACTTCGACGTTGAAGAGGATATGGACTATATTGAATGATGTAACAGTGGTGGAATATACCACACGGATAGCACAAAGTCTTATATTCCTTTGGCAGTGCATCTAGATCAAAAAGGGCAGCACAAATTACTACTTCAGGCGATATTGTATTGTTCTTGGCATCAAGTATCATATATAATAATATTTACCACAGCAAATAATACATCCGATTTATTAAATAAATATTTCTATGAGGGCACTGAAATTGATTAGTCTTTTTGAAGATAATGGCCTAGATGCCTATTTAACGTTTATGAGTGATAACCACTTAAACGAGTTTATAAATAACGAGGATAACAGGGTAAAGTATTTGACTAACTTTACTGGAACGTCTGGAACGGTAATTACCATCAAGCCAAGGGTAGACAATGGAATAAACAATCGTTTTGGAGGTCTATTAACTGATGGCAGATATTATTCAATGGCTGAAAAACAGCTAACAAACTACTCACTAGTTAAGAGTGATGAGGAGTCTATTGGAAGTTATTTGAAGAGAGCACTTAGTGTCGAAGCATCAGATGAAAGTGAAGGTAGACACAACAGTGGCAAGATTAGAGTGGGGCTGGATTTGAGATATATTTCCTACAGTAGGTATAAAAAACTAAAAAATGATGATCTCATCGAGTATGTAGAGATGGAAAATGATCTAGTTGATCAGATTTGGAAGGTAAAGCCCAATAGACAGTTTAATGAAATTATAGACATGGAACAGATAGAATTCGATCCAAGAGACCCCATCAATATGCATATAATGCAACACCATCCAATCCTCGGGAGAATTCAGGGGGATGACTATGACGATTTAAGAGACATGTATCGTAGTGAGGATAATGCGAATCCTCTATCCAGTAGGACAAATATATCAGGATCCAATAGAACTAACAAAATCAATAGGATTAGACATTTTTTAAAGAATGGCCAGGCATTTATTTTTACGGAATTGGACACGATAGCATGGATTTTCAACTTAAGGGGAACAGATCTGAGGAATAATCAGGTATTTTGGTCATATTGTATAATAAGTAATGAGGAGACAATACTATTTCTCAATGAATCGTCTTTAAAGACAAATATTAATGAAGGCATCAACGATACAAAAAATTTGATTAAGATTTTACCCTACTCTTCATTTGAGTCATTTATTTCGGAAAACCTGGATTACTCGGAAGTGCTGGTTAGTGGAGAGTGTAGCGCGTTCATTGGAAACTTGTTAGAAAAGGCAAACAAAAAATTGATTTTCACCGATGAAATCAAATTGCTACAGTCCATCAAGAATAAAATAGAGCTTATCGGATATTTTAGGGCAAATTTATATGATTCTATAGCCTTGCTTGAGTTGTTCGACTTCATAGAAGGATCGTTCTCCAAAGAAATCAGTATTAGTGAAATTGATATATCGAACAAGTTGATTGACATTAAGAAAAATATTAATTTAGTTGTGGGAAACAATAATAGTATCGGCACCCATAAGAACAAACCATTTGGCACCTATTTCATTTCACCCTCCTTTGATTCAGTGGTGTCTATTAACTCACCCGATTTGCATCACTCAAATTCTAATCGTGTTCTACAGAGAGAAGACATTTTACTGATCGATTCTGGCAGTCAATATATTTTTGGTACAACTGATATTACACGCACAATTAACGTAAAAGTCCAGGAAAAATATATGGATTCGTATACATTGGTATTAAAGGGGACCATATCAAACTTAATAATGCAGGACAGAGATAAGTCCGATGACCGGCCAATTAATAGCTCAGCAATTGATAAAAATGCACGGAAATATTTGCTCAGATATGGTTTTGACTATCAATCAGCCACAGGACATGGAATAGGAATCTATGCACATGAGCATCCCCCCAGAATATATACTTATCGTGAATCTGAGGAGCCTGAAGATGATAGGCACACTTTGCATTCATTGGTTGACAGCTCATCAGATTCAATTCATTCCAACACAGATATTAATTCAAGCATCCTTAACTATCAGTCCTTCTCTATTGAACCAGGGTTCTATGAGGAGTATGGGATTCGTTTGGAAGATGTTATTGTGAAACTGGGACATCTATACAATATGACATATTTGCCATATCAAATATCTCTAATAAACAAGAGTTTGCTCAGTGGAGATGAAGTCAAGTATTTAAACAAATATCACAAAAAGACTCTAGCATACCTGAAACCGTTTATAAAGGGGGAAAGTAAGTACTTAACAGACAACACTGCTGAACTATAGACAATAAATTTCCATGCAGACGATTCCACTCTGAATATTATATTAATTTATTTCTCTGCTAACCCCACACCATATCTCTAGTACACTATGTCATCGACCAATATTCGCTCATCAATTCCTTTGTCCTGCATTCCAAACACCGTTTCGGCTATGGTAACCTCGACATTCGTACAGCATGATCCAGTAATCACCATAAAATCATTGACCAGTATTCCGCTGCCCACTGTCCTCTTTCCCTGATTCACAGTAGATGCTATTACCCTCACCTTCAATAGATCCGACAGTTCTTTCAGCTCACAATCTGTAATATCTGGGTGCACCACCATCCCCTGCGAGTTCATCGAGGCATATGCACCCACAAGCGGGATGGTTCCAAGTGTCATTTTATAAACAGGTACTCCTAAATACTCCTTGAGAATATCCACGTCTGTAAATTCCGGATTGACAAGGCACACATGGTCGTTACACAAAACATTGTTTCCGAGTGCGTTCAGCTTATCGTGGATTCGAGCCACACGAATATCGTCTGGCAGACTATTTCTAATGTGCATAAGTTCCTGATCCGAGCAGTTTCCAGAAACAATAAGTGCATTGGAATTTCCAATACACTGAGCACCAACAGAGACAATGTTGTTTATAGTGGTCTCCACAACCGGGAAGTTTACCTTCTCTCTTAGAAAATTGATGACATTGCTGGACTGGCTCCTGCCCACAACAGCATACTTGTTGGTTAGACACACATAGACACCGATCTCACTGTTCCCTTCAAAATCGAGCTTGAAATGCATAAATGAGGGATCTAAAAAATTTATAAAAAAGAAAAGAAAAGCACACAAACAGAAATGTGGTAAGGCAGAGCCAGGTCGTATTTCTACTATCCCCAGGTTCAAGCTGCTGTTGATTGGTCTACCCACACAATTATTGATCACTGGATATTTTCCTCGCCATCGGACAATAGTCCTCATATATCTTTTATAATTCAGCAGGTACTGGTTCGTAAATGTGCCATGATGTTTTGACCCCAAAAATGAAAAATATGGGGAATACTGGGAAGAATGGGGACACTTCCAACATCGGCAATACAGATAATCCTGGCATTGAAGATGGTTCCGATAATTCTGACACAAACCGGAGCATTGGTATAGATAGTATGAGCGGTCCAGATATTTCTGTGGCTTCGTTACCACATACTACCAGCTTATCTACATCTCGACTTTCACATTTGTTCAATTCCTCGATTAGAGAGGCTGTATTTTCCCTTCCAATTGGCGAGTCTGTTAATACATTCTTTAGGAGCTTCTCCAAGAGCGCCATAGGTGTTTCAGACCAAATATCGTTAATTCCCATAAAAGCCTGTTCTTATATTCCAGAAGGAGTTAGAGAGAAGGTTTCAAGAGGGTTGGAGATAATAACGATTTCTCTGGCAGTGTCTGTTCCCGTACTTTATGGATTAAGCCGAGAAAATGACGGCTTTATGAGCAGTGAATAAATAGTGCAGTTACAATATAAAATGGCCCAGCATACCTGAACCGCATCGTCTCCCTTTACTTTATATTTACTTATACCAATCTTTTTCACCCCCGTATGCTGCACAATGTTTGTAAGTTACTAGATCCTGAAATCGACTATACTGGTCAAATTTATGCCAAACGTCTTACGATCACGATATTTGTTACTGGATACTTTGTTTCTTTTATCTTGGGATTATTGTTCCAGAATCTCAAATACACCCTGTTCAGTGGGGTATTCACTGCAACCATGTGTGCAATATTAACAATACCTGGGTGGGCCCACTTTAGACAGAATCCGATGAAATTTAAGAAACATAAAAAGGAGTAAATAAATAATCTTAGGATACAGCTTAATGGTGAATGCACAGCGGTCATATGTAACCAGCCTTGAGGAGTATAGTCCCCACTCACATCTTGACCGAATAAATGGCTTGCCATCACACCAGATTGGATTCTTTTACTACTCTGTTGATTTATTTAAAATAGTCCCTTAAATTTCTTTCCCTTTGGCTTCACCATCTGCCTGGACAATATGTGCTTAAGCCAGCCTATTGCCATTGTTAAGATCGGGAATAGTACCAGTAGATTCACCATTCTTTTGATCTTCTTTGCCTCCTGGGACATCTGATACCCTAACCGGCTCATCAGCGAATTTTCTGCCTTGAGCTGATCCATACCATCTCTAAGCCTTTGCAGCATATTCCTAAGCTCCACAATTTCCTTGTTCGTATCATTAACCTTCTTCGAGAGGTAGGTGGTAATATTAAATGAAATGTCTCTACTGGAAGTATTGGTCATTTGAATCACATACAGTCCCTTCTCCTTGTAGGTGTTTCTGATGGGAGGACTATTGGCAGGAATGGGCAATCCAATATCATCGTCGTCGGAAGAAAACTCGGAATCACTGATGGAATAGTCGTTTTCATCCTCATTGATATTCTCAGAAGAAGAATTCGGAATTTTCTTCCTGCCGTCTTTTTTCTTATTGCTGGGCTTCTTTTTATACGCACTATACTTTGTCTTATTTACACCACTGGGTAAAGTCACCAAATATCTTAGTCCATCCATTTTGGAGATATTTCTAATGATTGCTGTGAGCTGTTCGGTATCCTGGTCCACATGGGAGAAGAAGGTGATATACTGGGATGGATGAATGGTCTTGTCCAAGTTGGTACTTGAATAAACAAATAAGAAGGAAATCAGCAGAAGCATTAAGGGTAACATAAAAATAGAAAGTAAACAATAGAGATAAGAGAATGGGTTTGGCTGGAGAGGTCCAAAGACACATTGAACAATAAACGGCATATGTGTTTGTTGATGCTAAGGGTAGTCTTGTCATGTAGCTGCTTTCATTTCAAAATAGTAGTGCATCCTTAGTCATAATAGGCTCTTGTGGAAACATACATACTATGCTGAGATACATTAAGATACACAAGGCTTTGTGGATATCTTCGTTTTTTACTGCAAGATGCTTTCTAGGATATTATTTTTTCCACCCATGCTTCTTCTATTAGAATCTCCCGTGGGAGTGGCAATTCTTGATTTAAATCATGTGGTAATAGATAGATTTATGTTTGCCTCACCGGAAATGGCCCATTTCATATACTGTAGTATGGAAAGTGACACGATCGACAGTAATCTGGTCAACGACAGTCATCCGTTATCAGTGGATTTTAGGAGCTTCCTAGCATTTCTTACAAAAAACATTTCTGAGCCTATCTGTGTCAACAATCCGAGCTACGTCAATAGTTTACACACACTGGTGGGTATAAAGGTCGTCTACAACGTAGGGATATTCAAAAGTGTCAAAAAAAATACCTTTAAGTATTTTGGGATAAATAAGAACATTTACAATATGATGACTATACTATTGAGCAAGAGACTCATAAGCCAGGGCGACAATAGCCATGCGAACAAAGCATTTGATTCCTTCGACGGCATTTCCCTCTTAAACACCATCGAGTCTATGGAAACAAGCATTAATAATAGAGTCATGCGTGTTAGGGAGTGGTATTCCTTACATTTTCCGGAACTCAACAGGATAGAAGATAATAAAAAGTATTTGGAGACAATAATAAGAGTGAAAAGTAGGGACGAGTATGCTGCGGAGCACGATAAAAACGGAGGAGGTGATGGTACTACATCTGTGAATAGTGAAGATGCTAGTGATATTGTTATCGACAACAATTCCTTAATTTTTCTTAGTAGGAACTCCATGGGGTCACATCTTTCTAAGGATGACTTGCAAACAATTATTATGGATGCCAGTGACATTCTAAAGTCCATGCTGCATAAGGATTATTTAAGCAAACTGCTAAAAAGTTCCGTAGAATCGAATATGCCAAACCTATCGAAGCTGGTCAATGAGGTCATTTTAACCAAGATTATTAGAAAGGTTGGCTCGCTATCAAAGTTAAGCCAAAAGCCGGCAAGTACGATTCAAATACTAGGTTCTGAAAAGGCATATTCAGAATCAATCTTGCAACGTGACAACGGTAACGCCGGACAGTGCTGCAACACCCCAAAGTATGGCTATATCTTCAACTCCTATCTGATTTCTAAGGCTGTCAAGAAGGGGAAAATAGCAAGAATGTTGGCCAACAAGATAGCACTCTGCGCAAAGGTAGATTTAAACGGTGAATACAAAAGTGGGGAATTTGGCAGGAAGTGCTTTGAGGAAATAGAAGATAAGATATCGGAAAAAATGAAGGAAAAGAAGAAACATATCAAAACCAGAAAGACAAAGATATCAGTGCTAGAGTATGATGAAAGACTAGATAAATAAACCTATAACTTATTTTATAGAGCATACATCTCTTATGGCCTGTAAGATACTCTGATATCTGATCACTCACATCTCCCAGAATGAGATGGTAGGTTACACGGTTTAATTTATTCACTTAACATTGTATTTCTGTAAATATGACTGTATACACCTCTTGTCCTCACTCAATGAGACATTTTAATCTTTCACTGTATACCAAACAATCAAATAAGCAATTTGCATACTCAAAAGCTCTGTTCTTCTCACCCATTCTATTTTCCATTGCCATATCAAAAAGCTCCACAACAACCCTCTTTCGCTTGACTGAAATGCTTTTTCTATAGTCCAGTATTGCCTCGTCAAAACTATCATTTAGATGATGGATATATCCACGTGTAGCAAAAAACATCTCATCATTGTTGCTTTCCATCCCAAGGCCTGTTTTACCAACCACACTAGTGCTAACATTTAGAGTTGAAGACAATACATCCCCATCTGTCTTTTCCAATACCACACCACCATTCCATCCTGGCAAAACTGCCTCATTATCGATTTTGAAAATTACCTCCTTGGCTCCTTTGACATTTCCCATAAATAGATGACAGTAAACCAAAAGTAAGTTTTCTATTCCGTATGCCGAAAGTAAGGAAAGGGCCAGGTCATAAGATTCATTGTAGATAAGTGAATATATGTAGCTACATAAAATTCTATATGGCATGGAGGTTTTCCACTTATTCATCTGGAGATGACTTAATGTCCGGAAGTTATAAAAAGACTCGTGGCTGCTCACACTATCATCAGACAGCTTCTCTGGACTATTGGATCTGACGCCAAACACCTCCTTTCCTACAAATTTCTTGAAAGATTCCTTTCTTATGGCACTTTTGTAGAAGAAGTTCGATTTGGTTGGGTTATTCAGTTTCTGAAATTCATAAGCCAGGCCATATGAAGGCAAGTACGATTCTTCCATTATTAGGTATGCCTTAGATAAATTGGCCATTGCAGACTCCACTTCCAAAAGACAGGATTGGACAATCCCAAGGTATAGATGTCCCAAGCCGAAGTATGGCTGTATTTGAATGCATTTGGTGAAGGCTTTGAGAGATTCCTTGTGGTTGTTCTTCAAAAAATAATAAATTCCAAGAGAAAAATACACAAATTCGCTCTCGACAAAACATTCCTTCGCCAGTACTGCCCCCCTGAATATTTCATCAAGTCTATCAGAACGGTCTAAGTTATTGCAAACCCTGGAATGGTATGGCACAGTATTGGGCATATCTTCAAAAAAAGTCGTTGTCTCGAATCTTTTCAGACTCCAAATCCTTGAAAGCTCCTCATTGTCTTTGGTATACATAGCATATATGTTTATTAGAAGTTGCAGTGGATGTTCTACTTTCAAGCTATATTCTGTAAATATTTCATACACAGTTCTCCTTAGACGATCACTTGGAATCATTTGGATCAATGCCAGTATTTTTGACATTGGACAAAGAGACTCCTTGAAGAGAAAGACAAGTGCCTCAATATTCGACGGATTTTCCACAAAGGCTTCTAAAAACAATTTTTTTCTTATAAATTCCTTTTTGTTCATCGCCATAAAGAATAACTCAATCGAGGACGAATTTAAGATGGAGTTCGGCTTATTTCCATGTGCTCTTGTGGACAGAATTTTACGCTCGAGGGAATTCACAAAAGATGTTTCAACAAAGACATTGGGAGATAGTTTTTTATCATTTTGTGGATAAGAGTAGGTATAGTTTGCAGCATTTTGAGAAGAATCTCCTACATCACAGTTGATGCCAGGGTTAACCAGTAAACCCTTGGTATTTTTAGATTTCTCTAATTGGATGCACCCAGGATCTAGCGTTACCTCTGCATTCGCATCACACCTACCACCTAGTAGTTCATCACCCATTTCCAACTTTTTAGTTCCATTCGACTGCTCTCTTACCCCATCAACTCCTTCGTCACTTTTGGCTAACTTGTGGTTGATAACATTTTCCAGGCCTCTTGAGTTCTCCTGAGATTCAATGCTTTCGAGACTTCCTCCCGATTTTATAAAAATTACTCTGATTTCATTATATTTCAATAGATGCCTGTTTTTTTCCAGTATCTCAATAATCTTTTGGTGCATCTTTAACCTGTACAATGAACTAACGATAATAAAATGAGTGTCGTAGAAGTTATCTGTATGAATCTTCTGGGCCAAAAGCAAGGCAGACCAATACAGCTCATTTTCCAGAAGTTCATAACAAAGCTGCAGAAGAATGTCCATAAAGGGCAAAAAAATGAACGAAACGTATGTTGAGGAATCAAATTGAAAAATCTAAAAGACCAAAGTTGTAAAGAAACAGTTCTGTAAGCTCAATTCATTAAAGCACCCTTAACACCACCTATAAGCGAAGCTTCATTATCGAAAATAACTTCGATCTCACCTATAAGATTTTTGGCCATTGAATTCAACTCTAGCCTCAATAGATCTCTTATCCATTGTTCTTCATACACTGACCCGTTCAAAACCAATACGAGTTTGGAATACTCCAGCCCATTTTGTTCTGTTTCAAATTGCAGAGTCCCTAAAACCAAAGATGCAATGATTCCCTGGTTTCTTCTGTTAACCCTATAAACAATCTTCTCAATGTCGGTAAGATCTTCATATTTCCAGGGAAAAGGATTAGTAAAATTCGTGAAAGAAAGTTGTTTCAGATCCTCATGGCTATCAACAGTGGAGTTATTTGACATTTCCCTGTATATACTGTTGATTAGCTGGATATTTCGTTTGCCTCCCACCATAACATCAACAGCACAATATGGTCTTCCAGAGCGAACAATTTCACTTTCAATCATTTTATCAAACTTCGTAGCCTTCAATGCAGACGAGTTGTACATTCCCCATTCAGAATTTAATAGTTTGACTCCATCTGAAGATGTTGATTTAAATGATGCGTTAGCTCCTGTTCCCAGCACAATCCCCATAACAAAATCATCAGAATTGGAATAATGAGAAAGAAATGTCGCATCTGCATCATTCAACACAATACGGACATTAATGGCCACACCAATTCTTTTGCAGGAATCTATTAATAGCTTTGAAGGATCATTGTCCCTCGAAAAGTCTATTGGGTTGAAGGGAAAGTCTTTGGTAACCATAATAAGCGTCGAATCAACTGCATTATGCTTTTTGATGGGATAGCTGAATGTGAATGAGGTGTCAATATCCACATTGCTCAATAGTGAATGCTCGACGAGATATTTTTTAATATGCTCCGCCATCCAATCAAACAGATCTTTTCCAGAAACCTCGTCCTTTAAAATTGGGATTCTTTCAATTCCAGATAGTTGTTTGATTTCCCCACCTCTATGCTCCCACACTGATATTTTGAATGCTGTGCCTCCCAGATCAATGCTCATAATTCTTCTGTCTTCTGTATTTATTGTTTTGCTGTGATCAATGTTTAGTTTCGAATCAATCAGATTATTTCTGGTGCTTGTTTCCAGACTGCTTGATATATACCTCTTGTATTCATTGGCCAGTCTAATCTTATCATCCAATGAGTAATCAAACTGTGCCAGTAAATCAATAGTAGCCTCAAGAAGCAAACAGTACAGTAAAAATAAAACCATGAGGGTCTTCTTATCTTTAACCTGAAAAATAACAAAATCATCAATTATGTAATAATTTTCAAGCAAGGTAAGTATGACAACTCTAAACAGCTTCAAATTGAATTCGAACATTAAAACAAAAATTATGGCTCATTAGTTTTTCAATCAAACATTTTGGGAAATAAAAGGTAAATTGAAAATGATGTCTTAGGGTAACTTACAAAACCTTGTGTTCTGTAACCTCCCCCATTGGGATCACGTTTTGTGGTATTCTATTTTTGTGGCTTTATGTGGTGGACAGTGAAGTTTTATTTTAAGTAGCCCCCAGGGCTTCTACTATGTCAAAATCTTTTGGTGATCGAAAAGTCCATGCTGGGCAAATCAAAAAAGCACAGAATGCAGTAGAGGAGAAGGAGAAGCAAAGGCTTAGGGAGGAGGCCGAGGAGGCTGAAACGTGGAAAATTGGCGCCAAGCCCGTTACTGGAAACGACTTGCGCAAACAGAAGACTGAGGACAAGGCCAAGCATAAAAAGAAGTTGCAGGAGCTGTATGAAAAAGAGATGGAAAACCTGTAGGAATAACACTTTATTAGAAGTGGATTTTTCAAATAAAGAATTATATTTCTGAAGGACGTTTACCTTGGATACTCATTAAAATTTTGTGTTAGTATTGAGTAGAGTATTATAATATCTGTGGTTGTCTTTGTTAAAATTCTACATGGTTGCGGCTTGGTTGTTACACTCTGCTATTTGATTTATCAGCTCTATTTCCTCTCCAATCACCTTCACATAAGTTGCAACTGTATCCTTGACTGGGATACTGTACTCTCTACCAAAGAGAATGAACTGTAACGACCTGGATTTTGCACAGTATTTTATGTTGGAAACATCGTTTTTGGTGGCATTGTTTGTGGTAAGAATAATCTTCATTTTGGGGATAAATCCACTCTCCTGTAATGAAAATGGGGAACAAAGTGGTTTTTGATATAATAGCCACGGATACTCATGCTAGCAGTTCATTATCCCACTGCAGAAAGAATGCGCTATGAAAATAATCAACTCATCACCGGAACTCCTTCTTGATGCTAAACCAAGTTTTTTCTAAAATAATATTGACTTGGCCCCCTTTCATGATAAAAATTGCACATCCACTTGCTGATGAGGAGACTGCAGCAAGGATTTTACAGGAGACTAAGAAGGAAATAGAGCATGAGAGACTGATTACAGGAATCAAGCAATGTACAAAAAGAATTTTGAAGAAAAACATCGAACAGAACGAGTCTTCGACCAATGAAAGGTGCTTGGATATAAATGATGCTGGGTCTGGCTGTACCAAATTGTATCCTATATTTGTGATGAACGGCAATATCTCTCCAATGGATATAGTCACCCATTTGCCTATTCTCTGCGAAAATAATTCAATCCCATACATTTTTGTTGAGGATAAAAGGTGGATCCATGACTACACCTGTGTATTTTTAGAAATTGCAGAGAAGGATGCCTACGACAAGATTGTGGAGAAGACGAATCTATGTAATAAAAGTTAATTATAGGTATGAGCCAAGGATTTTAATTTATCAGCTGTGATGGCAGGTGCCAAGAATATATGGTTGCCCGAACTAATTAGGGTAGTAGCATTTGTACCTAGCCTGGTTTTAAATATTTTCTTGAAAAATTTGTTCCTCCTTGAATGGATTCGTATATTATTCATCACATTAGCCCAGTTCTTTCTGAGATAGATGATCTACTTAAACAGAAAAGGGGGCAATTCTTGCTTGTAGGTTTAGATGCCGATATACTTGAGGTTGCAGTGGAAAAAATATGTGATTTGATCGACTATGATCCAATATGGGTGCAGTCCAGAAAGGATTGTGAGAATCCGAAGAATAAACTATTCTTTATAGATTTAGATGGCTTTGACCTACACAACAGCACTAGAAAATGCAGAGTAGGCTCAAGCTCAATGTATTTCCAATCTCTAATGTATCATTGCCTAGAGCTGCCCGTAAAGTTTGAATGTTTTGTTTGTCTATTGAGTAGGTCTGCAATATGCTTAAACTCGTTTGAAAAGCGTGTTAAGAGCAGGTTTCAAAACAAAAGGTTCTTCATTGGATACATGGATGTAAAGAGGTATCATTTGAACGAGGTAGTAGAGGAAAAGCAGGGACTATGTAAAAAGTCCAATGTGCAAGTTATAATCAGGAAAAAGTGTCAGAGTTCAAGGACAGGCAGCGTAGGCTCTTTGCCAGCTAGGACTTCAAACTCGGCAGAGAAACCTCTCAGGTTAGCTGGTGAACAAAAGATTGACTTGTTTTTCAATACATTCTCTTCAATTGAGTATTATGACAAATTTCAGATGCTGGAGAAGTATGACCTTCCAAGCTATACAATGGACTTTTTGATGGATATTCTTGAGCCAGTTCACTATGTACTTGTCTTTATTGCCTATAACACCAAGCTGAGCCACACAAATTGTGTAGAAACTTTTAGAAAGTTTGTCACAAATGTTCCGGAGCTAAAAAATGTTGTAAGCGGCTCGGTTCTATCTGGATACTACACACTATTGGAGATGGGAATACTAAACGAACAAGGAGACCTGCTAATTGATAGGTCTGAGTATGGTAGCTACATTAAAAAAAAGGGCGTGGCTTACTTATGTAAAATTGAAAACCAGATGAATTATATCGAGCCAAAATGACAAACATCGGCCCCAGATGAACATTACTAAACTTTTAAATGTTGCCAATGACCACTGGGTTGGCAGATACGCAAATGACGAAATAAACTACTTTATTTAGCAGTAAATCACCTTGGTATGAAATACAATATACTCTTAGGGAGCATCATTGTCTTATGGTTTTAAAATACCCTACAATATATTTGTACGCATCATTTTCCTCATGAGAAGATCTATCATACGCTTCCTCAACAATCTCCTTGGTTTTTTGTAATTTCCTGTAGATGCAAGGAGCCAAAATACAGGTATTTGAGCAATTTGGGGACGATATTATGCTGCCCACAGCAATATTGCTGATATCAATGGTTTTTTCAGTGATATTTTCAGTGGCATCAGTGGTATCGCTTTCAATTCTAAGGTTTTCTTCATTTGCCATATTATAATAATCCTTACTGAAGTTTCTTACGCTGTCTCTTCTCAAGAAACAAAGATCCAGAAAGTGCTCATTGATTAAGTCTTTTATCATGAGCAGCTCCTCTCTATCTTTTGACTCTTTGAGCAGGGTGTTCTTTTCCAGCAGAATAGAGAGATTATTGAGTAGCTTGTAGGACTCCTTGTTGAGTGGTGGAGCAGCCTTCTTAATCTGAGACAAAATGAATGACGGATCAAAGATGGGAATCTTTTCGGAGAAATCTTCATTTGAGGAATTCATTTCCAAGGGGTCAAGAAGAAATAATTTAATTTTGCACAACAAAAAATTGCCTCAGTCGTCAGAGAGCCTGCTTAGATATCGTAGAGTATTCATTTGCTGGTAGCCACAAACCTTTGTATTTTTTAGCATAATTTAGCCCCAACTTTTGAATGAACTTGCGTCAGATTGAGGAATATTTAAACAACATAGACTTCTCGTTACTAGATGCCAGTGGCTTAAACAATATTTACTTGGAAATAGCAGACTCTGTCTCTCAGCTGTCTCTCTCTCAGTACTCCTCTACAAACTTGGAAAAAGTAATTTCGATTTCTTCGGTCTCCCAATTGTCTGCCTTTTTGGAGAAAGTTGATTTTGAAAAAGTTGTTTATAAAAAGCTGGGCTCAAGAATAATAGAAGCAGCTTACAAGCGGTTATTTGAAGAAATATACATAGCAGGTGATGCTAGTAGTGCAAATGGCATTGGTCTCATCCATCAAATCAAACATCTGGCTGGATTTATCAATATTCGCAAATGCATCAAAAATGAAAATGCCACACATGTTTTGCGTAGTGCAGTCTGTTTAATAACTGGCAAGCAAGTGATAGACAATTCCACAGTCAAAAAATATACTATTAACGGCTGTGACAGGACCTCGCTGGACTGTACAATTTCTGAGTGGAAATCACAATTCCGTTCGGTCATTCCAGAGTTGGTCAATGATTTCTCCTTCATCACTCTCCTTACATTCATTCAATGCACAAGAAGTCAGTCACTTATAGAGGCTGTGGTGGAGGGAGATCTTTCTCCATCCACGTTGGAAAATAGAGAGTATTTTTATGAAGGATTGTGCTGGGTGGGGAATAGGAAGAACATGCAGCTAATATACGATCGAATCTTTAAATCAACATTCGATGTCCATTTAGAGGATTCTCGAAAGAATGCCATGTTGGATATTGGAGAAACCCCCCTGTCCGACATATCAAAAGTCAACTATTTTCTGCAGGCTTTTTTAAAAAATACCAGGATTGACATGTATCGTATTAGTTATTTGATAAGCGAGCTTTCCGACGAAAATAGTAACATAATTCTTAGCCTATTGATCAATCAGCAGAACATTGCCATTAATACGCGGCGAAATGATGTTTGTTGTGGAAATATCTGTGATATTCTGAATCGGTACTACTCGATAGAAAATGGGGACAGTATGTTTCATAAGTTTCTTCTCGAGAAATATGACACAATAGACACCAAATACGTACCTGTTATAGTCAATTTTATGAAGATATACAGCAGTGGTGATCTCGGTAGACTCTCTTCCAGTGTTAATTCTGATTTTGTCAAGTTCTTCAATTCTACTTGGATCCGTTCCAAATCAGGTAAAGAGTTGCTCATGGGATTTATTGAGGGAAATGCAGGAAAGGAATTGAAGACGAGTTTTTTCAATCAGCATATTGGTTTGTTTTGGAACTGCCACAGATGGAAGTTTGGAAGAATGTTTATTAAAAGATTAGTGGAATATACAAGTGGCCACTCAAGAAAGAAAGCGAGAGAAATGCTAATAAAAGCATAGAGTGCAGTTAGTACATGGATTGATTTGTGTTGGTGGAGCATATCAGTACAGTTTCTAGTTGTTACTTATGGTTGGAATACTCCAAAATTGGAACATAGAATCTCTGTTCTCTCTAAATCAGCATTGCCTTTTTTATACCGATTTCTTATAACCCTTATGTCTGCTCTGTATAATTTTGAGTCTTTTCTGAGAGCTCTTGTTTTGGTTATTTGCACATCCACTTTTGCTAAGAGGAGATTCCCGTCATTCTTTGCCAAAAAGGATGGGATGTCATCTGGCTTCTACAAGGCAGCCATATCAGGAGAGAGACTGTCGGTGTATGTGTCTGTTTTATGTGTTATATTTGGAGGAGTTAAAATAGTTAAGTTTTTTATATAATGAGTTGGCAGAGAAGTAAATTAGTTGGTTATTTGTTCTTTTATTCATATTTTCTCTTCATTTCCAAGTATAGCTCTTTTATCTTTCTAAATTTGGCAATCAACTCCTCTCTTTTTTCTATTCCCATGAGTGCTACGTTCAATTCGTTTTGAATGTCCCTTACCTGCTTTACTAACTTCTCATTTTCCAACTTCAAAGATGCATCTGCAGCTAATTTATTTTGTAAATCTATTTTATTGAAACATATTAGATAGATATCTCTTAATTCTTCCATTGTACTTTTGATATTGGAAATGGCTGTACAAACAATAGTTAGTTCTGAGTAGGCAGAACTCATACATGGTCGTAGCTGCTCACAAGTCTTACATTGTGATGCATCTGCACCATGATGCTTAACCAACTCGAGCTGTTTGTTTTCATGGTTTATCAGTTTTTTTTCTAATTGCTCATTTTCATGTCTCACTAAATCACCGAAGTTTCCCCTGCTCTTGTCCTCAAGTAACTGAATCTGCAGCTGCAAATCAGATATTTCTGTGGTTTTCTGAAAAATCTCATTTGATAACTGAAAAATAGACTCCTTCAAATCTTCTTCCTTTAGTTTATACGTATCTATCTGTTCAATTTTTAGATTTAATAAATCCAAAAGCATTTTTGAATTACCGACATTCATATTGGCCTGTTCCAACTCCTTCTTGTTCTGCAATGTTTCCAACAGATTGGTCACCTCTATGAGTTTGTTGCTTTTGGCTATCAGCTGCAGCCTGAAGTCTGCATTCTCTTTTTGTAGTGCTTTTATTTGATCGTTCATTTTCGAAAGTGATTCTTTGAAAAAGGAGAGCCTTGTTTCATGGAAAGTGTTTAGTTGTGAAATTAATGTGTGCAGATGCTCGAAATGAATAACTAGCTTATCCAAAGAAGGCTTTGGAATGGCATCAATTTCGGAAGTAGAAAAAATCTGTGAGATGTTAAAAATGAGTGTACTTGGGTGAAATATGCTATAACCACAATCAATATTTTGTGCAAATCCATTCTGTTTGGAGTTTAGTGAAAAATCTGGCATTTAGGGCTAAAAGCCCGTCAATATTGAGTTTAGCTCAGTAAATATTTCAAAAAATATTTTCAGAGCCATGATGATTTTGCTACTGGAGCCCATATTAATTTTCTAATCGTGCAGTGGTCATAAACAAGACACATGTGGGATATTGCTTCATATCCTGCATCGAAGAAAACCATAAGACCTGTGATTCATAGCATAGGCTTATTGTGCTATTATCAAATCCACAACAAACTAGCATGGTTCTAAAGGTAATTTGAGGATAGCATGTATTGTTGGAACAATTTTTGCATTTTTCACCATCCCCGAATGTCTAAGAT